>CM060970.1:100451258-101019890 GCA_030765045.1 Tenodera sinensis | reverse complement strand
TTTCAATCCATAGTGACCCTGAGTCGACAGTCCATTGTTTATTGTCTAGATTTGGAACTTACGCTTATCTTTGGGCCACAATCTTTTGGCACCAGGGATGTGGCATTTGTGCTGAGGTTATCTGGGTGGGAACATTCACTGGCAAAACCAGTGGTGCTGTGGTTCTTGAAGTGAAGTCCTTACTCGATAAGCTCTCTCTCTTGTTGAATATCTCTGTTAGTTTGCCTAAGTTAAATGGGCTTTACTGACCCCTCTGTGAGTGTGCTCATATGTCAAAAGGTTTCACAGTTCTGGGCATATTGCATTTGAACTGATAATTGTCACCAGATATATATTACAATATATTGTAATATATAATATTTCAATCCGACTCAGTTTTCATTATAATATTATAATATCTTGTTTGTTAGGGAGGAGGCCAAATTGTATTCTTATTATCTTTGGAGTTTATATTATAGGTTACTATTTTCAGAGTATATATTATTTGTTACCATTTTCAGAGTTATATTGTTACTGTCAGAATACATGTGAATGTATATAATATTTGTATATGTATATCTGATATAAAGCAGGTAAGGATAAAAGTAGCCTAGATCCCATTGGACATGGACCTCCCATAGCTTGTGGGGAATTCACAGGGTGAACTAGTTCCTGTGAATGTTCCTTCTGAAGTTAATTGACATAATAATTCATAAACACACTAACTTCCTTCTACTTCTCTCTGTCTCTTGCCACTCTTGACCAATGATCACCAATCACTTCAGTCACTTCACTAAATTCTTGTGCCATCTCTGACATGATATCCTCTATTTCTTTGTTCCCCATCTTGGAAGCCACATTGTCGTGACATAAGCCCACCTATTTTGAGGCATTTTGGCCACCTGTCCTCCCCATCTTCACTTAAATGTTCTTGCGCTTTCAGCTGGATCCTCCATTCTACTTCTTCTTAGCTCCTTGTTTTGCACTTTATCCCTGAGTCTGGGATATATAATAGCTTCCTCTCCAGTTTCCACTGGCATATTTGAATCATCTCGATCTGTTTTGCTCTGTATGTCCATGTCTGGCTACCATACAGAAGTACTGCGGGGGTATCGTAGGGTATCGAATTTAAATGCATTGATGATCATTTTTTCTGTTAATATTAATTTTAGACTCCAAAATTTTCCCTATGCTAAACTTATTCTTCTCATATGTGCAGTGCTTATGTAAACAATTCTGTTATTGTATAAATTGCAACTGCTTAGTTAGCATTATTGATGTAATTTTCAACTCAGTGTGGGCTTTTCATGTTTGTGAAGATTCTTTCTATTATACACAATAAAGCAACATAAAGACATCCTGCTGTAATCATTACAGGGGGGCAATCACACACAATGTGGTAGGCTTGTCATACACCTTACCCCACTATACAAGCTTCCATCTAAATATTGGCTTTTCCATGACTGTATCAAAACACCGTTATGAAACCACAAATAAAAACAGATGTGGTGCAATCCTTAGCTGCTTAGTTGTATGGGACAGCTAAATATCTGTTCTGTAGTTCCTAGAGGTTGATCAGCTTATCCTGAGTGTTTTCTTTGAATAATTCCTAGTTCACTAAATAAAATTTCAGGAAGTATTTCAGTGATTCTAATCAAACACTCTTGTCCATTAACACTGCTATTCCATTTTTGATTTTAATAGGATTACATACATGGTCTGACAATAATGAACATTGTAAGTTATTCAAGCATAATCCTTATTTAAGTTAAAACTTATCTATTTTAGATGTGGAGATTGTGCACAAATGTAGTTAATATAATTGAATAAAAATTGAGCCAGTTTGGTTACACATCACTCAGATTACTTAGCAAGATGTGATTTGAAACATGTCTTGCTAAGCAATATATTTAAAACCCATTAGCATAACCCATCAAGATGAAAGCTTTAAACCGATACAAGTAGTTAATTTGGAAAAAAATCATTTTAGTATATAAATAAAAGCCAGAGAAAGTATTTTCAGAGAAAATGTTTCTGCCATGAAGACAATCTAGCAGTGAAAACAGAAAGCTGAGAGCTTCCACATATTCTACTATATGGGAGAATAAAATAAATGCAGTGTATCACAGTTTTAAAGCTGTTTCCCATACCTTGTAGTGGCAGCATTACAAGTCCAAAGTCACTGAGCATGTGAAGAGCAGCAATCAAATCCAGCTTCTCTTCTATGTCAGGATTTTCATCAGTGATCAAATGCAGGCATGCTCTGAAATGTTACAAACAGCTTCTGAAGGGTATCCTTTGTAAGCAATATTAACTAGTAGTTACAGTAGAATATGTAAACACTTTAGATGAATGTTATGTATACAAATATAACAGTTGCATAGACTTCATAGACATATGTGGTTTTTCTGACCTTTGAAATTTACGTATGAGTCATTCCACATCAAATCGCACAAAATATGGTAAAAATTTACCTTAATATCTCAGATTTTCTTGAAAATGTTTTTGGTGCTTTGGGACAAAATACATTTGAGCTGTGTTTCTTCGTTTTATAAAAAAAATTAATTTTGGCAGATATTAATTTTTGAAACATCCCAAAATTCACGCACTCCCCACCCTTCCATCAATCATACCTCTGATTGTAATCAAGCAAATTACTTGATCTTTGGCTCAAATTAAAGATAAATCACAGTATTTCATGAGGTATTTATTAGAAAATTTTATCAATCATTATTAATATTATATTTATACGATTAAAGTTAGATAAAACAAACTCGACCATTTAAAAATCTGGAGAAAAAAAAAAAAAAAAAAAAAAAAAAGACTAGAAATACACTGAAGTTTATTCATTATTCTCAGAAAAAATTAGCATGGAGTCTCTAATACTTCAGTTGTAATTAACTTACTTACAAATCAGTGCAGCGAACTCGTGTGGCAGCGGTGAGGGTTACCGTAACCTCACACAATTGGCACCTTCCATTACGGCAACTGTTCACTGCTTGAGGTTTCATGAACGTTACAACAGCACAGTAAGGAGAACACTATTATATGTACACTATTAGCATCTTCAAAATGTTTTTAAAATATGCATTTTAAACTAATGTTTCCATACAACACAAAACTTTAAATTTCTACTCGTCTACCTCCTTTGAAAGAAAATTGTTTCACTAAAGCTTCAGTTTTTGACAAAGGAATGAAGGAGTATAATTTTAAAGCATAGCTGGATCCATTGTTCTTGGCCCGTGACTGATTGGAAGTCCTGTTGGTGAATCCATAGCTTTTGTCTGTTTCAGCAGCTCTTATTGTATAATTCTGCAAATGAAACCATGCACAACATGGTGAGAGAGGGGGAAGGTAATGATGTCTGCATGATCTGAGACAGTCCTTGCTAATTCACAGGTGCTTTTTAGTGCAGCGTGCAGTTGAAGACTTAGTTAGATCTTTGCAATAAGGAGTGAATATAGTGCATTTGTGAGACATTGGTCATAGCGTAAATCAATTATGCCACCTGTACATTCCAAATTAGGGACCAAAACATTGCACAGTCAGAGTAGAGAAATTGTTTCAATGGCGTACATGAAGAAAGAAGCTAAAACCAAAGACTTGCTTACATCAGAAGATTTTTTCAAAAAAATTCAAAAGCGTGTATCAAATGCCACAAGAGTATAAGAAAGAAGGTACATTGTGGAGACATTTTTCTGCATGGACTGTACTGCCTTAGTAAGAAGTAATGTGAGTAGCATATGAAGCTGACGCACCAATTCCCATGCTGTCTGCAATCACCTGGCTTGGTATTCGCTTTCAAGCTTTACATTTACTTCCTCCAGGGGCCAAGAACGGCGAATCCAGCTGTACAAATGGATTTCTACTTCATGTCGTCAGTGAGCGTTTGCAGGCCTCCAGAAAAAAAATTGTAGCAAATGCACTTATGCACGCTCCATAGTTTTTAACGTCTTATTTTATAGATAAAATGTCACAGAATACGTGTGTGTTTTTTTTAGATTTTTAACACATCGGTTTAAATTCTATTTTTGGTTTTACAAAATATAGCATAAAAAAAAAAAGGTCCAAAATTTGTGTGTAATAATGATTGATCAAAAGTTGTTAAAAGTGTTGTAGTTAACCTTTCCAGTGCACCAAACCTCAACTCTATATGGCCTTAGAGTAACAAGTGATTTTATATTACGGTGCGCGCAGAAATTGGTTACTTTCTAATAGCCTTAACCACGCAGGTAATTTAAAAATACGGAAATAAAAAAATACGGGTCTCCTTATTTGATGCCTATTATTCATAAAAAAAAAATTTGAACCTCCTACGAAACAGTCATGTTTTACGGTGTGCGATTTGCGATGGATTGACCCATATGGGACATTCTATCTGAAAATGAATGGCAAAAATCCTCACATTTATCAAATATTAGCACCTAAAGCCCATCAGTTTCAATGGTATTGAACAATACATTTATTGCCAGAACACTTTACTTCAGAATATTGCATCAATCCTCATTTTGTAGTTAGAAGTCTTTATTTCATTACAGCATATAATTATTAATTTTTCTACTACACAGGTAAGTAGGGGAAGTATTGCATTCCATCCAAAAATTCAATTCCAAGATTTCCACCAGAAATACATATTTTAGAATCCCCATACTATATAAAAAACATTTTTAGAACTCTGAATGTGTGTGTGTGTGTGCGCGCGTGTCTGCGTGCATGCGTGTGTGCGTGCGTGTCCATCTGTAAATAACTATAACTCAAAACAGGGTTCAAATTAACAGGGAAGATGGGGAGAACTTCCCCTCTCATTAAATAATTTCCCCGGCTTGTCAAAGAATTCATTCTCTAACAGGAAAGTATCTCTTCTTTTTACTGAAAATGCTAACCATTACTGCTCTTTGAAAGCACAAGAAGACACAGAACACTTCAATACAGACTGTATGTAGATACAAGCGCAAGCTGTGAGTAACCAAATGTTGTTGTTAGCTAATGCTGGATTTCTGACAATGAAGTCATTAATCCTCTTGCTCTCCAATATTTTTCACTCATGGATGATGGGGCGTTAGAAATGGCTGGGCATATTTGAAGGTGGTCTCAGTCCATTTCCTCTTGCAGATCACATAGAGGACAGAGTGGTGAAGAATATATCCCAATTCTGTTTAAATGTTTTGCCAGACAATCATGTCCTGTAATCAACCTGAAGGTTGCAACTGCTGTTTTTCAAGGATACTCGGGAATTACTGTTTGAATGTTTGGTAGTTCCCATCTTTTATTTTTTGATTTTTCATAGTAATATTTTGCAATAGTTGACTAATCTTTTAGCTGCATAAAATGGTAGATTGGTGACTAGTTAATAGTTGACTCATTTTAACTTTTTAGCATATAGGCGTGGGACCTGCACTATTTTTTTTTTTTTGTTTCGTTAGCACGCTAATAACCCTGGCAGCTGTGGGCCCTAAACCCCACCACCACTACTACTACTACTACCTCTCTCCCCCACACAATGGGACCACCAGTCACAGAACATCGACCTTGTGGTGTACACCACCCTCCTGATCTTAATTTGCGTGACACACCTCTGCTGTTTGTTCTGCACCTTAAATTCTTGGGCCTTCATCTCAAAAGGAAACTCATGTGGGAGCATCATATTCGTCAACTTCGTGCTTCCTGTAGTTGCTCATTTTGGGTACTCAGGGTTTTATCTGCGGCATCTTGGGGCATTGATCGCACCATCATGTTGAGGTTGTACCTCTCACTGGTTTGGTTCACACTAGACTGTGGCAGTTTTATATCTGATGCAGCATCCACCTCTAAACATCACCTTTTAGACCCTTTTCATCATTCTGGTATCCATGCTGCTACTGGGGCATTCCGCACTGTCAAGTATCTCTTTGCTGATTTTAGGGAGACTCCAGTGTCAGTTCAGTGCTCAGTTTTATTGTGTTCTTATGTAGCAATGTTGGCAGCTCACCAGTATCACCCTTCTTTTAGCTCCGTGTTGCACCCTGATCTTGTTCACTCTTATGTGTTTAACAGTACTATACCTCGTCCAAGCGGTATTTGGTTTTGCAAACTGCTCACCACAGATGACCTCTGAATGCCTGCTGTAGAGTGGTTTTATTTTGGCTGCTCTCCTCCTTGGTAGCTCCAGCCTGTTTGTTTCAATCTAGAGCTTTCGGGCTGTGCCAAGGTAGCTACCCCTTGCTAGCAGTAGCTACAGTCAGTGTTTCGTCAACTATTTGCTGAACTCCTGGGTCGTTACCGGAATTACACTCTGGTGTTTACCGCTAGTTCCCAGGTGGGAGGTGCTACAGGATGTAGTTTCGTGTATAACAAGTGAGGCTCACAAGTACCGTCTTCAGGACAATAGTTCCATTTTTACTTCCAAGCTGTTTGCCAAACTTTAATTCTTACTGTTTATCTCCAATTCAGTTCCTGGAAGTTTTATTGTCTGTTACGACTCTCTGAATGCTATTCAGGCACTGCAACAGTTTGTTGGCAACTCCACATTGATTCTTAAAGTTCAGACATTATCTCAGTTGCTCTCTAGCAGATACCAGTTTGTTTTTACCTGGACTCCAGGCCATGTGAGAATTCCCGGCAATGAGGAGGCAGATGCAGCTGCTAAGTCGACATGTTGTCTGCTGGAATTACCAACCCGTACTCTGCCTTATCCTCTTCAGACCCCTTCAATTCTTTTAAGGGTGACATTTAAGGTATGACCTTCAAGCAAAAACAGGCCTTATCAGTCCTGAGTTCACTGCATAAGGTCAAAGTTTACATATATGTCCCTTGCGCATGCACATAGTGAGCCTTAAGACATGTATCGTATATGATACACAGGGTCCGAAGAGGTTAAACAGATGTGCAGCGGCACTTCCATTGTCATCTATTAGCTGTATGGCAGCAATCATGGGAAGCGTTGGCTGGCACTAAATTGCGGGCGATTAAGGACAGCGTATAACCCAGTATGACATCCTGCATGGATTACAAGTGGACAGAAGTTATTCTAACCCGTTTGGGAATCAGTCACATGCGAGCCACTCATGAACACCTTTTGCATGGTGATTCAGCACCTGTATGTCTGAGGTGTGGCATTCAACTTTCTGTCATACATGTCCTTATAGATTGTCTGGAATACACTCATGAGTGCCAGTCCATTGGGCTAAGGTGTACAGGTTGCACGTAAGTTCTTGGTGAATGAAAATTTTAAATAAGAGGTTAGATGCGAGTCACTTACTCACCTTTACAGGAACACTGGCATAAAGAAGCAGAAACAACAATCAGATGTCATTACCTTGCTCTCGTGTTTCTGCACTCAAGGAGTACAGTAACTATAAAGTAAATTATAACACTTCCAGTGATGTCAGCTACATATATTACAATATCAATATCTGTAACTGTTTACACTTAATTTTCTTGTATTTCTTCTATACTGAACATTTCTCCTTCGTCTTCTTCATTCAAATTATAATTTTCATTATCTCTGGTTAAAACCTGGCAATGACATGAACCTGCACCACACAAACTTTGCAGTCAATTGTACCCTGCATTTTCTTCAAAACATTACATAGGGAAAGCAGAGCTGTGTGTTATCATAGCATAAACTGTTTGCTGATTTGTTAATTAAGGGTAGGGTAGCTCACTGGATCTTTGGTGAATGTGATTCATCAAGAACTAATGCGTGAACTACACAAATACCTCAGTTTTGGGTGATAGCTTAGTGTCTCTCTAAGACGCTGTGGTCCGTTGCCTATATAGGCTTCGATAAACAAGTCTGACTTGTATGGTAATTTTAGGCAGTTTTTAGATTTTTAAGATTTGTTTTACAGTATTTTAAGCTATTGAATTTTTAGAAGTCAGACTTGTCTTTTGGTTTTAGAGGCTTTTTAGATTTTTTAGATTTATTTTACAGTATTTTAACCTATTGATTTGTTACAAGTCAGACTTCTTTTAGTTTTAGGAGCTTTATCTCAATTAACATGAAGTAGATACAGGAATAAGCATTTGTAAGAATAGTTTGCATAAGAGTAGAAAAAGTCATGTAACACATCAGATTTGTTTATAAAATTCAGAAAAGGCTATATATAATCTTATACTTGTTTTGTGTCAGTGGATTTTTAGAAAACTAAAATATTAAACTCAGGATAACCAATAGTAACATTTACAGAAGCCGGTAATGTTGGTAAACCAGTAGTGTTAGGATGTTTGCAGTTATAACACAAACTATGAATAAGCACAGCAATATGCATGGTTTATGCATGATAGTTGCTGGATGCTTGGCAGCAGCATGTATTTCAAACAATGCAGGCGGCTGATTCAGCAACATGACAAAGCACATACTCAAATTTCATGTTTATATGTGTTCTCTTATGTCTTTTCATGCACAAATAAGTTTAATAAATGTAAGTTAAGCACAAGTTGCTTTATTAATTATATTTTTATTAGTGATACATTCTTGAGAACCTTTTGTCAAGATAAGATAATTAAAATCAAAAGAAGCTTTAATCAAGTAAAGTTACACAGTTATACAGTTTCTGCATTACAGCAATTATTTTTTTATAGGTAAATATTACATGGGTATCTCTACTTCAAACCCCTTCAACTTCCAAGTCATGAAAACGATAGTGCCAAAATGCTCTGTAAAGTTTCCAGCTCTAGAAACTTTCCTTCACACATGTGTCCTCATTCCATTCCTGTTGCCTTGTATGCGTTTTCTATTTTGCTTTGACTGCTTGTAATCATGTTTAAAGCTTAAGGAGTTTTATGAGATAGAAACTGAAAACTTTAAGAAAATCAAAAGAGGATTAGTTTTAAAAAATTTAAATGATTTAATTGTTTTTTAAAATATTCCCCTTTAACTCAATACATTTTTGCATCTGATGAAATCAGTCCTTAAAGCAATGATGCCACTCTTCCTGAGGCACTTCAGAAACCAGGTTTTTTATGTTCCACTACTTTATCTGATGACAGAAAAGTGATTCCACACATTTTATCACTAATTTTTGGAAATAAAATAAAATCACAAGGTGCTAGGTCAGAGTTGTGTATTGGATGACCTTTAGTGCATTTAGATACTCATTTGTTAGTTTTGTTGTATGTGACAATGCACTGTTGTGGTGTAAAATTATTTTTCCTTTTGGACATTTTTCACTAACTTTTTCAAAAATTTACAGCTAACATGCACTTGCATATCAATCGGCAGTATCAGCATGTCTATCTTCAAATGCTGCAGTCACACTGCATGTCTTCATACAGTAATGATTGATGGGTATCTGATACTTAATTGCTCTTATTAAACATAAGATTCATAAAAATTGGTTAAAATTTATAAGTAGGCTGATTACACTTTAGTTTCATTTACTAGGTTATGTTATTCTTGAAAAATTCTTTCAACGGCAACTACTACCATCTCTGCTGTACAACTAGTGATGTCAAGGCTGGAATCTTTCTTTGAGCTGTTCATGGTGTTGCTCTCTCTTTTAATTGTAAGCTTAATGATATCATCAATTGGTGGAATTTAAAACATCACCACTTTGTACAGCAAACTCTCGGTTTAACGAACCTAAAGAGGTCAGGAGTTGTCCAGAAAACTGAAGGTCTGTTAAATCGCAAAATAAATGAAAATGAAGCAAAAACAACTGAAAGTTTTATTGGTACATGCCATTTACTTCACATGATTTACTCTTGGTTAGAAGTCATTACCTGTGAAGTTGTGCGTTTGAAAAAAGTGTCGATACCCATTTGCTTCCCAAATATTGCTTTATGATTAAGGAGCGAAACTGTCTGAAATGTTCATAGCAGGCTAGCACTTGTGGGTCTGAAGATCTTTCCACCTAAGAAATCACATCATCCATGTGGTCTCTTATCATAGATAATTTAGGTACACACTTCAAAGATTCATAATCACTGTCGTCTTCATCTTCATCCTCTTGTAGAATGCTTGCAGCGATCTCTTCATGACTCAGAATCTGGTAACCTGGCTCACCCTCATTCATGTCTAGCCACTCCTTTAAGTCGTGTTCACTTAAATTATTCAGTGTACATATTACAAATATTGGATGTTTGGAAGCCACTGAAATCATATTCGGCTTCAATTCCTTTCAATAACTGTGTCCACCCATTAGCTAATGTTGTTGTCTTCATCTCTTTCCAAGCTGCAGCAAAAGATAAAGATGGCGGATTTGATATTATAAGCCCATAAATTTTCCAGTGTCCTGACTCCTCATGTGTCCGTTAAATCTGAAGTCCACTGAACAGGGGTCCGTTAAATTGAGATTTTATTATATCCATTTTTACTTTCTCTACTGGTAAGTAGGGGAAGTATTGTATTCCACCCAAAAATTTGATGTCGAGATTTCACCGGAAATACATGTTTTGAGGCCCCCTGAATCCAAAAAAAGCATTTTTAGAAAAAGGTCCGTGTGTGTGTCTGTGTGTGTGTCAGTCTGTCAGACTGTGGACAGCATAACTCAAAAACGAAAAGTCGGTTAAAAACCAAAGTTGGCATTTAAGTTTAATGTCTTTCAAGGATGCGACACGAAGATTTTGAAAAAAATAGCCCCACCCTAAACTACCCTTTACATGGAACATTTTTCGAAAATTTTGATTTTCTTGAAAATGGCTCTAACGATTTTGATTAAAATATCATATGTTTGAGATATTTTGATGACAAATGAAATGTATATCTTGAATTTTCTGGCTATAGCCCCTGTAGTATTTACTCTAGATGACTTTTGCATAACTGGTAAACCGTTAGAGATAGACCAAATTATACTATACAAAAAATGTAGATCTTACTAAAATACACAATTTATGTCTCAATAAATTTTCTTGTAGGGTGAACCATTTTGGAGATATTCCTTGTTATGTGTGTGAGTTTCAGAAAACTCAGAACTTTTGTGAAATGGATCATCGTTGTTCATTTTTTTATATGTTAAGTGTGCAAAGACAACAGAATCTCAAACATTTGACTATCGCACAAAGCCTACTTGTATTCTAACATTCCCCTTGCATCTACAAGGAAATAAGCAATAAGATAATTTGTACAAATCTGTATCTCAACTATCAAGAAAGAAGATACAGGAATAAGAGTTTGTAAGAATGGTTAGTACAAGAGTAGAGAAAGTCATGTGAGTGCAACACATCAGATTTTTAGTTATAAATATTGTTTCCCATGCGTTAAGTTCTGCATTGGTTTTTGCCTGTTTTAAAATTTTATTTCTGGTTTTAAGTCGAGTTTGGCTGACCAGAAGTAAGGACTCCTGATGATTTATCTGTTTATTTGAATTTTACGGTTTTATATTTGTCCCAAACTGCTTTTTTGAACCTCCAACATAAATTTAAAGAACAAACAAACTCACAGCTGCATGACCAACCAGATCATATGAACAAAAATTTCTATAAAGTCATCCTAGAAACCACAAAAAAACATATTCCTCATGGAAGAATTAAAAATTTCAAACCCTTTTGGAGCCCCCAGTTACAAGAACTGAAAAAGCATTGGGATATAGCTGGAAATACAGCTGAACAAACAAAAAACATATTGGATACACAAATATGGCAGAAGAAATGTGCCTCACTAAAAAAAGAAATTAATACAGCTAAAAAGAATCACTTTAATAATTTCTTAGAAAAAATGGATTATAGGACAGAGGGTAACAGAGCCCATAAGTTCATAAAAAATGTCAAGGACAGGAAACAAAACAACAGCACACCTACCAAACACAACAATAAAATATTAGTAAATGATGCAGTCATAGCCGAAACATTCAATAAATATTATGCTAATTCACATAAAGTAACAAGAAATAATAAAAAGGAACGTAAAGAATTTAAGAAAGATTTGAAACAAGAAAGAGAATGTGATCCTAAAACTCAATACAATAGCTTTTTTTCAAAATTTTACTATGCAAGAACTGAACATTGCAATACATAATCAAAAAAACAAAGTCTCCTGGACCAGATCACATACATCCAGAGTTCACAACAAAAACTTGGAAAAAAGCAAAATAACAACTACTAAAACTCTACAATCTATTTTGGAACACCACTGTACCTGCTGAATGGTGAAAAGCAATAATTGTCCCACTCTTGAAGAAAGATAAAACAGCATCAGAAATAAACAATTATAGACCAATAGCTCTTACTAGCCTAATAGCAAAAGTGATGGAAAGAATGGTGTCAAACAGGTTAAATTGGTTTCTAGAATCAAAATGTAATTTCCCATGTCAAGCTGGATTCAGAGAGTGGCACTCTACAAATGAACAGTCTTACTTCTCAGTCAAGAAATCAAAGACTCCTTCAATAGAAAAGAAGATAATGTATCAGTTTTTATTGATTTCCAAAGTGCATATGATTCTATATGCAGAACAAAACCACTAAAGAAAGTAAAAAAAAAAAAAAAAAAATAGGGATATAAGGTCCATTGTTTTCATGGCTAAGTCATTTCCGAACACAACGCTTTAGTGCTACCAGATATGGAAGAAATACATCTAAATACAAACAAGTTGTTGTTAGCTAATGCTGGATTTCTGACAATGAAGTCATTAATCCTCTTGCTCTCCAATATTTTTCACAATGATATTGAAGAGAGCAATAGCAGTAATAGTAACCGTTTTTTAGAGAGCACCATATTTTTATGTTTTGGCGGTCACATCGCTCTCTCACAACCCCCAGAATATCTGGAGGGCCACAAACAAGTACACCGTGGCTTATCACAAGGTGCAGTGCTCAGCACTACACTTTTTAATACATTTATTAATGATCTGCCACAACATATACAAGAATCAGGTGTGAAGTGTGCACTATTTGCTGATGACTTAGTAATGTGGACTTCAACCAAAAAGCAAAAGTACAGAGCTAGAAAAAAACCATGCAACAATCCTTAACCAATCTACAAAAGTGGACCAAAGAAAATTTAATGACTGTTAATACAACAAAATTAAACTACCAAATCTTTTGACTAAGAAAAAAAAAAAAACATTTTTAAACTAAATTTTGAGCGTCAACAATTACCAGAAACAAGGGAAGAAAGTATTTAGGAGTTACATTTGATACCTAACTTACATGGATCAAACAAATAGAAAATCGAATACAAAGAGCAGAAAGGCACCTTTCATTATTAAAACGTCTAACAGGAATGAAGTGGGGATGTTCCAGAGCAACTCTTAACACAACATACAATGTATATATAAAGTCATTAGTTACTTACTGCAGTGAAGTTCTTGTAACAGCAAATACAAAAAAAATTCAAATCTTTCAAAACCAAAGTCTGAGACTAATTACAGGTGCTATCAAAGCCACACCAATACCAGCTATGGAAATTCTAACCAACCAATACCCCAATGAATATGAAATAAAAAAAGCAGCTCTTACTCAACACAAAAAGTTCATCAGACTCCCATTCAATACATGGAACAAGAGAAATTTTACACATACACTAAAGACTCAGGAGAGCTTTCTTTCCAAAATTCAAGACATCAAGGAAAATGTATAACTTACTAATTCAAAGGAAAACCTCATATCTAAAGTTAATCCGACACAAACATAATAATAGTAATAATAGTAGTAATAGCAGTAATAGTAGTAATAGTAGTAATAGTAATAATAGTAATAGTAATAATAGTAATAGTAATAATAGTAATAGTAATAATAGTAATAATAATAATAATAATAATAATAATAATAATAATAATAATAATAAAAAATATAATAACAATAATAATAAAAATATAATAACAATAACAATAATCATAACAATAATCATAATAATAATAATAATTAATAATAATAAATAATAATAATAAATAATAATTAATAATAATAATAATAATAATAATAATAATAATAATAATAATAATAATAATAATAATAATAATAATAATAATAATAATAATAACAACCGCAACAGTCACAGCAACCGCAACAGTCACAGTCACAGTCGCAGTCGCAGCAACAGCAACAGCAGCAGCAGCAGCAACAGCAACAACAGCAACAGCAGACCACCACCACCATCGCCACCGCCGCCGCCGCCACCATTATTATTATTATTTATTATTATTAATTATTACTATTACTACTATTACTATTACTACTACTATTACTATTACTACTATTACTATTTTTATTATTACTATTTTTATTATTACTATTTTTATTATTACTATTTTTATTATTACTATTATTATTATTACTATTATTATTATTACTATTATTACTATTATTACTATTATTACTATTATTACTATTATTACTATTATTACTATTATTACTATTATTACTATTATTACTATTATTACTATTATTACTATTATTACTATTATTACTATTATTACTATTATTATTATTATTATTATTATTATTATTATTATTATTATTATTATTATTATTATTATTATTATTATTATTATTATTATTATTATTATTATTATTATTTCATCCAGTTTATCATACATATGATTTTGAACATGTCAGAAATACAATTACATATTTATAAACTGGTTTCTCAGATTTCCTTCAAGTCGTATAAACATTTATTAATCAGATACATCCTCAACTTCCTTTCAAATTGCTGTTTAGAAACTTCAGCTACAGATTTAATGTCTTGTGGTAGTTTGTTGTAAAGTGTGATTCCAGAAATATATACATCTTTTAGAGATACACTTTTATTCACACTATGCCTAAAATAGTCCATGTTTCCTTTTGTATAGTGTTCATGAATTTTGTTGTTTTTGATTGGTTTAAACTTATCTATTACATACATTATTGCTCTGAATGCATAGAGAGTGTAGATGATAAGTAGTTTATTATTGATAACGGTTTCCTTACATGATTCCCTTGCTTTTAGGTTAAACATGATTCTGATACATTTCTTTTGATATATAAGCAACTTGTCCATATGCGTTTTTGCAGCAGCACCCCAGATTTCAATCCCATAAAGTATGTTTGGATAGAAGCATCCATAGTATATTAGTTTCAATATATTACTGTCACTGTAATTGCTGAAGTATCTAAGTAGATATACTGTTTTACTCATTTTCCCACATATATATTCAATATGTTCAGCATGTTCAGCCCATGTTAGCCTATTATCAACAATAAGACCTAAAAATTTGTGCGTTTTTGTTTCAAGAATACTGTTACTATCTATTTTTAGTGTCATATTTCTACCATTTTTATTGAATTGCATTATTTTAGTTTTTTGCATGTTGCAGTGTAGATTTATTGATTTAAAGTAATTTAACAACCAGGAAGGGGTATTATTTAATGTAGTATTTAATCCTTCTACCGTTTTATTCCAACATACAGCTGTGGTATCATCAAAAATTCAATGCCACAACTGGGATTAGACATCACATATTATTTACATCTGACACGAGAAGTTAAGAAAAGTGATACTAGTGTTCTAAAATTATTGGCATTAGAGACAATCCATACTAGATTTCCAGAACACGAATGGCTCCATATTTATACTGATGGATCATTGAAATCAAACCAAGATGGAGCAGGGGCAGGAGTCACGTGTCACCTCTTTTCCTATTACAAATCTTTAAGTTATGGAACTACAAACCTTGATGGAGAAATTGAAGCAATTCGAATGGCCCTGCAAAATCTTTTGTACAGAATTTCACATTTTCAGTAAGCAGTTATTCTCTCAGATTCCAGGGCAGCAATTATAGTAATTACTTCCAAGTTGTTACCAAAAAGCCAATCAATTATAGAATGTTGGAAAATCCTTACTCAACTAACAGCACTTCAAAAACACCTAGTCTTCCAATGGATACCAGCTCACTGTGGACTGAGTGGTAACAAGAAAGCTGATTTTCTTGCAAAAATGGGTACCAGCAGTGTACAAAAATCTATAGTTAATCTACCATTTTATGCAGCTAAAAGATTAGTCAACTCTGAATTCAAAAAAATTATTGCTAAGTATTAGTATCAAAAATCAAAGAGTAAAAGATGGGAACTACCAAACATTCACACAGTAATTCCTGAGTATGCTCGAAAAATGGCAGTTGCAACCTTCAGGTTGATTACAGGACATGATGGTCTGGCAAAACATTTGAACAGAATTGGGATATATTCTTCACCACTCTGTCGTCTATGTGATCTGCAAGAGGAAATGAACCGAGACCACCTTCAAATATGCCTGGCCACTTCTAGTGCCCCATCCGTCAGTGAAAAATATTGGAGAGCAAGAGGACTAATGACTTCATTGTCAGAAATCCAGAATTAGCTAACAACAACAACATTTCTTAGGTTTTCCTTAAGCCTGGTTTGTAAGTTTCTTTGTGTTTGACTATTATATATCTGATTGCACTTTTCATAATTTATTTGGTACAGTTCTGATTTTCAGTCACTTGGTATGGTGTTCTTTGGGAGATGGTTGAATAAATTCCTGAGGTTTTGTTGTTGTATTGAGGTAGTTTGATCCTATGTTCTTGAATAATTTCTTAAATTTATTAGAAGCCTTGGGATGGTACTGAATCTGGAATATCTTTGTTGCATTTGATCTTTTTTGTGAAGGGTTGTGATGTTCTTCAGCCTCTTTAGCTGTTGTCATTTCTCCACAAGTTTGTCAATTATATTTCTGTTGAATCTATATAGCAACTTTTTGTATATGTACTCTTTCATTTAGTGGTACATTAGTCAGTCTGTGTGTCAGGCTATGGAAAATTGCATGTTGGTGTGTATTGTGGTTATGCTTGTTGTCAACATGAGGTTTTCTGTAGATCTCAACTACACTTCGTTCTGATTCATCAAATTTCTCAGGCCTAAGTAAGGCACCATCCCTCTTTTTCTGTTTCTATTGTAAATTTAATGGATATGTCCTATAGACGGAGTAATTTTAAAGTATCACTGGCTAGATTTTTTGGGACCCCACTATGGGAATTTTGCCTTCTTGTGGCGATGGAGCTCATTACCCTATGATACAGATGGCCAGCTGTGTGAGCACATGCTATATGCTGACAAGACGTGAGGGGAAGCTAAGCACTTTCCACAATCGCTGAACTGTCACAGCATTAAAAGTGTCTGCCAATGGCAAAGGGAGAGTGGCCAAAGGTCAAATGACCTCTTGGCTAGGTCCAAGGGGCCCACAGACCAAAGGCAGATATGGCTCTCCATTCATATTGGAGACTGATGCAGATGATGTAACCGCCACCATAAAAACATGGTGTCTGCAACATTTCACCATTTCCATGATGGATAATCCTGAAGTAAATATTTCTGGAGGTAAAACTGTCCCCAACTTGGATCTCCGGATGGAGACTAATGCAGGGAAAACAGTACAAGTACTACAATGGAAAGCTGGAAGACTCATTCCAGCAAAGAGAACCAAATTGAACAAAATACTAGTTACCAATAATAACGATATCTCATTATACAAGAAGCAAATCCCGTTCTTTAACAATTCGATTATGTCAACATCAAAAATTATACACTACACTTACAACCTAAAAAATGACAAATTAGCAGTGGAATACTAACAGGAACAAAAGACAGTGAAATTCAAATTCCAAATATTTAAGGAAATGGACACTAATGATGGCCTAGAACTTCTTAAAATAGATATCTGGAAAAATATTCAACATGTTAAAATCCTCAGTGCATACAACCCCCCAAACAATGTACCAAACCTAAATTAAATAGCGATAGAACCAAAAACAGTTATTATTGGGGATTTCTATGCACACTCAAAACAATGGGATATAAATCAACAAATCAACCCAGAAAAACCTTAAGAGACTTCATTAACTCTACAAATTTAGAAGTAATATACAAGAACAAAGACCTACCAGCATTTATACTTCACTCTGAATCAGGTACCAAATTTCTGGATAGGACACACTATGGCACCAGAACTGGTTCTGAGAGTGGCAACCCTGCAAGACCGTCATCACCAATAATGGACTGCTTTTATCAAGCCTCTTCTACATCGAAGTGAGGGTAGGTTGTCGTCCTTTATGAGCACAAATTTGCCGGGGCATAGATTAGGATGCTCTTGTGAACATTTGTAATGCTACTGTAATGTGTTAACGTAATCCTTCTGCCACGTTCGCCAGAAGTCTTGGGTCATCTTTCGAATGTGTTTCCATCTAGAAAGGCTACTGATGGGACAAGATTCAATGTTGTAGTCTGGAAGAGCAATGAGGGGTTTGCCAATCAGGAAGTGGGAGGTGTCAGATAGGATGAGTCGGTTGGATCATCATTAAGTCTGCACAGAGAGCAACTATTTATGCAGGCTTCGATTTGAAAGGATAGGGTGGTTAGTTCCTCGAAATAAATAAATAAATATTTTGTTCTTTAACGATGCTGTCAATTGCCAGGATCACATCAGCATCGCCGGTGTGCCGGAATTTTGTCCCGCAGGAGTTCTTTTACATGCCAGTAAATCTACTGACATGGAGCTGTCGTTTTTAACCACACTTAAAAACCATCGACCTGCCTAGCTTGAACCCGCGACCTAGTTCCTCGAAGGTGAGTATCGTTGTCCCCATGGTGCTTTGGAGGTGGTACTTAAATGCCTTGATAATTGTCTCCCAAACACCACCAAAATGAGGAGCAGAGGGAGGGATGAAGTGCCAAGTGATGCCCATAACTCCTGTGCTGTCTGCAATTTCTCTCTCCCACTCCTTGTCTCCTAGAAATGTCTGAAGCTCCTTCAGTTCCCTGGATACACCAATGAAGTTGGTGCCGTTATCACTATAGATGTTGGAAGGGCAACCTCGACGTGAAGTAAACCAACGAAGTGCTGCCATGAAAGCATTCGTTGAGAGATCAGAGATGACTTCCATGTGTATAGGTCTAGTGGCAAAACATGTGAACACTCCAACGTATGCCTTTCCAGTTGTCTTGCTTGGCTGAGTGCCGATTCTGATAAAAAATGGGTCAGCATAATCAACTACCACATTCGTGAAAGGTCTAGAAGCTGTAACTCTAGGTAAAGGCAGGTTTGCCATTTTCTGTTAAGCTGTTGCTGTTCTGAGTTGAAGGCATGTTAGACATTAATTAATAAATTTCTTCACCATTTGGCAAACCCTGGGTATACAGTATTTTAACCGCAACAATGAAATGAGTAGTTGAGCCTGTGTGCAACAAACGTAGAAGAAGACTACCCTGGTTATTTAATCCTGGGACATAAAGTACTTACAATAGTAGGTCACCACTGGGGTAATTTGTCTCTGATGTGAGACTGCCTTTGTGGTTTACCAGGAGAAATACGAACTGGTTTGAGAATTTAATGTCATTCTGGCAGTTTGTCACAATAGCTCAGTGGTTAGAGCAGCCGCCTGGTAAGCGGAAGGTCTGTGATTCAAATCCCAGTTGTGGCATTGAATTTTTAAGTTCCAGTTCTACCTCTTAAACTTTGCCCACACACAGCTTGTATGTTTAAAAATACCAACAGTAAGTTTGTTGGCATAAATAAATAATAGGTCCCTGGTAGATTACAAATCAATAAGGGAAACATATGTTGATAAGGTAAACAAAGAACAAGGGGAGGCAATAGCATGGCTAAGAATTGGTGTTTGGGGGTTGAGAGGACTAAGAAAGGGTATCCCTCAGAGTCTGTGTCCTATTTGCGGGGGGAAGGAAGACCTGGAGCACATAGTCTTTGAGTGCCAAGGAACGGATGTATGGAGGAAAGAATTTCTGGGGCAGAAAAGGGAGAAGGGAGATAGGATAACAGCATTTAAGAGGATTTTTAGAAAGGAGGTCAGGAACTTTGGTCAATTTTTAAGTAGAGTTAAGAAAAAAATGGAATTGCTCTGTACAAAGAGAACAGAATTAAAAATTTTGTGTTAGTTATAAAATGTTAAATAGCAATAGAGAAGCAAAATGTATGATAAGAAATTTTGTTGGGTGGATATGACAGGGTAAAAGCCTGGGCTGAATGTCTGTCATATTCAAATATGTATTAATTTGATTTAAATAAATAAATTAAATAAAATTTGTCAGTACAAACTAATAACTGTTTTAAATAACAGCAAGAAAGGAAAAACTCAAATCATTTTCATGACATGTATATTTTTTAAAGCACAAAAACATAATATTTAAATATATTTTTAATCTAAATACAGTAAAATCTGCCTTCAATGGACATTGTTAACCTTAGCAGCTTTTGTTCGTTTTTTGTTCATTGGTTTATTTTGTTTCAGTCTTAAATTTTGTTTTCTTTATTAGTGTTAGACTTTTAGTTCTCATAATCCCATCAAACCTTCCAGAAAAGTTTTGAAATCTCACCAGTTGATGATATCAAGTTTGCAATTAAAAGAGGGGGGCAGCACCATGAGTAGTTAAAAGGATTTTGGCCTTGATGTCAGCAAGCCACAGCAGATGATGGCAGTTACCATCGAAACAACTATCCAAAAGAACATAACCTAGTAAGTAATACTAAAGTGTAATCATCCTACTCATAAATTTAATCCAATTTGACAAAGTTTTACTGTTTTAAACACTTCCATATATCGTATACAAAAAATACAATTCATATATTCACTATATTAACCAAATTCTTTATGAACCCCATAATCTGCATTATCCCCATTGTAGAATTTGAAACTGTGTGTTCGAATTTTGTTCAATTTTTCAGTAAACTTCCATCTTCACCTCAATATGACAAGGATTTGGGAGCTAAACTTACTTTGCCAAATCCATAGATGGATCGGTCAGACTTCCAGCAGAGTCCAAGTACTCCAAGGCTGACTGTAGCACCAGTGCTACACTGCGGTTGTAAGGAATATTCTTGCTGCTCCAAGCTACCCTTCTGCATTCCAGGATATCACTTGCAGCTCGAATGTTTTCCTTGCTCCCAGATGACAGCAATGTTGCCACATATATCTACATCATAACACCATTATTGCATATATTCTATTGTTGATAACAAAATGTTGTATGATTTAACATGACCTTTTTTTTCTAGAATGTTAAAAAATAACAGAAATGAAAATTATTTTATCATGGAAAACACATGGTTGCAATTGATATGAACATTCCAAGAAAACTGATTCTGGAACCTCTAAAATTACAAAATGTGTCTTACTTGCACTCATTTTCTTATTGGTACTGCCTTAGTAGGCATATGAAATGAGACACAGATAATACAGTACTATAGTTCTGAGCATTAACTTCATGTTAAAAAAGCTGCCAATTGTGATTAACGATTGAAAAAGACATAGGCTGTCAGCACATAATAAAAATTATAAAAATAAAACCATGGTTTTACATAGGGAATATCATTGTTTCTCATAGTCTAGGTCTATAGGTTCCAAACTCATTAAATCAAGCTTACTGTTTGCATAATGAATATTAAAAATAGAAGCACTATTGACAGTGAAGTATTCTTCAAGTTTGAGTTTTTTATTTTGAGTTATTAGTGAAGGTGTGTGTAAATAAGTGACTCAAAATAAAAAACTCAAACTTACTGTTTGCAGTTTTTATTCAGACTCTTTCATTGGCTTTTAGGATGAAAACCAAGTACTTTTAGTGCCTTATATCCCTTATATCTCCTGGACCTGACAAGATCCATCCAGAGTTTATTAAACACCTTGGCAGGAAAGGAAAAGAAATCCTACTTAAACTGTATAACACGTGTTGGAGAATGACTGTACCTTCCGACTGGAAAAAAGCCATTATCATCCCGATTTTAAAGAAAAACAAACCCTCAAACAATATTAATAGTTTCAGACCAATATCTTTGACCAGTGTTATTGCAAAAGTGATGGAAAGAATGGTGGCATCTAGACTTAACTGGTTCCTAGAATATTACAACTTAATTAATAGTTCACAGACCGGCTTCAGACAGAATCATAGCACAAGTGAAAATGTACTCCTACTAAGCCAAGACATCAAGGAAGCTTTCAATAGAAAGGAGGATACCTTGGCAGTATTCATTGATTTTAAATCAGCATATGACTCAGTCTGGAGAAATAAATTAGTTGAGAAGTTGCAATCAATAGGTGTGAAAAGTAACATGCTTAAGTGGATAACTCAGTTTATTTCACAAAGATTTTGTGCCACAAAATATAATACATACATTTCCAAATATAAACAAACACACCGAGGACTTCCACAAGGTGCTGTTCTGAGCACAACACTCTTTAACATATATATAAATGACCTTCCATCAATAATAAAAACTTTAGAAACCAAAATTGCTCTATTTGCTGACGATGTAGTCATTTGGACTTCAGGCTCTTCAAAAAAACCTGAATTAATTAAAGACAGAATAGAAACAGCCCTAAACAAAGTACATGAATGGAGCTCCAAAAACCTCATGACTATCAATGTGGAAAAAACAAATTATGAATTATTTACACTAAAATACAAACCAGTTAATATTAGCATAAATTATAATGGTAAACCACTCAAAGCAGTTGATGATGTCAAATACTTAGGCATCACTTTCGACAGAAAGCTAAGTTGGAAAAAAACATATAACAAACATCTCAGAAAAGGTTGAAAAGAAATTGCAAATCCTGAAAAGGTTAGCTGGTGCTAAATGGGGCTGCTCAAGGAGAGTCCTTAACACAACATACAAAATGTATATTAAACCAAACCTCTTGTACTGTTCTGAAGCTTTAATAACAGCAGCAAATGCTAACATCAATAAACTTGAACAAATACAAAATCAGGCTCTTCGCCTAATCTCTGGAGCAGTTAAATCCACACCTATTGATGCCATGCTTGCCTTAACACGGACCCCATCAATAACAACAAAAATAGAAGAACAAGCATTGCTCCAACACGAGAAAATGTTACGACTGCCAAACTCTAAATGGACAAAAGAGAACCTCCCCCCTTCAATCCTTAAAACTCATAGTAGTTTCCTAGAAAAGGTAACACAGATTAAATCCAAATTGAGCATTCCTAACACCAGAGAAAATCTACTTATTAGAGAAAATCCATTGGAATTATTGCAACCTACCTTCAATTTGGAATTAATAGAGGAAATAAGTAAATCAGACACACCAAAAGAAATACAAAAACTTCTAGCTCTGGAAACAATCAATACTAGGTATCCCACAGAAGAATGGCTGCACATATATACTGATGGATCCTCGAAGGAAAACCTTACTGGAGCTGGAGTTACATGTTCACATTTTTCCTTTTATCATTCTGTTGGCAGAGACACAACAAATTATGATGGAGAAATAGAGGCTATATACATTGCTCTCCGACAATTATTAAATATTCCCTTAAATAAATTTAACAAGGCAGTAATTCTTTCGGATTCTAAAGCTGCAATTCAGGGAATATGTTCAAATACTACAAAGAAGTCAACAAAAATTAGAGAATGCTACAAAATGTTAACACAACTCCAAAAAGTTAATAAGACTGTTCATCTCCAATGGATTCCAGCACACTGTGGAGTCATGGGGAACGAAGCTGCAGACTCACTTGCAAAGAAAGCCACAACAATAACACAAAAGTCTAAATTCAATTTCTCATATTCCTCAATAAAACGCTTGATCATTAAAAATTTTTGTCATTCATACCTACAAGAAATAGAAACAAATGCCAGAGATAAAAAATGGATTACACTACTTTCCAATCCAGATATAATCCCCAAGAGACCAAGGAAAACAGCTGTTGCAGCCTTCCGACTATTGACAAATCATGACTGCTTGGCAAGTCATCTCTACAGAATAGGTATCTCAGCCTCACCGATATGTGTCCTGTGTAACGATCCAGCAGAAATGAATGAAGAACACTTGAAGACCTGTGAAGCATTAAGATCAGAAGAAACTACAGTTCAAAAGTATTGGAAAGCACGAATGCTAATGGCTTCATTGCCAGATGCAAGGCACTAGAAAACAACAACAACATATCCCTGAAATATTCTGGGCAGGTTTTCTCCGGGTTCTCCGGTTTCCCCCGCCATTCATTCCACCAATTGCTCCATTATCACTCTTCCAATCATCCATTTCGCCTACATTTCATATGATCTTCTTCCTCACTATCATGCCTGGTGCTCAGCTGACCACCCACTTCCAGGTATTCACTCAATCTCTGCTTACCGACAGGCGTCTCACCCTAGGCACTGGCTTGTAAGTCCTACATAAGGGGAGGGTAATCAGGGAAAGAAGAAGATATCCCTAAAATATTTGTATGTAATCTGTTCACAGTTTGTTGACCAATCTGATTAAAAAGGATGTTACGCTTAGGCTTATAAAACAGCTGATTCAGGAGGGATATCAGATATACATAAAATATATATTTCACTAGTACTAGTTGCAGTGGCGGTGGTGGCAGTGGCAGTGGCAGTGGCGCTGGTGGTGGTGATGGTGATGATAGTGATCGTAATGGTGGTGGTGGTAATGATAGTGATGGTGATGATGGTGGTGGTGATGATAGTGATGGTGGTGGTGATGGTAATGGTAGTGGTGGTGGTGGTGGTGGTGGTGGTGGCGGCAGCGGCGGTGGTGGTGGTGGTGGCGGCAGCGGTGGTGGTGACGGTGATAGTGATGATAGTGATGAAACTTTTGCTTCTCCCAGGAAATACTATTTGCAAAATTTACTGACCATAACTCTACCTCTAGATCATGACATTTAATTCTAGGATTGAATACTGCCATTCTTGCACATTCTATTATTAAATTTAAGCTAGTCTATTATTCTCAGCACATAAACAGGTTCTTGCAGAACTATTCTGGTCCTATAAAGGTTAACTAGTGCACTCAAATACATGCAAATAAATCACCCTGACCTCAAAACAAACCCCTATGGTGACACATGAAAAGCATTCACTCTGGAGGTCCAGCATGTCTTTGAGAAGTTCATTCCACTGAAGTGTGGTTGGTGGCGGAATTCTGTAATAAGAAAACATGAACTCTCGTTAGACTCCATATTACTAGCCTTTTTATTAATTAATATCAATATTATATGACGGTAAAATACCAAAATTTTAGTAACCATACCTTTTGGCTGTATTTCTAGCAAGTTTAATTAGCAGCTGTTCTGCAAAAGAACTATTACTTTTACAATCGTGGATGTATGAAAGTGGTTTTGGTAAAAAGTTACGATCAAGGATTTTTGCTGCATGAAGTTCCTGGCGCAATTCTGTTAATTTTTGGTGAAGATCTGCCCCAAAGTTAGGCTCAACACTAAAAGAGAGAAAAAAGCAAGTTAAAATAACCATATTAAAACATCACGCTTCTTATGCTTCCATCATACTACATAAACAAAGAATTACAGATACAAGCTAATGTAAAATTGCTATAATGCTAAACAGCAGCAGCTTAATCCCTCTGTATTAAAAATTAGCATTTTCCTAAAACAGACAGAAAACAGTCATTAAATAAGTAAAATAAATAGAAAAAAAAGAGAGAATGGAGGTCCTGATTACTTCTACTCAAAAGCCAGCAAGGCATGTCAAGCCTATGATGGAATTTAGTATTGACAACCCGACATCACATTTTGTGACAGCTATTGCACTTTTTCTTTATTCTGCAATCTTAAAAATATAAACAGTGAAAGGCAACTCTTACATTTTCTTTTCAATAGAGGTTTTGTAAACTTTGCTCAGTGAATGAACGTAACTTGCTTCTTTAAATTTGTTTATTGTGTGATTTACCATTGTGCACAAATGTCTTTCTGCATATTTTACACGCTGTTCTCTGTTATTAGTACTGTCTACTTCAAAAAGGTTCTATAATCCACTCATGTTTCACTCAATATCACTATTGTGACTTTTTTTTGTTGGGTGTGAAGTAAAGAAGACAGATGTAGCCGGGATAAAGAAACACTTTTATTTCCGTAAGCAGTAACTTTTTACACTCGTTACAAAAGCAAGAAAGTCTTTACCGATTCACCAACAGCACGGCTCCGAATTCGTAACACAAGAACTGCTTCTTCTCCGTCGGCACAACTCCTCAACGTCTGTCCTCTCCGTCGGCACGACTACTCAACGCTTCACATACGTCTGACTGACTCTTCTGTCGCACTTTACCGCTATTTATATCTCCCAGGCACTATTCTGGAAAGTTCAGTTATTGCGGTAAAATACAAAGCAGAAGATTCTCGAAGTCTCTATCCTTTTCTCTCTTTCGGGAAGCACCCCAACAATGCGGCCATTCTCTGTCTCTTTCCTTCGGCTCCTTTGCGGTAGTGCCGACAATAATGCGATGGGTGACACTGCTGTTGTCGGCAATTAGATGCGGCGGGCGCGGTGACACTGCTCCCTCCTCAGAGTTGGTCGTCCCGACCAGCACTATCACTGCGGCATCTCCCTCGCGCACCGGTGGACTAACCCATCGAACCTCTTCTCCAGGAGGCACGATCCTAGGTATCGCTGTTGGATAGTGTCCCTTGGTCCGGGTAGGACGATGTATGCCATCCTGCTTCGAAATTCTGCAACAGTACCGCCGGTCTTGACGGCCCCTTGTCCAGTTGCCTTCTTCCTGGTGTGTTGACGGGCCATCCTGCGCACTTGGAAACGGTTCACTGAGTACCATGTCCGCCGACCTCTCTGGCGCACCTTCGCAGCCACCTTGCTTCTGATGGGTCCGGCAACAACCCCCGCCACATCCGCGCGAGTCACGTCCACCACTGCACTCGTGGTCGACACAGCCTCTCCTGTATCCTGCCGTCCACGATGATGTCCGCCATTATCCATCCACGGCACTATGCGTCAGGTGATTGGATGGCTCCGACGGTCCCCCCATGTCACACGCCAAGTCGGTTCTCGCGTGTTGCTCGTTTGCTTGTGCGCTTCCCTGCTGATCGTCCTCCACGTCATATCCTGGTTGGTTACGTACCCGACACACTCCTCCAGAGGATCCTCGACGACGTCCCTGAACTGCCCCTTTGTCTTCCCCGAGACGTACACTTTCGTTATCTGAAACGGGCGCAACTATCGCCTCGGCCACTAGGTGCTCCCTCCCCGGGTCCGCGCTATTCCGTCTGCCCCTGGCATCCAGTACTTTGACGCTCTCGTCAACTCTTACTACCAGGGCGCCAAGACGTTCCCCGTCGTCCTCCACGACGTCCACATGCTGGCAGAGGTCTTCCACCTTTTCGCCGAGTTCTTTCACGTCTTCCGTCACGCCAGTCAGTTCGCCGAGTTGTTCCACGTCTTCCGTCACGCCAATCAGTTCGCCGAGTTGTTCCACGTCTTCCGTCACGCCAATCTGTTCGCCGAGTTGTTCCACGTCTTCCGTCACGCCAATCAGTTCGCCGAGTTGTTCCACGTCTTCCCTCATATCATCTGAAACGGGCGCAACTGTCGCCTCGGCCACTAGGTGCTTCCTCCCCGGCTCCGCGCTATTCCGTCTGTCCCTGGCATCCAGTACTTTGACGCTCTCGTCAACTCTTACTACCAGGGCGCCAAGACGTTCCCCGTCGTCCTCCACGACGTCCACGTGCTGGCAGAGGTCTTCCACCTTTTCGCCGAGTTCTTCCACGTCTTCCGTCACGCCAATCAGTTCGCCGTCAATTTTCGCCGATAGCTCCGTCTTCATCTCTTTCAGCTCGGCAGCGAGGTTGTCGTTTCTCGTCTTCATTTTGGCAGCGAGGTTGTCGTTTGCCGCCTTCATTTCGGCGACGAGGTTGTCGTTTGCCGTCTTCATCTCTTTCAGCTCGGCAGCGAGGTTGTTGTTTGCCGTCTTCATCTTGGACATTTCTGTCTTCATTTCGGCGAATAATTCTTTCATCATTGCCATCATCCTGGTTTCCGAATCTCCCTCCATCTTGGTTCTAACGTTGCAACTTCTAACGACGATGTAACGAAACTAGAAGCAATTCCACGGATCCCACTTCTGACACCAGTGTGACATTTTTTGTTGGGTGTGAAGTAAAGAAGACAGATGTAGTCGGGATAAAGAAACACTTTTATTTCCGTAAACAGTAACTTTTTACACTCGTTGCAACAGCAAGAAAGTCTTTACCGATTCACCAACAGCACGGCTCCGAATTCGTAACACAAGAACTGTCCCTTCTCCGTCGGCACGACTCCTCAACGTCTGTCCTCTCCGTCGGCACGACTACTCAACGCTTCACATACGTCTGACTGACTCTTCTGTCGCACTTTACCGCTATTTATATCTCCCAGGCACTATTCTGGAAAGTTCAGTTATTGCGGTGAAATACAAAGCAGAAGATTCTCGAAGTCTCTATCCTTTTCTCTCTTTCGGCAAGCGCCCTAACAATGCGGCCATTCTCTGTCTCTTTCCTTCGGCTCCTTTGCGGTAGTGCCGACAATAATGCGATGGGTGACACTGCTGTTGTCGGCAATTAGATGCGGCGGGCGCGGTGACACTATTGTACAATAGTAAACAAATTATTTATGGAAATTAAGTAATAGTAAGCTACACTCGTCACCCGAGTTTAACTAATAAACACAAACTAACAGATAGAAGGACAGAACAAATATTTTTATGCACTGTTATCTCACATCTTCAGTTCTGATTTGCTTCTGCTGGATTCACAGCTCTTGGCCACCAAATTAGGCAAATGTAATGGTTGAAAGTGAGTCACCACCTGACTATTGTAGAAATGTGATTTAGTGCACCACTTGAGAATGCACTTTCATTCACAACTCAGTTGGCATTGCATGTTACTTCTACTCCTCCCCCCCCCCCCCTTTTTTTTTTTTTTTTTTTTTTTTTTTTTTTGCAAGTTTTCATTTACACACAAGAAGCTAGAATGTTGAATTCATTCACCCATGGGAAACACAGTCCAGCTCTATCAAGAATTGATGACAGTTTTTCAGGCTAACAGCTACGTCGAATTTGGGCATGTGCCACCATCCTCAGGGAACTGAAGCTAGTTAGAAGTTATTAATTAATATGTATATACATGGCCTGATGCCGGTGCATGGGACCTGCCTTTGAAGGTACAATTTTACATGTCTTTATAGATTATCTTATTTACAATGGTTTTTGTCTTTCTAGTTTGTCCCGAACCCATAGAGTAACCCACTTTGGGTTACTGAGAATAGCTCGGTCGGGTAGATTAACTTTTCTTTCTTTTTCTTTTATTGTTTTAACAATGATGTTTTTGTTTTTATATATATATTTACATTTATATACATAGACCTACACACACACACACTTGTAAAAACACAGACAGCACTCATGCACACTATACACTGTACCATTCCCACTGGTTTGCTGTGTGGACAGTATTGTTTCGGAGTTATGTATGTAGCGGCACCTCCCTGTTATAGCAGTAAACTTGGGCAGCCCCTTGTCATAGCAGTACGTGGCTGTGGGCTGATGTGGGCATGCAGTATTGCAAGTGGGGGAGCTGTCCAAAACATTTTCACATGTCTGTGTTTTCATTGTTTTGGCTCACCACTGCCAATGTTAGTTATGAGCTGGTTCACATGTTATCTGATACGTGCTCATGTTCTTGTGGCTGTGTTGTGTATTGCATCTGCTATGTAGGGTGTGTTAAGATTCTGATGGATAATTTGGTTGCGGGTGAGTATGAGACAACATAATATTTTTCTGAGGTTAACTTTTGGGCAATTTGTAACTTGTTGAGCACTGTTTTTGAGGCACATATGCATAAAGTATGGTGGACAGTATAAAAGATCTATATAGTATAAGTTTGGAGTGGGTCCATAAATCCTTGCTATTGAAGATGGGGTACACATCTTTTAACGTTGGCACCCTTTGTTCACAGCATTTGTAAGGTGGGTTTTTCATGAGAGTTGGTGACTCCTAAATATTTCACTTGCTGATATGAGTGCAATCTTTGACCACCGACCATGAGGTTCATTGTCAGAAACTGCAGCTTTTTTGTGAAATAAATGAGCTGGCATTTATTGGCATTAATTTCTATTTTCCAGTCATGTAGCCATGAAAGGAAGCAGTCAGTATACCGCTGCATCTCAAGGAGGTCGAAACGAGGATTTCCATGTGGTTGCAGAGTGCAGTGTTGTCAGTGTACATGGCAACTTTACATCTGCCGTCCACGGGAAAGTCATTTGTAAATAGAATATACAAAAATGGAAACATAACTGCCCCTTGCAGTACGCCAGCTTGCATTATTTGCTCATGTGAAGAGGAATAATCCACTTGAATGTAGAATTGCCTATTTTCTAAAAAGCTATGGATTAAAAATAAATAAATACGAAGGCTGGGAAAATGTTGGTGCAGTTTGTAAATTAGGCCATCGTGCCAGCACCGATCAAATGCAGCTTCTACGTCTAAAAATAGTGCCAATGTGGAAACCCCATTGTTGAACTGTTCAGTGACATCAACAAGCCTTAGTAGCTTTAGTTCAGTGGAATGACCTTTTTCTAAAGCCACATTGTATGTTGGAGAGTTCCTCCATCTCCGAAATTTGTTTTTTCAACCGAAAAAGTGTAAGTCTTTCGAACAGTTTTCCAATGTTGGACAGGAGACTAATGCGGTGGTAATTTTGAGGGTGCCTGGTGTTCTTCCCTGATTTTGGTAGCATTATAACCCTGGCTTGTTGCCAAGTGTGAGGGAAGTAATTGCATCTACGGAAAGCTTTAAAAACTTTTGTTAATTGTACCAGGGGTTTCTCGGGATGTGTTTGAGCTCCTCATTAGTTATCCTGTCCAGGCCTGCAGCTATACCATTTGGTAATTTTCTAATGTATTTGAATACTTCCTGGGGAGTAACCAGTGACTGTGGTTGCTCATGCTTCTATGCCACCCAGGCTTGTACCCAGTGTTTAATATCTTCTTGGACAAGGTTGGTGGTGGGATTGTCCGAACCTCTCCGTGAGACAATTAGCAAACACCTCAGCTTTCTCCTCTGAGAAGTGCAGGCCAAGATAAGTGTGGAGCACCTCAGTGCCAGTGTTAATGCTCAAGGAGGTCTTAAAGGCTTTTAATAATTTCCACAAGGAGCTGCCAAATAGGTGGTACTCAGAACTTTGTTTTCCCACTGTTCAATTTTGTTTTTTTAATTTGATGCTGAGTGATGTTTCTCAAGGTACGTGCAGAAGCTGGGTGGACTTCTGGTGTATGTGGTAGCACTTTGCTTGGTTGTGTGCAATGAGGCAGTAACATTTTCAATGGCAATGTCTATTTCCATTTCACTGGAGTGTGATAACCTGGGCTGCGCCATCTTGTGCATTTCTGTCTTGTATTTCTGCCAGTCTGTTTCCATGTGATGGAATATCTTGGGTGCCTGCCCAGTGATGGTACAGCTGATCTCAAAATGCACTGACAGACTCAGAGTCCAAGCTATGATACACATTAAAGTTTCATGAAATGGACACATTTTTTAAAGTAAAAAGTCCAAAAACTCAGGGTCAAAACGACCTGAGCAGTGCCAAAAGGTGGGGTCAAGGGAGGTGTGTATCTCCACATTGTCATGATCTATGATAAATTCTGATAGAAGATTTTTGGCCCCATTTGTCCAGTACGACTGCCACAAGGGTGTCAAGCATTGAAATCTCCTGCAATGATAACATACTCCCTAAATCAAGGATTTTTTTGAGGTCTCTTAAGAAAAAGGGTGAATTAGGAGGCCGGTAAAGCACTACCAACATCACCATTTTGTTATTTATCTGTGCTTTTAGTGCTGTGCACTCCAGTGTTTCTAGTGTTGGAAGCACGACAGAAGCATGAGCAACTGTGTTTTTTAATAGAATGGCTGTACCTCCCCCGGCCAGGTCTGTCAGTCCTAAAAATGTTATGCCTTTGGAGTTCAAAAGTAAACTCCAGTTATAATTTTGTTTCGCAAAAAAATGTGACTTCAATTTTGTTGCACCTTAGGTATTTTTCCAGATCATATTGCTTCCTGAAAATGCCCTCAGCATTCCACAGGAGAGTCCACGTTAAACATGCGCTTCCCCTTGGAGTGACCATGTACTCCAGGATGGTTGCTGAAACATGTCCCCGAGTTTTTCCCAAATACTAGTACAGTTCCTGAATTTTGTTAGGAAGGGTTTCATTTTGGGGAGGACTCCTCGGAGGAGGGAGGTTGTGTAGGGGTGGGCCAATAGGTGGCGGCTGACGTGCACTTTCCCCTTGGGCTGCCCCAGCAAATGACAGTCCTGTTTGCACCAGGGCAAGATTTGTAATGGGCCTTGGTCCTGGTGGAGCTCTTTGGGTTGTCCTGGTAATTGCACCCAGTTGACGGCGGTGGCATTCATGCACAAACGTTTCACACCCACACCCACTAGAGCTGGCAAGATGGGCCTCCCCACAGTTAATGCAAAGGGGTACTGCGTCACTCTTGGGCTTTTTCAGGCAGTCAGCTAGGCAGTGGAAGGCACTTCAAAGGATGCGCTGGGAGGTAAAATTACAAAATTTGTATGTGTGTCTCAGTTTTTGGCAATTAAAATACTGTGTTATGTTGTTGTTTGTTTTGAGGACCCTGTGGTGACCATCATGTTACAGATGACCCGCTCCTTAATGATTTCCTGGGTTTTTGTGTGCATGCTAATGTTACCTGAAAATTTTGTAAGGTTTCCCTTGTGGTTTTAGCTGTCTGATCTGCACCTCCGTGTAACCATTTTCCTCAAGATCCTCCTTGAGGAATTCGACATAGAGGTTGGCAATAGTCTTTTAAACATAAAGCACAGTGGTTAGTTGCTGTGTGATGCAAAACTATAGTGAGAGATGCCTGCCACAGCCAGCCACTGCTTGGTGGGCTCTGCGTCCACTTTCTGCTCCAGAAACAGCTTTATGCAGCTGCGTGTATTCTGCAGCATGAAGCCACTGGTCAGCAGAGAGGCCCTGCGAAGTGGTAGTAGTGTGGACATCTTGCTGGTGTCAGGAATGATAATCCTAGAGGGCTTCTGATTCTGCGTATTCAGAGGTGCCAATGCAGGAGCAGTTGAGGAGATTGAGGGGGTTGGAGCATGTTCCCTTACAGGTTTTGGTGTTGGTTTTGGCTGGCTTCATTGTTCTCTGGGGGACGCTGCAGTGGCTACTGTAGTGGCGACCTCATCGTTCTCCATTGGGTAAATGGTGGTTGTTTGTCTTTGGTCTGTAGGCATCAGGACTGTTTAACGTGCTGACGGTGTCAGAAGATTCCTGCTGGGTTTTCTTATTCCTGGACTTGGGACGTGATTTCTTGACATCAGAGTTGCTGCTGTCGTGCTCACTGCTGATATGGAAAAAGATTAATGGGGTCCACTGTGCTGCCAGCCTTCTTCTAATTCAACCAGTTCCCACTTCTTTAGTTGGTGTTTGCAGTAGCAGAAGGTGAGGTTTAAAGCAATTTTCCAGAAGTTCTCAGTTTGTGGGTTGACTTCCGGCAGCAGACCTTGATAATAGGTTATGTTGCAATATTTATATCTAGCCTATACTGATAAGATCCACCTACTTTCTTCCCATTGGTCGAGCTCTGGCCAATGGAGACAAGTGTCACAGAAACAGCCAAGAAGGTGGGGAACCAATCAGGTGACTGCTGGGGCTTCCTTCCACTGTAGTGGAAAGATATGCTGCATTGACTGGCATCCATGCTTTGCTGATGAAGGCCTTCATCCCTGTTATACTTGTTTCTATTAGCTCTAATGTATAGAGCTTCTTTAATCAATCTGACAGTACTTCAAGGACTTTTCTAGTATTTTTGTAGAAGCCAAGTAGAATAAGGAAAAATTGAAGCTATTAACACTGAAGCAACAAGATTCTAAAGTACGAACAAAAAAATAACAAAATAACTAAGATAAGTGAAGTTTTTAGTTTCTAATTTGTTCTTACTATATAATCTTGCTGCAGCTCCATGGGATTTCATAAATGCCTGGTGCACATAGACCCAAATCATCTTCGGCAGAACCTAAAAACTGCTTTATTTTAGCTGGAGGCTTGAACACGGTTTTATGTCATACTTTGTGAGTACTTTACCCATTTTCCCTGACAGGGTGCCACAATAAGGAATGACTGCTAAGCCTGCAAGTTCTTTCTTTGTGTTGATTTCAGGATTGCACTTAGAGCACACTTTGTTGAAAGTTCTATTAATTTCCTGGTTAACGTATTGATTCTGCCAGAAAACTGCGCGAGGTATTGTATTTCTTGTGGTAGACTTTCCAGGTCACAGATCACTGAGTGTCAAGAGGACTGTCTGTTTCTGCACTGGGTGATTATAACTGGTGCTGTTAAGGTATAGATTGGTGTATGTTGGCTTCCTAACTCTTAAGACCTAATTTTTATGTGAAAATGACATTTTTGGTTTTTGAATTACTTCACATAAGTATTCAAGAGACCTGTGAATCATTTTGGTAAAACATCTTTCTCGACCCACCATTTTAAAGAGTCTAGTGACATGTTTAAGTCAACTGTACGCTTCATTTAAACAACACTCAGTTTTACATGTTGTATGAAATGCACTCCTTATATTTCAGTTTTGCTCTGATTTGCATACATAATCTCAAATGTGTTATCTAAAGATTCAAATAAGCATTTAGTGACAGTTATTATTTATTTATGCCAACAAACTTACTGTTGGTGTTTTTAAACACACAAGCCGTGTGTGGACAATGTTTGAGAGGTAGAACTGGAACTTAAAGTGATAGCTTTATTCATTGGCCCACAAAAAATAGTTTATGCTTAGAATATAAAGGAATTTTAACAACTTCATAAAAACAAAAATGTATTTCTCTGCAAGTAATAATGTCAACTTCAATAAAATATTTTAGAAGTAAATGAGTCGACCTATATACACTTATAGTTTCACTTACACTTATTTTTGTCCAAATACGTTTCGAAGGACCAGCGTCTTCATTCTCAATGGATTCTCAACAAAAATAAGTGTAAGTAAAACTATAAGTGTCTATAAGTTGACTCATTTACTTCTAAAACATTGGAAAAGCTTCATTGTCTATATCACTTCATATATATTAAGTTGAATAATTTTTGGCCTACAAACCAGTGAAGGAAAACAAACACCATCTACAGGTAACAATATGGCGAATGAAGAGTTAAGAACAACTTTACATTTTAAGTATCGAGAATCCATTGAGAATGAAGATGCTAGGTCAACTCATTTAATTCTAAATCATTGGAAAAGCTTCACTGTGTATATCACTTTGTATATATTAAGTTGTTCAATTAAATACTTTAACTTATTTTCCATTTACTTAACTATCAGAAAATGCCACTAGTATACTTCTCTGAAAAATGTGAAGGTGGTTTTAAAAAAGTGCATTTTTTTGCTAATTAAAGGAATTTAGTTCTATTATCTCAGAAACTGTTTGAGCTAGGACATTGAACTTTTACACAGTCATTTCCATATTTATTCATACTAAGTGTGCCAGTTTTCAAGTTAACAGATGTAAAATTAAAAAGAATTAGAAAATTCCATCGCAGTATCGCTTAACTGTAGCTGATGCAATGTATGCAAATATTACAGAGGTGCATCAAGTAAGAACTGTGGGTATGTGAGAACCAATTTTCCATTTGAAGACATTTTTCAAAGTTATATATTCATATGTGAAAAATCTAGAACTGTGGACGTAAAACATAATATCCCTGCATGCACATAAAGGTAAACAAATACACACATCTACAAATATGTCTAAGAAACTCTATTCCTATTTCTACTGCTAAAACTATTTACTTTGGGCTTATCCACTCCTTTTTGTCATATGGAATTGAATTATGGGGAAATACATCTAAACAAAATTTTCAAAGAATATTTGTATTACAAAAAAAGGCTATTAGGTAATTAGGTGGTCTAAGGTATAACGAATCATGTAAAAGCACTTTTATTCTGCTGAAAATCCTTACATTACGAAGCTTGTTCATCTATAGAACCATTTTATATTTAGTTCAATTTAAACTCCCAATGAAAAACATGTCAGATGTTCACACATATAATACCAGGAATAATCAATTACTAAATCTCCCCAGAACCAGATTACATTTATCAGAGAGGGTCCCTAGTTATATGGGAGCAAAGTTTTATAATGCTTTGCCTGAAACTCTAAAATCATATGAAAATTATAATACCTTTAAAAATAGGATAAAAAATTATTTAATAACCAAAGCTTTTTACAGTATTGAAGAATACCTAAACTTATAGATATTTTCTATGATGTTTTGATTATACTAATTGTACTTTTAACTTCTTATCTAATTATATTGTATATACTATGTAATTACTAAATTCCTTTCTATTTATGTTTCTCATGACATGGGCCCTTATAGGGTACCTTTTTATATCATCTTATGTATTGACTCATGATATGGTTCAATTGTGTATTCCAATGTATTGAACTGAATGAATAAATATAACAAGTATTAGAGATTATAAGTTTCAAGAAGCTGCAAGAACTTGCGCAAATACTGATAAGTAAAGCTTATAGTTTTTAATGTTTGTTATATCTGTAGAATGGTATTGCTTCACTGTCAAGAGCTTCAGTTTTGCATTAAATGCACACATCTCCTCTTTGGTATAGCTAATCCACATGTGAAGGCCAGTAGATTGCCTCCCAAAGCTGTGGGGGATGGCATACGTGGAAATGAGTGTACTAAAAGCCAGCTTCATCAAAGCTCAGAACCGGTTGCACTGAACAGGCATGGGGGAAGGCAATCAAGATGAACCACATCAGCTTCCCTCAGGGTTGATCAATGTGATATAACACACTATTGATGTACAAGTTAATCATTCTAGGAATGTTGCAGCTTGGCAGCTTCCTTTTAATCTTAGTTGAGTGATAAAGCATGTCACACTCCTGGAATCCAGCAGTGTTTACCAGGTGGTCATAGCTTGCCTTGCTTCAGGTGCACTTCAGTCACTTGCCAGCTTCAGGTGTTTTCTGGTGAGATGATGGATATCTTCCATCTGGTCCATTAGCACCAACACTGCTAGTTATCATTCAGGATGTGTGCCAAACAAATCACATGAATATTACAAATAGAAGCACTATTAACAGTGAAGTATTCTTCATGTTTGAGGTCATTTTGAGTCACTTCTTTACACTCACCTTCACTTAAGTTGTTTTAAAAACAGAAAACATTTTCAAGACCGTTCAGTCCCATCTTCAGCCGTTGGGTGACTGACGCTATCTTCTTGTTTCCCCTCTCTGCTACTATCATCCTGCTGCCATATGGTTAAATTGTTTTAAAAACAGGAGATGTTTTCAAGACCGTTCAGTCCCATCTTCAGTCATTGGGTGACTGACGCTGTCTCCTTGTTCCCCCTCTCTGCTACTATCGCCCATCTGCCATCATTGCCCCTAACACCTTGCAGCGCAAAGTCGCACTACTGGCAACACATCTCCACAGCACTTTTTGCAGATATTATTAATAAAATCAGCAATCTAGCTCCTACAAGGTCTTATTTGCGCAAAAGTGACACAGGTAGTATTGGTATAAGCCACCTCAAAACCTTCCTTCATGTTGCTCCTCAACTTACACTTACTCCACCTTGATTTTCCAATGTCCAGACTCCCAAACTCTCTTCAATGCACCAACACTAACTACAGGGAGTCCCATTGTGAACAATAGCTTTTATAGGTCGGATCTCTGGGAATGTCATGTGCTCACACAGATCGTTTACCAGACTCTTTATTTGTCACAATCAGTCAATGCATTCATCCTCCAGTTGAGTTCATCCTCCTATGCATTCAAGTTCTCTTTGTCCTAACTGATTGCAGAGAAACTATGACAGGACGTAAGGGTGCAACATTCTCCCTCATTTCCCATTCACATAGTAGTTGTAGTTTTCATGTCACTGTCTTTGGGAATGGGCTTCTGCATTACACTGACATCTTAGTGCCTACATCTTACTTACATTCTCTGAGAAAGTTGTACTTCTGCTACAAAACTTCTGTCCTTCCAAGTTGTGAAAGCCCAACAAACAAGTTAGGATGCTGTGATCCATTGAGAAGTTTAACACCTGTCCATACAGGTATCTGTGAGCAGGTATTTTGTATCTGTGCAAGTTTGAAAATGCCCTTATGATAGAACTCCATTCCAGCTGCACCAAGATACTGATGCACTGCTTTTTGAATATCCTCCACCATCTTGTAGTGTTGCTCTCACATTGTTCCTTAACAGAACCAAAAAAATGGTAGTCAGAGGGTGCCAAGCCAGGACTGTAGGGAGGATGTGGAAGAGCTTCCCACCCAAATGTGTTGATCTTCTCCATTGTGACGCAGGCAGTGTGAGGACACACATTATCCTGTTGCAGGATGATTTTCTTTCCAGGGTGCTTATTGTGCAATGCACAATGGAGCTTTTGAAGTATCTGGATATAGCAAGCAGCATTTATGGTTTGCCCAGGTTAAAGAAAATCAACCAGAATGCAACCCTGTGCATCCCAGAAGATGCTACCCATAACCTTCCCAACAGATGACACTGTCTTCGCTTTCTTCTTCAATGGCGAATCCATTCCATAGTTTGCAGTTTTGTTTCAGGCTCAGCTTTCATTGGCTGTCACAGTACTTGTCAAAAAATCATTTCATTTTGAAATCTCTGAAGGTTTTGGCTGACAATTCTTCTCTGAAGTTTGTTGTCTATTGTTTGGTCAATAAACATGGGACCAAACAGGTACAGACTTTTTGAAAACCTAAACTTTGTATCGTTTCTTGCACTGCAATATGTCCTACAACAAGAGGTGCAACAATTTCATTCACAGTGATATGCCTATCTGTTCTAATGATCTCATCAGCTCTTTCCTTGTTGCAATATACACAGGCAATGCAAAGGCAACTGCTATGAGGCTCATCTGGATGCCTGTTTTCCCATCTTTAAAATGCTTCACCCATCACCTCACACTGCTAGCACCCATGCAGACATTTCCATAGGCATATTGAAGTCTGAGGTGGATTTCAGCAGCAGATTTTCCCTCTTTAACAAGGAATTCAATTACAGCACACTGACAAAAAGAAATATTGATGTCCGCCATTCTGAAAATACTTCCTGTGGTCATGTGAAAGAAGCTAATGATATCACAATATGGCAACAGGTGGTGTAACGTCTGCAGATTTCCTTCATTTCTTTTTGTTACATTGTTGGACTTCGAATTTTAACAATGAGTTATTCTTGACTTTCAGTATGAGCCTCATATATCTTTTCGGGTGCATGTAAAAAAAAGATTAATTCATAAAAAGAGGATACTCAAGTAGAAAGAGAGCTTGTTATAACCACTGAAAATTATAAATATCAACATTTTAATAAAATAATAGAACTTAAAAGGAGTAATAATTAATAAATTTGACTTTCTATACCATACAACTCTGCAGGTTAAACAATTCAGTGTCCATCCAATTTAAATCCACTGCAGGCTAAGCTGCAAATATTGAGTTAGGAGGGAGAGGTTCTATTCTACAGCTGCAATACCTAGTGCTCTGTATGGTGCATTTCATACTTACCTATGTGTTCTACTGGTTACACATTCCAGAATCTTAAAAGCTTTGTCCAATTGATCAGCATTTGGATATGCATATAGACAGTCTAATGCCAGAGATATTTTCTCATCCAATGTTGGTACTAATGAATTATGCTGTTCATTACACACATATTCAAATGCTCTAACAGGCATGGACAAATCAGTGGAACTGATATCCACAAGATAGTCTCTAAGCAGATGTCTTCTAGAGCCCATGTACTGACTCTCACATTGTGACAAGAAAGGCAGCAACAGATTCTTCAAGTTCTCCACAAATGTTACTTCCTGAGACTGGCAACAATATAAACAGTGCATTAGTTGAGTGCTTGGATATTAGAACTTCAGTTAAATTAAACTACTTACTATAAATGTGTTATACCTTAGACATCAGAAGCTTGGCTTTCTCCAAAGGAGACATCTTGTGCAACTCTGACAATCCTATGTGCTCCAACTGCACTTCATATACTAATGTGTAGAGCGTTTGTAGTTCAGAGAATAATGATTCAAGGCCCTGTAATGCAATGTATAATACAACAGATTAAATACTCAAGAATCTGACTATCATCTTTGATAGAAATGAGACAAACCTTGATGTTGTTAGTCCTTGCAAGTTTGAGAAGGGTGAGTGCATGATCCACCATGCAGCTACGACTCTCAATCTGATGCACTCGCATGGTATACCATCTGGTCAATAATTCACATGTTATGCTATCACTGTCCCAAATGAAACTCTTTAGTTCTGGGTCACTTTCGTAGATTAAGTCTGCATTCTCCTCAATGGTAACACCTGCAGCTCTGCTACAACAGAATTTGAAGGTGATTTTTCAGTTTAACCTTATAAGAATTAATAATCTGAACAAAACTAACACTATAGCAAAAATATGTTGTTAGCTAATACCGGATTTCTGACAATGAAGTCATTAATCCTCTTACTCTCCAATATTTTTCACTGATGGATGGGGCGCCAGAAGTGGCTGAGCATATTTGAAGGTGATCTTGGTCCATTTCCTCTTGCAGATCACATAGAGGACCAAGTGGTGAAGAATATATCCCAATTCTGTTCAAGTGTTTTGCCAGACAAATTGATTGTCCTGTAGTCAACCTGAAGGTTGCAACTGCCGTTTTTCGAGGATACTCAGGAATTACTGTTTGAATGTTTGGTAGTTCTCATCTTTTATTTTTTAATTTTTCATAATAATATTTTACAATTATCTTTTTGAATTCAGAGTTGACTAATCTTTTAGCTGCATAAAGTGGTACATTAACTATAAACTTCTGTGCACTACTGGTAACCTTTTTTGCAAGAAAATCAGCTTTGACATTACCATTCAGTCCACAGTGAGCTAGTATCCATTGGAAGACTAGGTGTTTATGAAGTGCTGTTAGATGGGTAAGGATTTTCCAACATTCTATAATTGTTTGGTTTTTTGGTGACAACTTGGAAGCAATTGCTATAATTGCTGCCCTGGAATCTGAGAGAATAACTGAATACCTGATGAAGCTGCGAAATTCTATACTAAAGATTTTGTAGGGCCTCACGAATTGCTTCAATTTCTCCATCAAAGTTTGTAGTTCCATAACTTAAAGATTTGTAATAGGAAAAGAGGTGACAAGTGACTCCAGCCCCTGTTCCATCTCAGTTTGATGTCAGTGATCCATCAATATATATGGAGCCATTTATGTTCTGGAAATCTAGTAAGGATAGCAAAAATATACAAGTAAATATTCTGATGTGACCGCCAAAACATAAAAATATGGTGCTCTCTTAAAAGCGGTTACTATACTGCTATTGCTCTATGAGTGAAAAATATTGTAGAGCAAGAGGATTAATGACTTCATTGTCAGAAATCCAGCATTAGCTAACAACATATTCTGAAATGGGCAAATGGGTGTTACAGCTGAATTAAGGTGTTCCTTTCAAAGTTAAATGAGTGAGTCTGTGGGGTTTATGGGACCATCGACAAGGTCATTTGGGCCCATAGTCAAACAATAAAACCTAAAATACACTCACAGGCTTTAAATAAGAAAATTAAAAGCGAAGGTTAAAATACTAAATGATTAAAACAGTAAACTGTAATGGATAAAAAGCCTAAAATAACCATAAAAGAACCTCAAAAAGCTAAAAGCCACTGAAAACTGAACAATAAGTCTGACTTCTAAAATATCAATCGATTAAAATACCATAAAGAATAGGCACTTCTTTAGACACTTAGACACTTTAGGCACTTGCCGGCCAAATTCTAAGGCCAAAGCTACTTACTGCGCATGCGCCGACAGTGGTTACCAGAATTGCCACTAGGTTGCGCTCTGTCACTAGCAGACGATTTTCAAATCTGCCAACATTGCTTTTTCAACTACACTAGTTTCTTTTTTTTGCCAACACACTACACACAAATGCACTCGCGCATCTTTGCCGCCACAGACATACTGCCTGTGTGCGTGTGTGTGTCTGTGTCTGTGTCTGTGTGTGTGTGTGTGTGTGTGTGTGTGTGTGTGTGTGTGTGTGTGTGTATGTGCGTGTGCGTGTGCATTACTCTTATTGCCTTGCTACTGGGTCCACGAAATGCTGGCTCGTTTTATTTTATTTTATTTTTTTATTTTCGAGTGGAGAAAAAATCCCTATGCGCTGGGATGGCAGAGAGGGGGACTGTAGGCTTCGCCCTTGGGCATTACCCAATAAAAAACTCCACTGGAAGCGCTGAATTAACACTAATTAATTTTTGCTATGGGGTGTAGCACGGCATCACATTCCCTGCATAACATTCAGGTTCTCAGCAGGCCCTCGTCGTAGAGGAATTGTATACATTCTTCCTCATTATAACACAAAGGTGCTAAATCTACTATGCTAATGAAGCGATTCATTGCACCCTCACAACTTGCTTCTAACAAGTTCACTATCATACTGCTGGGTCCCGCTAAAACATTCAAATTTAAGATTGGCAACAAATGAATGGAGAAATAGTGCTGTTGACAGCGCTGAATTCACACTGTAACTTCGGCAACTTTTGTAAGAATTCGCTCACACTGCTGAGTGGGACTTAGCCGAAATTCTGATCAAGTGCTCGTGGGACCTTTTGTAAAGAATATCCAAAGAATCTTTTCAGTAAATTTGTTGGCATAAATAAATAACAATTACCATAAGGAATATCTGACAATTCTAAAAACTGCCCAGAACTATAATACATGTCAGGCTCATTTAACGAACCCAGTATTGGCAATGAGCTGTAGTCTTGGCCACAGACACCGGGCCATCGCCCAACATGGAGGCTGGAGTAGAATACAGACCAATATACTGCCGCTCATGATCATATCACAGGCAATCTATTAGTGCATGTGACACGAGTTGAACACTGCATGTTGGACCATGCAGGAGGTGGCCGTGAGTGGCTCACATGTGACCTATCCTCAGATGGGTACAAATAACTTCAGCCCGTCTGAAATCCCTACAGGAGGTCAGCCACGGTTTAACGCTGTCCTAAATTGCCCACAATTGAGAGCCAGGCAGTGCTTCCCATGATTGCTGCCATACAACTAATAGATGACAAAAGAAGTACCACCGCACATCTGTGTAAGGCAGTGTGCACGTTGATAATCCCGGCACGCAATATGCAGACTTAGCAGCTGCATGCACTTCCTCATTACCGGTAATACCTACATTGTCCAGGTAAAACTGAACTAGCATCCGCAAGATAGCAACTGAGGTACGAGTGTCCACATTTTGAGAATCAATGCTGAGCTGCCAACAAACTGTTGCAGTGCCTGAATAGTGCTCAGAGAGTCACAACAGATAATAAAATGTCCAGGAGCTGAACTGAAGATAAAGAGTAAAACATAAAAGATGGCAAACAACTGAGCACTGCAAATGGGACTATAGACCAGAAGATGGTACTGGTGAGCCTCATCATCACACATGAAACTGCATCCTGTAACAACCCCCACCTGGGGTCCATCGGTAACTACTGGAGCGTAATTTCTATAACAGCCCAGGAGTTCGGCAAAACACCAAATGAAGGGTAGCTACCTTAACATGGCCCAAAAGCTCCAAGTCAGAGCATGCATGCTGGAGCGGCCAAGAGAAGACCGCTCTGCTGCAGGCAGTTGGAGGGCATGTGCAGAAAGCAGTTCTTGAAACCTTATATTACATGGGCATGATATAGTGGTATTTCGCAACAGTGCACAAGGTCTGGATACAATACAGATTGAAATGAAGGATGACCTGCGAGAGTTGCCATAGGGGCTAAATATGCACAGAGCAGCAATGAGCATCAGACAGACAATGGAGGATCACCAGACTCAGCATAAAGGCACTCGATTTGATTAGTTTGGAAAGGTCCAGTGGCAAAATGGATACCAGTATGATGAATAGTATCTAGAAGACAAAGTTTAGATGAGGACACCGTGCCATAGATAAAATAGCCATGGTCTACTTTGGACCAGACCAATGAGTGATACAGCCTCAACATCACGGTGCGATCACCATCCCAAGATGCCCCAGATAAGCCCTGAACGAAGTGAACGATCACAGGAAGAATGAAGATGATGAATATGATGCTCCCATTTGAGTGTGCTGTTGAGGTGCATGTCCAACAATTTGAGGTACGGAACAAACAGCAGATGTGTGTCACGCAAATAAAGATCTGGAGGAGGATGTACATCATGAAGTTGATGAAAGTAGAGGCACTGTGTTTTTGGAGGGAAGAACTGAAAGACGGTGAGAAGAGCCCACTTGGCCATGAATGTTAGGATCAACTGCAGTTGACGTTTGATCTGCTCAAGATTATAAGAGTGGTAGTATATAGCAAAGTCATCAACATACAGTGACATCAGTATTCCACTACGAACAACACTAGTGGTGCTGTTAATGACAATGGCAAAAAGTGTGACACTGAGAATCGACCCCTGGGGTACACCATTCTCCTGGATCTTCTCTTGGGAGAGCGTGTTTCCTATACAGACACGAAATCGGTGAAGGGCTAAAAAGTTGAACAGAAATATTGCTAAATGACCATGTAAGCTGTAACCATGTAGAACACGGAGAATACCATAGTGCCAGGTGGTGCTGTAGGCCCTCTCCAGATCAAAGAAGACACCCACGAAATGCTGCTTCAGGATAAAAGCATTTTGGATGTAAACCTCCACGTGTGTCAGAATGTCGACACTGGAGCGATGGTGACGAAAACCACACTGAACATTGCTCAGCAGGTTATTCGTCTCTAGCCACCATACTAAGCGAGTGTTGATTATCCGTTCGAAGGACTTGCAAATGGCACTTGATAGGCAAATTGGGCCTTAGCTAGGTGTCTGGTCTTTTCCGGGCCGAGGGATAGGGATGACAATACCCTCGTGCCAGGAAGTCGGGAAAACCTGCTGAACTCACATATAAATATATAAATGCTCAGCAGGAAGGGGAGAGCCTGAAGTGGAAGACGAAGAAGCATCGGTGGATGTCATCAAGACCGGGAGAAGAATTGTGAGAGAGATACAAAGAATGTGCCAGCTCCGCTATGATAAAAGGTGCATTGTATGGTTCACTACAGTCGCCGTTAAAGCTAAGAACTATCCGCTCTGCAGATTCCTTGATAGCTAGAAATGCTCTATCGTAGCTTTGGGTTTGGCTATTAGCAGCTAAAGAATTGACCAGTGTGTCAACAATAGCCTGCTCGCTGGTGTAATGGGTGCCCTGTATAGTAAGACCAGGAATTATCGTCCGGCTACAGATACCGTACATATGCCGAACAGCAGTCCGTGCCTAATGAGCAGTACTGCGACGGGAAAGGGAAGAGACAGTTTTCCCAGGACTTGCGTTTGGCACCATGAAGCATGCCCTTGCACAAGCATGTTTAAAAGCTATAAAGTTGGCCTCCGTGGGATGTAAAGTAAAAACACGCAGAGTACGCCTTCGTGTTTTAATTGCCAAACGGCATTCCTCGGACCACCAGGGAAGAGGACCGTGGTGTAGCGTATATGAACCATGAGGAATGCTGGAATCTGCTGCGAGGATTAGAACTAAAATACTCCACCATTTCATCTGTGGAGGCAAAAACATCATCGGTGAGATGAATGACGGAACGAAATTTCCCCCAGTCAGCCTTGGAAATAATCCAGTGAAGATGTGTTAGCACAGAATGGTGACAGGAGAGGTGAATGCTAGTGGAATAATGATCACTGTCAAAGAGGTCGGAGAGCACCGACCAATCAAGAAGCGGTACCAGTGATGGACTAGAGAAAGAAATGTCTAGGGAGGAAAACGTACCATATGCAGATGATAAGAAGGTAGGGACACAGGTATTTAACAAAAGCAAGCCGGACATATCGCAAACGTCTGCTACAAGGCACCCACGGGCATCGTCAGTGTCGGAACCCCATAAAATGTTCTTGGCATTCAGATCACCGAGAAATGGTGGCGGGATCTTTGCCAAAAGTGGCCGAAGATTCTTCTCATGTACGACACTGAGCGGCAGCAAATCGACATACACAGGCCCTGCAGCTGTACACGCACCGCTAAAGCTTGCAGTGGCATGTTAAATGGTATATTGGCAGCAGAGATAGTATGCGCCACCAAAGTAGCAACACCACCGATTGTCCACTGATCAGCTGCAGAGTCATGTCTAAATGCCGAAAAACCACGAAGATGGAGAGCATGATGAGGCTGTAAGTGGCTTCCTTGTAGACAGACGATTGATGGAGAGCGTTAAGAAACTAGAAGTTGTATGTCCGGAACATATGCCCGGAACCCATTAACATTCTACTGGATTATTTCCATGGTAAAAAAGAGATTAGTGGTTGGTCTTCATCTTTACCTTAACCAACTTCGGACCTGGGATTTGACATTTGTCATCCTCTGGTGACTTATCCGATGTTCAGAAGTCTGAAATCCCCTGCAGCTCGCGGAACTAGAGCAGGACTTTATGGAGGATTTGTGGCTACTGGCACAAACAGTAGACCTAGAGCAATGGCTGCCGAAAAGTTGACTACGGCTAGTTGTCTTGTAATGGAGGTCTGCATGGCTGAAGATGAAGTAGCTGGTGCAGGTGTGGCGCTATACAGTGGAGAGAAGTCAGTCTGTGTCGAAAAATCAGCAACAGGAATGTCTTGTGTCAATAGTGCTTCCACAGGCACGGTGATTTGCTGACAGATAACCGGTGATGGTAGGTGGTTTGAGCTGTTCAAATCGCCAACTTGCTTCAGGAAATGTAAGGCGTTCTTTAACACCAGCTCCTGAATGCTCCTTTCGTCAAAATACTTCAAGTACTGTCGCAAGCTGAATGGCGATTCCCTTTGAGACAGAATATTAGAAGACCCCAAAAGAAAATAGTTCATGTAAATGTTTGTTAAAAGTGTAATTCGTTTTTTGGTGTTGATATGAGATAGTTGAATGACGAGAGCATGCTGATAGGGTTCATTGTGACGAACAACTAAGTTTGCACAAAGACGTCATAAATCTTTCCATGTTTGATTATAATATATGTGTATAAATATTAGAATTGTTTGTGTTCCATAATAAAGTTAGGAGATGATAATTGGGATCGCTTCCCTAACGAGAAAGAACTATTTGCGCGGATGAATACCGCGGATGAAGATGAAAAGGGCGGTGTGTGACGTGTCAAAAGGACGCCAAGAAATAGTTCAATAGCGTGGGTATCTCCGAGGTAGATGGACGTATTTTTATGTGTATGCGTCATGAAATAGTAAAAGTGAATTTACTGAGTGTTTAGAGACCTTTAATTAAATTTTGGCGACGTTAGGGAAGTTGATCCGCTAACATAAGACTTTCTACTGTGATGTGATTTAAAAATTGTGAACAAGAAGGTAAAAATAAAATGTGTGACTAAAGTTAAACCCAAGTGTATGTTCATTCCATCCGTTACCACGACCTTGTAGATAGAAAACGAGTCTCATAGCTCAGCCCATTTCATTAAATACAGCACCAAAATGGCTTGCCCAACGTGGAACTCGAATTTAGGATGGAATGCAAATTACGGGAATTGAACTCACGATAAACATCAAGTGACGCCATATCATCGCGCCAAAAGGGAAAGAAGACGCCATTAGACCATCGTTTGATATCGAGATCAAAACACCAATGAATGGATAATCAACGATACATCAGAACACCGATGCACGGATAATCAACGCGGGAAAACACCAGAGATCATCCAGCGAAGCCAACTGCCCAGGAGACGTACATAACAGGACGAATCAACGAAAAAAAAAAGTAGGATCAAAAATTTTTGTTTTTACATCCAGCTTATTTTCATTTTTATGTTACTGAGAAGCGGCAAAGTAGTGGGACTTTTAACCCTAAATGAATTGAATAAAGAAACTAAAATGTCGCGAAAAGAGATAGAAACAGGAGTGGGGGAAGGGGCAGATAGGCCTAATTATCAGGTAGAACCAGAAAGTGAGGAACAGGTTGAAATAGGAAAAGACCAAAGGTTTTTAATGATCATGTTTGAAAGACTAGAACAGAAAATGGAACAAAACAAGGTAGAATTAGGTCAGAAAATGGAACAAAATAACGCAGAATTAAGACAGAACATAGAACAAAGTTTAGGTCAGAGTATAGGTCAGAAACTGGAACAGAATAAGGAAGAGATAGGTCAGAAAATGGAGGAAGTGAGACAGAACTTAGAACAGAAAATAGAATTAGGAAGACAGGAGTGTAAAGAAAATATGAAAGTAATGGAAACTAATTTAAAATTAGTACATAAAAACTTAAATGAGACAAAGGAAGCCTTAGAAGCTAGGATAGAAATTGTAGGAGATAGGATGGGAAAAATACAATCAGAAATGAGAGAAAATAAGATTGTATTAGAAGGAGAAATTGCTAGGTGTAGAGAGGAAATAACAGAATGTAATACAAGTGTAGACTGTAAGATTACAAATGTAAAAGCAGAAATAACTGAGGAATTAAGGAAAGAGATTGAGGTAGCAAAGAAAGACATTATTAATGAAACTGTAGAACAAATTGTAATTCCTAAAATTAAGACGATGACTGATGTGGTACATTCGCAACAGGATGCTATAAATGATATGAAACAAAGTCACTTAGAAATAAAGAATGATTTAAAATCAATTTGTGAAGAAATGAAAAAAGGGAAAGAAAGTTTGGCTAATGTAAATGATGTTGTGAATGCACTACAAAGGCAAGATGATTTAGATGTAAGTAATGTACAAGATGAGAGTTATTTGAACAATGTACAAAATGTTGACTCACCACACAGAGAAAGAGGTTCACAATCAAACAATGACACAACAAACAACACATGTTACACCAACAGCATATTACATGAAATCACACCACCTACATTTGACGAGGAGAAGGGAGACGATCCAAAACTCTTTGTTAAAGAGATGGAAGAGTATTTTAAAGTGAAAAGGATACCAAATGAGCTTAGGATGATGATAGTTAAGAAAAGCTTAAAAAACAAGGCATTAGAATGGCTCAGGTTAACACTAGCTGGTCATGAGTCGTATAGTTCATTCAGAAATTTATTCCTATCAAGGTATTGGGGCCCAGCTAAGCAAAACCAAACTAGGGTAGAGCTAGCAACAGGTAGATATGATCCAACCAAAGGGTTATCGCTAGTCGATTATTTTATGAAAGTAGCCAACAAAGGAAAGCTATTAGACCCTAACTTGTCGGAAGCAGAACTAATTACCAGCATAACAAGACATTTCCCAGACACGGTGAGAACAGGGTTAATTGTTGCGAGGCCAGTAGACTTTGCAGATATGATAGAATTGCTGACAGCCTTCGAAACACAAAATGGTCGGCCTAATGAGCATAGACATAGGAACGGTCACCCAAACTCACCCATCTTAAACCGGAGCACGGCTACGAACAACCAGAATGAGGGAGAAGATAGAAATACTAGGAGCACCCATGAAAGGGGGAGAGGGGCACACTATTTCCCACAACCACATAATCATGGCGAGAGATTGGAGAACACAAGACAGCGGTACCACGACACAATACCGAGGGGTGAATCGAGATACAGAATGCATAGATATGATCGGGGGAGACCAGGAGACCGTACCCATCAAGTGAATCACATACGATTCTGTAGGGAATATTTAAACAGCCAAAGGTCGTCATACAATAGGGGTTCACGCCAAAGGGGCAGAAATCAATGGAACACCGACAACGTAAGACAACAGGAACAGAATGAAAATGTGCCCGATAGGACTGATGCTGCGCAGAATACAGAAACAACAATCACCTCCAACGCCCAGGAAAACTAAGTACAAGTCAACTTTGTGTCCCGGAAGTTGACCTGTGTGGCAGTAGGGGCAATATTGACCAATATAATGTAGGTACCTTGAGAAGACAGGCAAATGAAAGAAAGGAAATAACCAATCCACCAATGATTAGGCTGAAGGTATGGGGTATCGAATTGCCAGCGATGATTGATACAGGAGCCAGCACATCAGTATGTGACGAACAGCTATTCCAGGAATTAATAACTAAGAGAAATGCTGAATTCTTGCCTGTGTGTGGAGTGTATTGCAGCACAGCAATTGGCAAGAAAAAGGAACATGTTAAATACCAGGTAAGGCTGGTAATAGAAATCGGAAGCTGGAAGTTCGATTTTATTGCCCTGGTAATACCTAGACTAACAGCTACCCTAATCATTGGCAGTGATTTGCTTAATCTTTGGAGGTCGGTGATCAATTATGACCTACATGAATTCACTATCAAGAAAGGAACCTCAGAATGCACTGCGAAGTTCCTGGAGGAAGAAACATGCCAGGAGGAACCAGACCAGACAGGGATCCATCCGGATGAACAATTCTTTGTGGAGAACATCAATGTCCACAAGAATAGGTTGGTAGGCATAAGGGTAAATAAGGAGAAAACAGATTGGACGAGTGAGGAGGAAACTAATGTTTGCAGCCATTGGATCTGCGCAGAAGACGAGTATATTACCTCGAACAACTACCAACCTAAACCACTACCAACAGATGGAAAAGAACCGATCTCACAGCTAATCGATGAGAAGGTCTGGGGGGCACATGGCATCTCTGAAGAGGAAAGAAACCAACTTAGAAAAATATTGATTAAAAACAGGAAAGTTTTTAATAAAAAGCCAGGTACATGTAATAAGTACGTACATACTTTTACAGTAAAAGATATCACTCCCTATTCACATAAATCCAGGCCCATCCCCAACTCCATCAGGGAGGAAGCTGACAGAGTGATCCAGAAAATGTTAGCGGACGGAATAATAGAGCCGTCGGACTCATGTTATGTGAATCCAGTGGTATGGGTCCATAAGAAAGAGGGAAAATTGAGCATGACCATCGACGCAAGGAAGATAAATGCACATACCTTGCCAGATCATTACAGGCCTGAGGGGGTAGACCAACTGATATCAAAATTGAAGGGAGGTCAACATTTTACAAGTCTTGACTTGACAGCATCATTCTGGCAAATTCCTCTTCATCCAGATGTCAGGAAATATACCTGCTTCTTGCACAAAGGAAAGGTGTACCATTTTTTAAAATGTGCCTTTGGATTATCGACCAGTAGCAGTGCACTACTGAGGGCTCTAGACAAAGTTTTCGGGGATACTATCGAGGCTTTTGTAACGCAATTTGTTGACGATTTTTTAATATACAGCAAGAATCCCGAGTCACACTTACATCACATAGATTATGTATTGTCCAAGTTCCAGGAAAGCAACATGACCCTAAATTTGGAAAAGTGTGAATTTTTCGTCAAAGAGGCAGAATTTCTAGGCCACATCGTTATGCCTGATGGTATACAACCTAATCCGGAGAGGGTCAAGGCCATAGAGCAAATACCACCCCCACGTAACTTGAAACAGTTGAGAAGGTTTCTGGGCATTTTACAGTACCAGTCAAAATTCGTGATCAACTACGCTAAGGAATTAGTACACCTTAGAGAACTGTTGAAAAAAGATACTAAGTGGGAATGGAATGCTGAACACCAGGTGGCCTTTGAGAATATCAAAGAACTTTTCAAGCACAGTATTCTCCTGGAACGACAGGATCCAAATTCACCTTTTCTAATATACACCGATGCTAGTGCGCACTCATATGGAGCAATATTAGCACAAGAAGATGCAGATGGCAACAAACATGTGATTGCCACAGCTTCTAGATTTCTAAACAAGATAGAAGCCAATGCCTGCATAACAGAATTAGAAATAGGTGCAATCCATTTTGCGTTACAAAAGTTCAGGCAATATATATATATACCATTATAGAATAATTATATATACAGATCACGTAACCTTGTCCTTCATTCAAAAATGCAAGCTAACCAACTCCAAAATCTCAAGGTACATACACGAAATAACATCGCACGACATAGAGGTCAAATATATCCCGGGCAAGGAGAACTCTTTAGTGACTTATTGTCAAGATTAAGATCGGAGAGTCACATACCCGAGACGATATACAATCCACACCATGAAATTAAAATCATGCAGATAAATAGTAAAGAAAGCAACGAAATCTTACAAGACTTCAAAAACATAGCGAAGCTACAGCAAGAAGACCCTGAATTGAAGAGGCTATTCGACAAGGCTCCAGACATAGTACCAAAGTTGGAAGCCAAGATAGGCCAATTTAGGAACATCCTATTTAAATTACATGGTCACGACGTAAGGAAGTGGAAAATGATGGTACCAAATTCCTTACAGGACAGGGTCATTTTGGCATTCCACCACTCGATGCTTCACTCTGGTACTGAGAGAACAATGCTTGCAATTGAAGAAGTACTGTACATCAAACATCTTGGCAAGAAAGTCAGGAAGTTAATTTCCTCATGCGACCTATGTCAGAAGGCCAAGCCAATTAATGTAAGATACGATGTCGTTCCACAATCCATCGTGAGGAACGAGAAAAATGCATTGGTGTGCATTGACGAACATGGCGAGCTACCAAGGGGGAAAGATGGAAACAGATACATCTTTGTCATGTTTGATGTTTTCACAAAATTCACCAAAATATACCCCATTAAGAACATCAAAAGCAGAACTTGCCTAGATAAAATCGTTAAGGAATACATCCCAAAATATGGGAGGATAAAATGTATTCTATTGGGCAATGCAACAATGCATAAGAGTAAGTTATTCCAGAACACCTTAAGAACATTGGGAATAAAATTGTACTATTCTTCAGCGTATTATCCCCAAGGAAACCCGACTGAAAGAACCATGAGGGATATAAGCATATATTTCCGCCTACTTTGCCACAAAGACCACACTTCCTGGACGGAAAAATGCGGGTACATAAAGGAGGTGATTAACCATTCGGTGAACCCCACGACCAAGTTCGCCCCAATTGAATTGATGACCAACACAAAACCCAAGAGATTGACAATTGACATTGACACTACGATGGCTGCTCAAAGGGAATTGTCAGAGAAGGAAAAATGTCAATTAGCATTCAGAAGATTACAGCAAAAGGCTGAAAAAGGGAGGAACAAGGTAAAAAGATTCGTCAGGAAATGGTCCCCACAAATTGGAGAAAAGGTGCTCTTAAAAAGCCACAAAGCATCCAAGGCATCTGAGAAAAGATCTGGAAAGATGGAGCTATTGTACACTGGACCACTGGTCATAACAAAACAGCTGGGTGACCACACGTATGAGCTACAGAATACAAATGGCAAGTTGGTAGGAAGATACCATAAAAATAAATTAAAACCATACAAAGAAAGGACCAAATAGTCTTTGCCAACAAATAATGTAAGGCAGGAATAGTAGAAATGATGGAAAATAACAATTTTTAATGGGTTACTTATAGAAAATTATGTTCAGATTAGAAATTACAACAAGAAAGAAAATCAACATAGTCATTGGCTATATCGACCACAAAGAGCATTGTCAACAAAGACAGATGAGGACACTGATTGTCATTAAAGAAATGAATTATAGCGACGGAAAATAATGTGTTTTTGACATAAGGATGTCAGGGACAAAAATAAAAAGGAATCAATTATGATGACAAAGATAAAATATTGACACAAAGATGTCGAGGGTGAATTGAGAAGAAAAATAATACAATTGCAGAATAATTATAAGTATAGAAGTTTTCTCTTATAGAGATAAGAGACAAAGAGGTGACAATTAGTGAAGTAAGAAAAACCATAATCAGAAAAGCAATGCCCATGAATTAAGATGGATATAGAAAATGCTAAGCTCGAAGAAATATTGAACCAAATAATAATGAATAAGAATCCAATTAAGAAAAATGGTACCATTAGTAACATCAGAGTTTAAGAACCGACTCAATGACCTGCCTATACATAATAAGCTTACAAGACAAAGAAGGCAAAGAACTGAATAAAATATTGTCATAAATATGATCATAATCATTAGCTCAAAATTTGTATCCTGTTTTTCTCTCCTCATAACAAAGAACATAAGTCAAAAGCCACATAATAAACCATGATACACTTAAATTATATTTGTGTCAATGTCAAATGTACAATAACTGAATATGTGTTGTATAAGAACTGAATATGTGTTGTACAATAACTGAATATGTATTGTATAATAACTGGATATGTTGTATAGTAACTGAATGTGTTGTACAATAACTGAATATGTATTATATAATAACTGAACATATATGGTACAATAACTGAATATGTATTGTATAATAACTGAATTTGAGATGTATAATAACTGAACATATCTTGTGTAGTAATTGAATATGTGGAATTTATAAAGACATGCTGTGTCATACCAAAACAAAAGACAAAGACAAACAGTGAAGAAGACTGTAAAGAAAAAAAAAAAATTGTACAAAGTGATTGCATCAGAGGAGTAGGGAGAAGTATGGTATTGTGTTTCAAGATTGTAAATATAGGTGACAACTTGAAAAACAAAACAAGGGGCTTGTGAGACAGAATATTAGAAGACCCCAAAAGAAAATCGTTCATGTGAATGTTTGTTAAAAGTGTAATTTGTTTTTTGATGTTGGTATGAATTGATCAAATGACGAAAACGTGTTAAAAATGTTCATTGTTACGAACAACTAAGTTTGCACAAAGACGTCATAAATCTTTCCATGTTTGATTATAATATATGTGTATAAATATTAGAATTGTTTGTGTTCCATAATAAAGTTAGGAGATGATAATTGGGATCGCTTCCCTAACGAGAAAGAACTATTTGCGCGGATGAATACCGCGGATGAAGATGAAAAGGGCGGTGTGTGACGTGTCAAAAGGACGCCAAGAAATAGTTCAATAGCGTGGGTATCTCCGAGGTAGATGGACGTATTTTTATGTGTACGCGTCATGAAATAGTAAAAGTGAATTTACTGAGTGTTTAGAGACCTTTAATTAAATTTTGGCGACGTTAGGGAAGTTGATCCGCTAACATAAGACTTTCTACTGTGATGTGATTTAAAAATTGTGAACAAGAAGGTGCAAATAAAATGTGTGACTAAAGTTAAACCCAAGTGTATGTTCATTCCATCCGTTACCACGACCTTGTAGATAGAAAACGAGTCTCATAGCTCAGCCCATTTCATTAAATACAGCACCACCTTCATAGTTAACACAGAGGGTCACGGGTACATGCCCTGCCCTCATGGAGTGATAGGCCTCAATGCTCACAAACGGCAGGATGGTTGCACAAGGTCGTAGTATGTCTGAACTTCTGACACTGAAAACAGAGCATAGGGTTCGGGACATATTAATGTACGGCGGCACGCTCATAGCCACAGATGTACTCTGGTAACTGAGTGCCCTTAACTGTGAGGAACACCGTCCTGCTTTCTTGTAAGATGGCACGCTTGCCCCACACGCTGGTCGGACAGCCAGGTAACTATCTCCTCATTAGTCAGATCGTCCAAACTAGAGGTGGTGACACCCGTATGGGGTAGGATCCCAACAAAGTCCCTTTCAAAAGTTTCTGCACCTGGTCTGCAGAATTCACCTCGATTAAAAGCGTACTGACTTGAACTCTAGTCACATTTTTCACAAGGCCACAAATCCTGTCTATTTCCCATTTGATGTAAAAGGGTCTAAGGTCCTTTAAAGTTTTCCCGTCACATGTCACGGTTATTACAAAAAACGAGTCAAATGAAGGGGTTTTGCTCGGATGCATATTGAATTAAACCTCTTTCCGGAACCGTCAGCGCCAGCCTGCCATCCGTAGGTTAAGGATAAAAGACACCAAATCTCCAAGGCCTTTGCCACCATGGAGACCCCTTCATGACTGACCTCAAAGCGTACGACAGAGGGGCCACCCTCCGATCTCCACTGCTAGTCCACATAGGTAAACTGTTCATCATGCACACCACAGCTTTATGCCCCTACACAGGAATAACTGCCTGTAGCTCCTCACTTTAGGTGACACTGCCTCAACGGAGTCAACATGGATTCACGGGATTTGTGGTTGATTACACCGGGGTTCCGTCAGCTGTAACACATCCGGCCAGTGGTACTAACCCAATGGCACATGGCCATCGGGGAACTAGCACAGGCCGGCCCGTGGGTGTACATGACAGTGTGGACGGGCTCTGCACTTAAGGCTACACATGGAGGCAGTATGAAGGGTTCGCCCAACCTTTGTGCCTGAGACCTCCGAAGAGCACACATGTCGGGAGCTGCGCTGAAACCGTGGGATAGGACCACCAAGATAGAAAAGATCACTGCTGATGAGACAGGAGTTATAAACCTAAGGCCTTAAAATTAATAATCGTAATAATCCTAAAAGAGGAAGAGGGCGATCAAGAGCAGCAGCCAAAGCAGTTATATGTGGTGCAGTTGATGGACATAGAATGTGTGAAATGAGAATGAGCGGTTTGGAACCCTGGATGTGCCTAACCTGCACCTACACTAGTAGACCCCTGGGGCATTCAAAGATAATTCATTACTGTTAATATGATATAACATTTATTTGTGTTAAGCTAATACATACTTGAATATGAGTGATCCTCCAGACATTCTGGGGGTTGTGAGAGAGCGATGTAACCACAAAAACATAAAAATATAGTGTTCTCCAAAAAGCGGTTACTATTACTGCTAAATCTCATCAATATTTATGAAATATGACTCAAGGGGTAAAATGTTCCGGAGTTAAAATAGTCCCCCATTCGGATCTCTGCGCAGGGACTACTTCTCGAGAACCAAAACATTATATTAATAGATGATCTAACATCAGAATTCTTCAATGGAACGCAGGTGGTCCCCAACAAACAAAAAGAACAGAGCTCAATAAAATTGTATTTGACCATAACATAGATATATTTTTCATACAAGAAGCAAATCTAACAAATTATCAACTATAATACTTCAATTTTATTGGATTTTTACTACACCTACAACCCAAAAATAGACAGATAAGCAGTGGAATATTAGTTGGAGTCAAAAAGGATATTAAATCTTCCTTTCAAATTGTTAAAGAAATGGATAACACAGATAAAAGCGAATTAATAAAGCCAAATTTTTGGGATAACAAAATACATCTTCATTTATACAGTATTTACAATCCTCCCAGGAAATAACCAGATTTCTCACTTAATGACCAATTAAATAAAACAATCACAATTGCAGATTTCAATGCCCGTTCCAAAAGATGGGGTTATGAAAAGGTGGATTCTTCAGGGAAGATAGTGGAAGAATTTTTGTATACCACAACCTTTGAACAGTTTTATAATAAAGAAGATCCCACAACCTTCATACTTTACTCTGGAGCAGGCAGTAACCTAGACCTCTTGTTAGCTACAACAAATATTGTTTCAAAAATTAAAATACAAGTTATAGAAGACCCAAGTTCTGGTCAAAGGGCAGTAATTGCTGATATAAAACTAGATAATACAAATGTCAGTCAACATCACACGAATCTGTACTGGAACTTTAAAAAAGTAGATTGGAATAAATATAAAACTGAACTGGAAAATAAATTTAAAGAACAAACAAACTCACAGCTGCATGACTAATCAGATGATATGAAAAAAAAAAATTCTGTAAAGTCATCCTAGAAACTGCAAATAAACATATTCCTCGTGGAAGAATAACAAATTTTGAACCCTTCTGGAACCCCCAGTTAGAAGAACTGAAAAAGCAAAGGGATATAGCTAGAAATACAGCTGAACAAAAAACATATCAGCTACACAAAAATGGCAAAAGAAATGTGTCCCACTAAAAAAAGAAATTAATACAGCTAAAAAGAATCACTTTAATAATTTCTTAGAAAAAATGGATTATAGGACAGATGATAATAAAGCCCATATGTTCTTAAAGAATCTCAAGGACAAGAAAGTGAAAAATAGCCTGCCTATCATACACAACAATAAAATATTAATAAATGATGCGGCCATAGCCGAAATCTTCAATAAATATTATGCTAATTCACATAAAGTAACAAGAAATAATAAAAAGGAACGTAAACAACTCAAGATAGATTTGAAACGAAAAAGAGAATGTGGTCCGAACACTCAACAAAGTATCTTTTTTCATAATTTTAATGTGCAAGAACTGAACATTGCAATAAATAATCTAAAAAACAAAGTCTCCTGGACCAGATCACATACATCCAGAATTCATAAAAAACCTTGGAAAAACAGCAAAACAACAACTACTAAAACTCTACAATCTATGCTGGAAAACCAGTGTACCTGCCGAATGGCTAAAAGCAATAATTATCCCACTCTTGAAGAAAGATAAAACAGCATCAGAAATAAACAATTATAGACCAATAGCTCTTACTAGCATAATAGCAAAAGTGATGGAAAGAATGGTGTCAAACAGGTTAAATGGTTTCTAGAATCACAAAATTTAATTTCCCCATGTCAAGCTGCATTCAGAGAGCTACACTCTACAAATGAACAAGTCTTACTTCTCAGTCTAGAAATCAAGGACTCCTTCAATACAAAAGAAGATAATGTGTCAGTTTTTATTTTCCAAAGTGCATATGATTCTATATGTAGAACAAAACTACTAAAGAAAATAAAAAAAAATAGGGATACAAGGTCCAATGTATTCATGGCTATGTCATTTCCTAACACAATGCTTTATTGCTACCAGATATGGAAGAAATATATCTAAATATACACAAGTACACCGTGGCTTACCACAAGGTGCAGTGCCAGCACTCCAACTTTTAATATATTTATTAACGATCTGCCATAACAAATACAAGTATCAGGTGTGAAGTGTGAAGTGTTAAAGTGATGACTTCAAAACCAGAAAACAAAAATAGAGAACTAAAAAAAGTCATGCAACAATCCTTAACCAACCTACAAAAGTGGACCAATGAAACTTTAATGACTGTTAATACAACCAACTGAAACTACCAAATCATTTCACTAAGAAGAAAAAATCACTAAAAATAAAGCTAAATTAAACTATAAACTAAAAAACTAAGGGTCAACAATTACCAGAAACAAAGGAAGCAAAGTATTTGGGAGTTATATTTGATACCAAACTTACATGGACCAAACAAATAGAAAATGTAATACAATGAGCAACGTAATACCTTTCACTGTTAAAATGTCTAACAGAAATGAAGTGGGCATGTTTCAGAGCAACTCTTAACATGACTTACAATGTATATATAAAGCCATTATTTACTTACTACAGCAAAGTTCTTGTAACAGCAAATACAAAAGATTCAAGAGGTAGAACTGGAACTTAAAAATTCAATGAAACCAGGAGAAACACGAACTGGCTTGAGAATTTAATGCCATTCTGGCAGTTTGTCACAATAGCTCAGTGGTTAGAGCGTCCGCCCGGCAAGCGGAAGGTCTGTGGTTCAAATCCCAGTTGTGGCATTGAATTTTTAAGTTCCAGTTCTACCTCTTAAACTTTGCCCACACACGGCTTGTGTGTTTAAAAACACCAACAGTAAGTTTGTTGGCATAACTAAATAATAATTACCATGTGAAGGTTATTTAATCCTGGGATATAAAGTACTTGCAATAGTAAGTCACTATTGGGGTAATTGTCTCTGATGTGAGACTGCCTTTGTGGTTTACCAGGAGAAACACGAACTGGCTTGAGAATTTAATGCCATTCTGGCAGTTTGTCACAATAGCTCAGTGGTTAGAGCGTCCGCCCGGCAAGCGGAAGGTCTGTGGTTCAAATCCCAGTTGTGGCATTGAATTTTTAAGTTCCAGTTCTACCTCTTAAACTTTGCCCACACACGGCTTGTGTGTTTAAAAACACCAACAGTAAGTTTGTTGGCATAAATAAATAATAATTACCATGTGAAGGTTATTTAATCCTGGGATATAAAGCAGTGGCGGTTATTCAGGTGAAGCGGTTTTCACCTGAAAATAGCAGTATTCTATTTTTTTTAATGTTGGCATTATTACTGTCATTCTAACAGTTTAGTCACAAATTTCAGCTGCTAGGAGCCGTAGCAGGGTCAGTGACCAACCCTTCTTTTGTTTGGAACTTACAGCCAGGCAGTCGGCAGGGAAAATTGGTGGGAGGGACCCTCAGACCGGTTCCAAGGACAAGTGCAGATGTCAGGATTAGGGAAGAAACTGCTGCACTAAACAGCTTGGTTGCCATGGCAACATGACGTCACGAAACAACGTACTACGGGGAAATAACACGGGCATGCACATGTTTGAGGCAAACAAGAAATATTTTCACTTGGGTAGAGGCACAGAACACGGTAGAGGGGATGGTTTCTGTTTTCGTGCGCTTAGAAGATAGTATTCGTTTACCTCGAGGAAGAGCTGGTGGTAAACTTAAAACGAGGTGTTTTAGATAACTGTGAACGGTAGGTATAATTTACGAGTTTGCTAGACTCCAGTGCTTTTAATATTTAAATTACGGAATGTAACTGTTTTGTTACGAATCCAGTGAACGATATGGTTTGCAATTTGCTAGAAACCCCATTTTCCAGGTGGAGAGATGAAGACAAGAAGGATGTTTTAAACTTTGGGCGGCCCACTGATATCATTGATGTAGCCCTTAAAAGAGAGGATAAGAAAATAAGGAAGACTTATAACATTAAATTCAAAAGCTCTTGGCTCGATAACTATTTTTGGTTATGCAGTAGCCGTAGCTTGCAAGCGCTATTCTGTTGGCCTTGTTTACTTTTTAGCAACAAAAGTAACGTGTGGGACAAAGAGAGATTCACAGATTTCATTAATGTAACCCGTTCCCTTCACAAGCACAATGATTCGGCGGGACATTTAAAAAAAATAGAAACACAATGGCTGACGCTCTTCAGGAAAACAGCAGACTTTTTCATGTGCGTTTCAATGGAAATGTGACATTAAATAGGCTTTTCCTGTAGTTGATCATTAAACCAACATTGTATTTAGGTAAACAAGAGCTTGCATTCTGAGGTCATGATGAGAGTGCGCTTTCGCTAAGTCGGGGAAATTTCAAGGAGCTTGTGTACTGAAACTCCATTAGAAATCCAAAACCACTATAATAAAATTAAAAGTATATTCAGCGGTGATTCTAAATCTATACAAAATGAGGTGATTGGATGTATTTCGGAATACTGTTGTTTTCTAGTGCCTTGCATCTGGCAATGAAGCCATTATTTCGGAATACTTACAGACCTGAAATTAATGTCTCAGATTTTTTTTTCTGTTGAAGTTGACGACACTACAGATATTTGTCAACAGTCTCAGTGCTCTATCATTGTAAGATACGTGAATACAGAGAGCACATTGGTTGAACGATTTTTTGGATTTCATGATGTGAGTGTTGACAGGTCCGCGGAAACATTGTTCCTTTTGCTGCATGGTGTTCTTAAAGAATTTAATTATGAACGTAAATTAGTTGCACAATGTTACGATGGAGCGAGTGTTATGTCAGGACATTTGAATGGACTTCAAAAAAGAATCAAGAACAATGCTCCTCAGGCAGTTTTTGTACATTGTTTGGGTCACCGTTTAAATTTGATTTTAAAACAAAACTATATATTTGCATCCGCCATGTTTATTTCTCTCACTTACTACGCGAACTGTCATATGTATTGGACGAAAATGAATCATAGTGTGACAGTTTCTTTTGTGTATAGCTCCATTGGATACAAAAAGTTCGGTAAAAAATGCTGGACCGTGGTACACCGACTTTGCATTGTATTTTCAGCATGCTTAAGTGAACTTCTTCACCTAGTTTGTAAGGCACGAGCCGCCACTGATATAAAGTACTTGCAATAGTAAGTCACCATTGGGGTAAATGTCTCTGATGTGAGACTGCCTTTGTGGTTTACCAGGAGAAACACGAACTGGCTTGAGAATTTAATGCCATTCCGGCAGTTTGTCACAATAGCTCAGTGGTTAGAGCGTCCGCCCGGCAAGCGGAAGGTCTGTGGTTCAAATCCCAGTTGTGGCATTGAATTTTTAAGTTCCAGTTCTACCTCTTAAACTTTGCCCACACACGGCTTGTGTGTTTAAAAACACCAACAGTAAGTTTGTTGGCATAAATAAATAATAATTACCATGTGAAGGTTATTTAATCCTGGGATATAAAGTACTTGCAATAGTAAGTCACCATTGGGGTAATTGTCTCTGATGTGAGACTGCCTTTGTGGTTTACCAGGAGAAACACGAACTGGCTTGAGAATTTAATGCCATTCTGGCAGTTTGTCACAATAGCTCAGTGGTTAGAGCGTCCGCCCGGCAAGCGGAAGGTCTGTGGTTCAAATCCCAGTTGTGGCATTGAATTTTTAAGTTCCAGTTCTACCTCTTAAACTTTGCGCACACACGGCTTGTGTGTTTAAAAACACCAACAGTAAGTTTGTTGGCATAAATAAATAATAATTACAAAAGATTCAAATCTTTCAAAACCAAAGTTCGAGACTAATTACAGGCGCTATCAAAACCACACCAACACCAGCTATGGAAATACTAAGTAATATGCCATTGAATATGAAATAGAAAAAACAGCTCTTATTCAACACAAAAAGTTGATCAGACTCCCATTCAGTACTGGAACAAGAGAAATTTTACACATATACTAAAGACTCAGGAGAACTTTCTTTCCAAAATTCAAGACATTACGAGGAATGTAGGCTTCCTAATTCAAAGGAAAACTTTGTGTATAAAGTCAATCTGACACGAACATTAGACACATTATTTGCACCTTACAGAAGAAGTTAAGAAAAGTGATACTCCAACTAGTGTTCTAAAATTATTAGCACAATCCATGCTAGACTTCCGGAACATGAGTGGCTCCATATTTATACTGATGGATCACTGACATGAAACCAACGTGGAGCAGGGGCTGGAGTCACATGCCACCTTTTTTCCTATTACAAATTTTAGGTTATGGAACTACAAATTTCAATGGAGAAACTGAAGAAATTCGAATGGCCCTACAGAATCTTTTGTATAGAATTTCACATTTTCATCCAGCAGTTATTCTCTCAGGTTCCAGGGCAGCAATTATAGCAATTACTTCCAAGTTGTCACCAAGAGGAAATGAACCAAGAACACCTTCAAATATGCCCTGCCACTTTTAGGACCCTATCCATCAGTGAAAAATATTGGAGAGTGAGAGGATTAATGACTTCATTGTCAGAAATCAGCATTAGCTAACAACTACTATACACATTTTGTACTTCTCTATATCTATCTAAGGCATTACTAACTAATAAAAGACAATGAGCCACCGACAATAAACAAAGTGTTAAGTGACCTCAGAAGTTTTAAGTGAACATTGCTATTAGAAATGTGATTTTCGGTTTCGAAACAATTACCAGGAATGACGGCTCTGGATCTGACTAAAGGAGTTGAATAAGCAGCAGAAGGGAATGGACGTGTTTGGTGTAAGCTCCGCAAGTGAGAGGAAAAGGGACACAAGTAGCGATGGGAGTGGATCTGATTATGTATAGGGCAAGGATTGGACTCTATAGACAGACGAAATTCAAAAAAAGGAGCCTGGAGGTGGTATGGAGATATGCTATACATTAGCAGTGAGTGTCATTATGACACTTTTGATGATAGGAGGAGTGGAATTGAACCCGGGACCAGACGACATCCAGGCATTGTTGGAGAAGCTCAACGGAAAAATAGGAGAAATGGACAGAATGGAGCAACGGATAAATGATAGCTTAAACAAGGTGGCCAGGAAAATAAAAGAGGACATGAGAGAAGAAATCCAAGGAATAAGAAGAGAGGTGAATGCAGTCAAATTTAAAATGGGAAGACTGGATGAGAGGAGGCAGAAGTTTAATTTGATTTTCATAGGGATACATGAGAGGAGAGGAGTCTGGCCAGCAGAAAAGGTCAAACAAGTTCTTATCCAAAACCTGGGAATGGAGATGAAAGGATGGGAGATAGTGGATGCATACAGAGTAGGAAGGAATATCGGAAAAAGACCGATTGTGGCAAAGTTCGCAACATCATAGCTAATCTATGAGATTTTGGGGAAAGCGAAGATGCTGAAAGGCTCCGACATTTATATTGTGACTTTGGTGGGTGTAAAGTAAAGAAGACAGATGTAGTCGAGATAAAGAAACACTTTTATTTCCGTAAACAGTAACTTTGTACACTCGTTGCAACAGCAAGAAAGTCTTTACCGATTCACCAACAGCACGGCTCCGAATTCGTAACACAAGAACTGTCCCTTCTCACACTTTACCGCTATTTATATCTCCCAGGCACTGCTCTCGAAACTTCAGGAAAGTTCAGTTATTATTGCGGTCAAATACAAAGCAGACAATTCCAGAAGTCTCTATCCCTTTCTCTCTTTCGGCAAGCGCCCAACAATGCGGCCATTCTCTGTCTCTTTCCTTCGGCTCCTTTGCGGTAGTGCCGACAATAATGCGATGGGCGACACTGCTCCCTCCTCAAGGCTGGTCGTTAGGCCAGGTAGGCGACTGGCTGGGTCCCCCCTCCCCAGTGCAGGCAATCAGATGTGGCGGGCGCGGTGACACTGCTCCCTCCTCAGAGTTGGTCGTCCCGACCAGCCTTTCACTGCGGCATCTCCCTTGCGCACCGGTGGACTAACCCATCGGACCTCTTCTCCAGGAAGCACGATCCTAGGTATCGCTGTTAGATGGTGTCCCTTAGTCCGGGTAGGACGATGTATGCCATCCTGCTTCGAAATTCTGCAACAGTACCGCCGGTCTTGACGGTCCCTCGTCCAGTTGCCCTTCTTCCTGGTGTGTTGACGGGCCATCCTGCGCACTTGGAAACGGCTCACTGAGTACCATGTCCGCCGACCTCTCTGGCGCACCTTCGCAGCCACCTTGCTTCCGATGGGTCCGGCAACAACCCCCGCCACATCCGCGCGAGTCACGTCCACCGCTGCATTCGTGTTCACTCGTGCTCGGCACGGCCTCTCCTGTATCCTGCCGTCCACGATGATGTCCGCCATTCTTCCGTTCACGGCACTATGCGTCAGGTGATTGGATGGCTCCGACGGTCCCCCCATGTCCCACGCCAAGTCGGTTCTCGCGTGTTGCTCGTTTGCTTGTGCGCTTCCCTGCTGATCGTCCTCCACGTCATATCCTGGTTGGTTACGTACCCGACACACTCCTCCAGAGGATCCTCGACGACGTCCCTGAACTGCCCCTTTGTCTTCCCCGAGACGTACACTTTCGTTATCTGAAACGGGCGCAACTATCGCCTCGGCCACTAGGTGCTCCCTCCCCGGGTCCGCGCTATTCCGTCTGCCCCTGGCATCCAGTACTTTGACGCTCTCGTCAACTCTTACTACCAGGGCGCCAAGACGTTCCCCGTCGTCCTCCACGACGTTCACATGCTGGCAGAGGTCTTCCACCTTTTCGCCGAGTTCTTCCACGTCTTCCGTCACCCCAATCAGTTCGCCGAGTTGTTCCACGTCTTCCCTCACATCAACCAGTTCGCCGAGTACTTTCGCGCCTTCCGTCACGACGACGAGTCCCCCGTCAATCTTCGCCAATAGCTCCGTCTTTATCTCTTTCAGCTCGGCAGCGAGGTTGTCGTTTGCCGACTTCATCTCTGCTTTCAGCTCTTGTAAAAAGCTCACCAATGTAAGCTCCATCGTCGTGTCCCGCTTCTGACACCAGTGTGGACTTTGGTGGGTGTAAAGTAAAGAAGACAGATGTAGTCGAGATAAAGAAACACTTTTATTTCCGTAAACAGTAACTTTGTACACTCGTTGCAACAGCAAGAAAGTCTTTACCGATTCACCAACAGCACGGCTCCGAATTCGTAACACAAGAACTGTCCCTTCTCACACTTTACCGCTATTTATATCTCCCAGGCACTGTTCTCGAAACTTCAGGAAAGTTCAGTTATTATTGCGGTCAAATACAAAGCAGACAATTCCAGAAGTCTCTATCCCTTTCTCTCTTTCGGCAAGCGCCCAACAATGCGGCCATTCTCTGTCTCTTTCCTTCGGCTCCTTTGCGGTAGTGCCGACAATAATGCGATGGGCGACACTGCTCCCTCCTCAAGGCTGGTCGTTAGGCCAGGTAGGCGACTGGCTGGGTCCCCCCTCCCCAGTGCAGGCAATCAGATGCGGTGGGCGCGGTGACAATATTAACAAGGATTTGACGCCAGCTCAAAGGGAAATAAGGAGAAATTTAACAAAAAAAAAAAAAAAAAAAAAAATGATGGAAGCGAGAGCAGACGGAAAACAAGCTTATATCAGAAATTTACAACTTTGGATACAAGGAACAAATGTAACCATTTAAGGGAAAATAGATATATGGAGCACAGAGCAGATGAGAAAGGAAATAACATTGCAACATAGGCAGAAAATTCAACCAAGGGTTACATAAACATGTTACATACACATGACAGAAGACACGATGTTGAGTGGAACCAAGCTTTGACGTCAGGGGCTGGAGTGACGTCACCTAGAGAATCAGATGCTGCATCATGTGCCAGTAGGGAAGGAGTAGTGCCAACAAGGTTGGTGACGGAGACAATGAGTGATGACGCAAGAACAGATGGAAGAAAGATCGTGTCACTGAGGAAGGCAGAGTTAGAAGAGTCCTGCAGACTAGCGGAGAAGGGGAAGAAGGCATGGTTGCAGAGCAGTGAGGAGAGTGTGAGGGAGGGAGAGGAAACATCTGATAGTGTGGTGTCATTAGGACATGGAAGTATTCTCGTGGTAGTGAGACAAGATATTGTAAGACCCCAAAAGAAAATCATTTATGTGAATATTTGTTAAGAGTGTAATTTGTTTTTGGTGCTGGTATGAGTTGGTTAAATGACGAAAACGTGTTACTAATGTTCATTGTTACGAATAATTAAGTTTGTTTAAAGACGTCATAAATATTTCCATGTTTAATTTTAATATATATGTATACATAAAAGAATTATATGTGTTCAATATTGAAAGCGAAGGGAGAATGGATAAGGATCGCTTCCCCAACAATGCAGGAACTATTTGATGAACGCATACGCGGATGTACACATGACAGTCGGAATCCTAGACTCGCAACCAAAAGAATTTGATAATAGCGTCCGTGTCTTTGGTATAGATGGACGCATTTTTATGTGTGCGCGTCATAAAATAGTGAAAGTAAATTTACTAAGTCTTTAAAGACCGTTAATTTGAGTAAACCAAGTGAAACATTAGCTAACTTTAATAAGTTAGCTAATACGAAGTGTGCAATTAAATGAAAGGATGTGATAGAAAACACATTTAGCGAAATATCGCTAAATTTTCAGACATTAAATCTCGGCGATGCTAGGGAAGTCCATCTACTGAAATAAAAGACTTGCTACTGTGATACGATTTAAATATTGTGAACAAATTGGTGCAAATAAAATATTTCACTAAAGTTAACCCCGAGTGTATGTTCATTCCATCCAATACCACGACCCGAGATAACGAAAGAGTCAAAAGCTCATCACCATCACCTTCCTTTTAAAATTATAAAAACAGCACCAAATGGCTTGCCCAAACGTGGAGCACGAATTTCGGATGGAATGAAAATCTACGGGAAATGAACTTACGCGAAATATCAAGTGACACCAAATCTTCGCGCCAAAAAGAAAGAAGACGCCATTAGACAATCCTTGGAGATTTACGACTTCGGCTACGTCACCAAATTGGAAATCAGCTAAGGAAGTGCCTAAAAACGCCGATGAACGGATAATCGACGTGGGAAAACATCAGAGATCGTCTAGCGAAGTCAACCGCCCAGGGGACGCACGTAACGAGACCAATCAATGAGAAAAAGTAGGACCAAAAATGTTTATTTTCATATCCATTTCATTTTTATGTTACTGCGAAGTGGCAAAATAGTACGACTTTTAAGCCAAAGTGAACTGAATAAAAAAAACGAGAATGTCGCGAAAAGAGAGAGCGGAAGGAACAGGAATAGGGGAAGGGGCAGATAAGCCTAGTTATCAGATAGAACCAGAAAGTGAAGATGAGGTAGCAATAGGAAAAGACCAAAGGTTACTAACGATCATGTTTGAGAAATTAGAACAAAGTTTAGGTCAGAAAATGGAACAGAATAGGGAAGAGATAGGTCAGAAAATGGAACAGAATAGGGAAGAGATAGGTCAGAGAATGGAACAAAATAAGGTAGAATTAAAACAGGACATAGAACAAAGTTTAGGTCAGAAAATGGAGGAAGTGAGAAAGGACTTAGAACAGAAAATAGAATTAGGAAGACAGGAGTGTAAAGAAAATATGAAAGTAATGGAAACTAATTTAAAATTAGTACATAAAAACATAAATGAGACAAAGGAAGCTTTAGAAGCTAGGATAGAAATCATAGGAGATAGGATGGGAAAAATAGAATCGGAAATGAGAGAAAATAAGATTGTATTAGAAGGAGAAATTGGTAGATGTAGAGATGAAATAACAGAATGTAATGCAAGTGTAGACTGTAAGATTACAAATGTAAAAGTAGAAATAACTGAGGAATTAAGGAAAGAAATTGAGGTAGTGAAGAAAGGATTTATTAATGAAACTGTAGAACAAATTGTAATTCCTAAAATTAAGACTATGGCTGATGTAGTATAATCACAACAAGATGCTATGAATGATATGAAACAAAGTCACTTAGAAATAAAGAATTATTTAAAATCAATTTGTGAAGAAATGAGAAAAGCAAAAGAAAGTTTGGCTAATGTAATTTTTTTTTTTTTTTTTTTTTGTTTAACGACGCTGTCAATTGCCAGGATCACATCAGCGTCGCCGGTGTGCCGGAATTTTGTCCCGCAGGAGTTCTTTTACATGCCAGTAAATCTACTGACATGGAGCTGTCGTTTTTAAGCACACTTAAAAACCATCGGCCTGGGCCGGATTTGAACCCGCGACCTTGGGAACAGTAGGCCAGCGTCTAACCAACTGAGCCACCTAGACCGACGGCTAATGTAAATGATGTTGTGAATGCACTACAAAGGCAAAATGATGATTTAGATGTAAATGATGTACAAGATGAAAGTTATTTGGATAATGTACAAAATGTTGACTCACCATATAGAGAAAGAGGTTCACAATTAAACAATGACACGACACACAACACATGCTACACCAACAGCATACTACATGAAATCACACCACCTACATTTGACGAGGAGAAGGGAGACGATCCAAAACTCTTTGTTAAAGAGATGGAAGAGTATTTTAAAGTGAAAAGGATACCAAATGAGCTTAGGATGATGATTTTCAAGAAAAGCTTAAAAAACAAAGCATTACAATGGCCAAGGTTAACACTAGCTGGTCATGAGTCGTATAGTTCATTCAGAAATCAATTCCTATCAAGGTATTGGAGCCCAGCTAAGCAAAACCAGACTAGGGTAGAGCTAGCGACAGGTAGATATGATCCGACCAATGGGTTACCGCTAGTCGATTATTTTATGAAAGTAGCCAACAAAGGGAAGCTATTAGACCCTAACCTGTCGGAAGCAGAATTAATTACCAGTATAACAATACATTTCCCATACACAGTGAGAACAGGGTTAATTGTTGTGAGGGCAGTAGATTTTGCAGACATGATAGAATTGCTGACAGCCTTCGAAACGCAAAACAGTCGGCCTAATGAGCAGAGACTTAGGAACGGTTACCCAAACTCACCTATCTGAAACAGGAGCGTGACTACAATCAGAATGAGAGAGAAGATAGAAATACTAGGAGCACCCATGACAGGGGGAGAGGGGTACACTATTTCCCACAACCACGCAATCATGGCGAAAGGATGGAGAACACAAGACAGCGGTACCACGACACAACACCAAGGGGTGAATCGAGACACCAAACATATACATATGATCGTGGGAGACCAGAAGACCGTACCCATCAAGTGAACCACATATAATCTGTAGGGAATACTTAAACAACCGAAGACCGCCATACAATAGAGATTCACACCAAAGGGGCGGAAACCAATGGAACACTGGCAACAGCAGGAAGTAGATAGAAACGTGCCAAATAGGGCAGATGTTGCACAGAATACAGAAACAACAACCACCACCAACACTCAGGGAAATTACCACAACTAAGTTTGCCCCAATCAAGTAGATGACCAACACAAAACCTAAGCGATTGACAATTGACATCGACACCATGATGGCTGCACAAAGAGAAAATGGAACTACTGTATACTGGACCGCTGGTCATAACAAAACAGCTGGGCAACCACACATATGAGCTACAGAATACAAATGGCAAGTTGGTAGGAAGATATCATAAAAACAAATTAAAACCATACAAAGAAAGGACCAAATAGTCTTTGCCAACAAACATGTAAGGCAGGAACAGTAGAGATGAGGAAAAAAAAATAATTTTTAATGGGTTTCTTATAGAAAATTATATACAGGTTGGAAAATACAACAAGAAAGAAAATCAACATAGTCATTGGCTATAATGACCACCAAGAGCATTGTCAACAAGGACAGATGAGAATACTGATTGTCATTAGAGAAGTGAATTATAACGACGAAAAAAAAATGTGTTTTTGACATAAGAATGTCAGGGACAAAAATAAAAAGGAATCAATTGTGATGACAAAGAGAAAATATTTTTGACACGAGGGTGTCAAGGGTGAATTAAGAAGAAAAATAATATAGTTTCAGAATAATTATAAATATAGAAGTTTTCTCTTATAGAGATAAGAGATAAAGAGGTGACAATTAGTGAAGTAAGAAAAACCATAGTCAGAAAAGCAATGCCCATGAATTAAGATGGATATAGCTAATGTTAAGCTTGAAGAAATGTCGAACTAAAATAGTGAATAAGAACCCAATGTCACAATAGCATCATTAGTAACCTCAGAGTTTAAGAATTGACTCAACGACCTGCCTATACATAATAAGTTTGCAAAACAAAGAAGACAAAGAACTGAATAAAATTGCCATAAATATGATCATAATCACTAGCTCAAGATTTGTATCCTGTTTTTCTCTCCTCATAACAAGGAACGTAAGTCAAAAGGCACACAATAAACCATAATACACTTAAATAATGTTTGTGTAAATGTCAAATGTAAAAACTTAGGAATGTTCTTGGTGTTGTATTGTGTGGTAACTGAATATGTAAATTTATAAAGACATGCTGTGTCATGCCAAAACAAAGGTCAAAAACATACAGCAAAGAAGACTGTAAAGAAAAAAGGGTATTGTACAAAGTATTAAATATTAGAGGAATAGGGAGAAGTGTTGTATTGTGTTTCAAGATTGTAAATGTAGGTGACAACTTGAAAAACAAAACAAGGGGCATGTGAGACAGGATATTGTAAGACCCCAAAAGATAATCATTTATGTGAATATTTGTTAAGAGTGTAATTTGTTTTTGGTGTTGGTATGAGTTGGTTAAATGACGAAAACGTGTTACTAATGTTCATTGTTACAAACAATTAAGTTTGTTTAAAGACGTCATAAATATTTCCATGTTTAATTTTAATATATATGTATAAACAAAAGAATTATATGTGTTCAATATTGAAAGCGAAGGGAGAATGGATAAGGATCGGTTCCCCAACAATGCAGGAACTATTTGATGAACGCATACGCGGATGTACACATGGCAGTCGGAATCCTAGACTCGCAACCAAAAGAATTTGATAATAGCGTCCGTGTCTTTGGTATAGATGGACGCATTTTTATGTGTGCGCGTCATAAAATAGTGAAAGTAAATTTACTAAGTCTTTAAAGACCGTTAATTTGAGTAAACCAAGTGAAACATTAGCTAACTTTAATAAGTTAGCTAATACGAAGTGTGCAATTAAATGAAAGGATGTGATAGAAAACACATTTAGCGAAATATCGCTAAATTTTCAGACATTAAATCTCGGCGAGCTAGGGAAGTCCATCTACTGAAATAAAAGACTTGCTACTGTGATACGATTTAAATATTGTGAACAAGAAGGTGCAAATAAAATATTTCACTAAAGTTAACCCCGAGTGTATGTTCATTCCATCCAGTACCACGACACGAGATAACGAAAGAGTCAAAAGCTCATCACCATCACCTTCCTTTTAAAATTATAAAAACAGCACCAGTAGATAAAAACAAAATGGCTAAGAGAGGATACGAACTTAGGAGGAGGGATGCTTTTGATAAGTTCCGGTTTAGAGCAGGTTCACAATAGGGAATGGGTAGTAGCAGAAGGCTGGGATTCTGGAACTGCGAGGGGCTGAAAAGTAAAATGTACATGGGAAATCTAAATTACTTACTGAGCAAGTTAGATTATTTAGGAGTGGTTGAGATATGGCTAAAAGAAGAGGACCTTGCGGTGAAAGATTTTATATACATGGGTATAAAGGGACAAAAGAAAGCGGTCAAAGGGAGAATGTCTCACGGTATAGGGTGTTTTATATGGAAAACTCTAAGTAAAGGGATAAAAGAAATATGGTCCAGACATCAAAGCACCTGTTGGATAAAATTTGAAGAAAAATATTTAGATGATTGTATAATTTGTTTGGGAATAGTGTACAACCCACCTGTATCCTCGCAGTTCCACAACCCTAACCTATTTAATCAACTGGAAGAAGATTGTGAAAAGTTAAGGGAGAAGTACATAGATTCAGAGATCATATTAATGGGGTACTTTAATATTAGATTAGGAGAAAAAGATGTGGAAATAAAACATCATTGGATAAGTGATGAAATAATGAGCAAACGAGAAGGGGGGAGGAAAAGCAAGGATAAAGTCAAAGACAGTGCTAGTGACAAGTTTATTGAGTTCTGTGAAAATAATTCGTTGAGTATCTTAAATGGGAAATACCGTGAGGATATTAACCTCTTGAGCGATGGCCATTTAAAACGTCCGCGAGCCAAGAACTGCTACCCAATATCCAGTGGAGGGCATTTAAAGTGATTCGTATATACACAGCTGCATTTTGTGTAAATATTAAGTTATTTTAATGAAACAAAAACTGGTATAAAACTCGTTATATGCAGTATAGATGTACGTCATCAGCAAAGTTAAGTTGCATTTACAAAACATTGAAATGGCACTATTTTGTTTCACTGTGGTGAAAAGTTAACTTTGCTCTGTCGAACGCATCTAATATAAGTTCTCTGAAAGAAACAGTAGTTGACCCATTGTATGTGTGACCTATGCATCAGCAAATCACAGCATAATGTGAAATAAAGCACTACTGTATGTGTGGTCTCTTGAGTCATCAGAATACAGCAACAATTGCAACTTTTGCTTGCGCATGTTTCGTAACTTAGTAGACTTCGTTTCTTTCTTTGTTGAAATACATACATATACTTTCCTGCTTGTAGCTGAAGTGAGAAGTGGTATAAAAAGATATTTTTGCACCAACTGGATATAACCATATACAATTGTTTGGTAATTTGGAGAGCTTTAAACCCACACAGGACAATGACCTATTTGACTTCCGACTATCAATAGCTCGCAGCCTAATTGAACAATACCACATTGGGGGTAGAAAATCCAGAACCCCTGCACCCCTCAGACTTCAAGGAAAACATTATCCTAAAAGGATACCACCAACAGCAAAGAAGTCCCGCCGATCTCAAAAGTGTTTCGTGCGCTGCAAGAAGGGAATTTGCAAATGTGGCGATGTACCCTTGCGTGTTTATCCCTGTTTTGAGGCATATCACTGCATAAGGAACATATAAAGGTAAGCCAGTAAAGTATATAGACTTTACTTAAATGTTTCATAAAGGGAAAATTAAAATGAGTTGAGTTAGATAAGGGATAAATAAGTATTAAATGCAAAAACGCACAGGACGTGTATACACGCCCATATCGCTCATCCGTCATTTTAAATGGATGTGATTTCACGTCCATATCGCTCAAGAGGTTAATGGAGAATTTACTTTTATAAACAAGAATGGACAAAGGGTAATTGATTATATTTTATGGCCATCAATTTGGAATGTATTCTTGGAAGTTTTAAAGTTCTTAACTTAAGCTCCAGTGGTCATTTCCCACTGATAGTAGATATCATAGTACAAACAGAGCAGACAAAACAGAACCTGGGGGACAGGAAAAAGAATTGTACACAGTACGTGAGATTTAAGTGGAATGATCTTTACGGTAGGGATTTTAAACAAGTTTTGGATTCGCGATATGGGGAAATATGCCAGCTGGGGGTTAGTTATATGTCAGAGGTAAATGAAATTGAGAAAGCGGTAAATATTTTCAATGGTGTTTTACAGGTGGCAGGAAGGAGAATGAGAGCGAGAAAGAAAATATTCAAACAGGGGGAGGACTGGTTTGATGAATGTAAAGTAACAAAAAAGTTAGTGAAACAGATGTTAAAGAAATGGAGAAATGAAGGAAATGTTGAAGGGAAGAAGGAATACCTACAGGGTAGGACATTTTACAATCAGACCATACAACAAAAGAAATTAAGATGGAGGGAAAAAAAGCAGAGTAATTTAATCAGGGTGTTAGGGGAGGGGAATGTTAGCAAGGTATGGAAGGCCTTAAAATCATCATATAGCAAATATGTGGACCAGCCGAATATTGACCCAGAAGAGTGGATAGTGTATTTTAGAACCCTTAATAGGGTGTACAGGGGAAATAGAATGACGGTAGACCTTGAGGTCAACAATAAACATGTGGAAATTCTAGACAGTCCAATTAGGGATGAGGAAGTAATGAGGCAAGTTAGAACAATGAAAAGAAATAAAGCTACTGGCCTAGATGGGATCCCCACAGAATTTCTTAAAGAATGGTGCAATGACATAGAAAGAGTCAAGAAATTAACAGGGCTGTTTAATTCAATAAAAGAAAAGAGATATGTTCCAGCAAATTGGAGAAAGGCAATTATACACCCAATCTATAAAGGGAAAGGTAGTACATCCAAACCAAATAGTTATTGTGGGATTGCACTGCTGTCTAACGTAGGAAAAATCTTAACTGGAATTTTGGCAAACAATACAGAAGTGGGTAGAAGAAAATATCTTGTCGGAATTTCAAATGGGTTTCAGATGTGGGAGGAGAGCTGTGGATAATATCTTTGTAATAAAAACACTAATGGATGAATACCTTAAAGAAAAAGAGGTACACTATACATGGCCTTTATAGATTTGGAGAAAAAGTATGATAAGGTGGATCTAAAATTACTATGGTACAAATTGCAATGCAAAGGATTGAGTCAACAGATGGCAGAGACCTTGATGGCACTGTACAAAGATAACATCTTCTGTGTGAGGGTGGGGGAAGGAATAGTCTCTCGGGAAATAGCATAAGGGAAAGGACTAAGGCAAGGGTGTAAATTGAGTCCTATAGTATTTATTTATCGATGATATCCTGCTGGGGATAAGCAAGAATAATAGTTGTATGCCTGCAATAAATAATATCATGATCCCTGGGCTACTATTCGCTGATACAGTTCAAAGGATGTTTTGCAGGGAAGTGTTGGGTCTTCCAAGTGTGGTGGCAAGAGAGGTAGCGCAGATGGAGATCGGAAGGGTGTCGAGGAAACGCATGATTATAGAAAGAGCTCTGAAATATTGGTACAGAAATTTGAATTTGGATAAAAATAACTTGTTAAGGCAGTGTGTAGAATACCAGGAAAAGAATCTTAGGGAATCTGGATGGACAAGTAGTATTCGAAAGAACTTAGAAGTAAATGGGATGGGGGACTACTGGAGGAGAGGGGAGAATAATCATAACAAATTTTGGAAAATAATAAGAAAGAGGTTTGAAGACAGAAATCGAAAAACTGTTTGGTGGTATAATGGAAAAAAGGTCCCTGGTAGATTACAAATCAATGAAGGAAACATGGGAAAGGGAAACATATGTTGATAAGGTAAACAAAGAACAAAGGGAGGCAATAGCATGGCTAAGAACTGCTGTTTGGAGGTTGAGAGGACTAAGAAAGGGTATCCCTCGGAGTCTGTGTCCTATTTGTGGGGGGAAGGAAGATCTGGAGCACATAGTCTTTGAGTGCCCAGGAACGGATGTATGGAGGAAAGAATTTCTGGGGCAGTAAAGGGAGAAGGGAGATAGGATAACAGCATAAGAAGATTTTTTAGAAAGGAGGAACTTAGGTCAATTTTTAAGTAGACTTAAGAAAAAATGGAATTGATCTGTTCAAAGAGAACAGAATTAAAAATTTTGTGTTACTTTTAAAGTGTTAAATAGCAATAGAGAAGCAAAATGTATGATAAGAAATTTTGTTGGGTGGATATGACAGGCTAAAAGCCTGGGCTGAATGTCTGTCTCATTCAAATATGTATTAATTTGATTTAAATAAATAAATAAATAAATAAATAAATAAATAAATAAAAAACTAATAAAAAATATTGCACATTCTAATTCCCTTTGAACAGACCAGTTTAAGCTTTACTTATGTAAATACAGCCTTAAGTTCCTGCCCTTCTTTCTAAAAATCCCCCTTAATGCTATTCTCCTAACTGCCTCCCCCTATTTCTGCCCTCAAAATTCTTTGCTCCATAAATTCATTCCTTGGCATTCAAAAACTGTATGTTCCAAATCTTTCTTCGCTCCACAAATTGGACACTGACCTGTGGGATGCCCTTTGTTAATCCTCTCAGCTTCTAAACACCAGTTACTACCTCCCTTTGCACATTATCTACCTGATAAACATATGCCTCCCTTTTCCATATTTCCTTAATTGAAATAACAGGGTTTCAAAAAGAGTGTCGTATCTTTGAACTTAAATAAAACACATTCCATAAATGATAGATGTTTCTTTCCTTTGTTATTTTGACATCTAATTATTATTCTGGCCCAGTCGTCTGATCCATAAATATGTTGCATTTGCTTTGCAGCTTTTTTTATTAAAGCAAAGTAAGTGTGATAGGTAGAAAGGAATGACCAAATACCATATATTTGTGGTCCATAATTTTTAACCTAATTGCTAGATCCTCAACAAGCTTTGATAGAATCAATGTCATTTTAATGTTTCTCTTCTGCCTTGTGCATGCATCAGAATCAAGTACGATGTGGTTGTGGTTTGCAGTGTATTTCTTTAAGTGAGTAGTAACATAACTTGCTACTTCTTGAGATCTTCTGTTTGCTTCAGTTTCACCTCATAAATACATACAAGCTAATGATTGGTTGACAGAATGAATTTCAAAATCTTAAATATACATACTTCTTGTATAATATGCTGTTGATTATGTCAGTTTAGGGAATGGCAGTCTTTTGTAAGTCAAATGTAGCCACATACAATTCACTAGATGCGTTATCTTTATCATACTTCATACGATCTCTACATTTCTGAGCTTTGGCTAAATGCAGGTCTTTTTCGAGCTTAACTGCTACTTTGTTTCACCCCATTCTTTTGAGGCCTTCAGTTGTAGTTCAGTGTTGCATGATTTTCCTTGAGTTCTGCTTCCAGATATCTTCATTCCTGGTCCTCTTCCATGTTTTGCATTATCAATCTCGTTTCCCCACCTGTATTATTTATGCCTTTTACAGCAGGTTTAGCAACAGAAACTGTAATAGGACTACGGTTCTCATAAGCCTTTCCACTGTCTGTAAATAATGATATTATACAATTTTTAATCCAATGATGCAGGGTGGCTTGTAGGTTTAAGGGTTCTCAACTTTGTGGTCATCAGCACTCTTAAAAAAGCAGTTCATGGCAATAACCAGATATAAACTTCAATCAAAAATAAAATTACCACTGAAAATATATAAATATGCAAAACAGTGGCTAAAGCCAAAAGTAAAACAAAGTTATAAATATGTCAAAAGGATATAAAAAAGTTTGGTATATAAAACTTTAAATCCTCAAATTCATGTTGCATTCCGCTAAAAACCTAAAAACTCTTTCAACCGCTGTTTTGTCGTCCGCCAAGACCTCTGGAAGTCTGGCAGGTAGCTTCACAGAGTCACAAAGGTGCGCTAGAGAGGAACACACTAGCATCACATGACAGAATGACAAAAGGTTGTCACATAGTAGACAAAGAGGAGCAGGGTCCCGTTTAAATAGGTAACCATGCGAAAAATTGCAGTGGCCAATTTGCAACTGAGCCAACCTAACCTCCTTGCAACAGGATATGTGAGAAGAGGTTACCCAGCTTATTAGAAGTGCTTTCATTTCTCTAGGCTTATAACCACAGAGAGCTGAACACTCTTCGTGCCAGCACAACACCACTCTCCACACTTCAAGCCTAAAGGCTTCCAAAGTAACACGTGAGATGGTAATACTGGATTCTGTGGTTGCCGTCTTCGCTGCCAAATCTGCCATTTCATTCCCTGGCAAACATGCATGACCAGGAATCCATGCACACACCACGCTAACACTAGAAGCGTGTAAAACATGGAGGGCATCCTGGATACGTTGTACAATAGGATGGGGGTTGTACAGCTCACAAAGGCTCTGAAGTGCACTAAGGGAATCACTCAATATCAGACAGTCACCTAATTTACGACGGCCCACATACAAAAAACTGCTCAGTATATTGCATACAGCTCTGCAGTATAAACGGAAGTGCTGTTATGGAAACCGAATGTATGTGGTTCAGTTCCATAAACATAAGCACATCCAACACTGCTAGTGCATCTGTGTAAATAAAACGTCAGTCAGTGTAACCTGACAAAAATTCTAAAAAACAAGTATGGATACTTGAAATTGGCATTGTGGACTTCCGGTGTACAGTCATCCCAAGATCTACATGGGGCATTCCAGGTAACCAAGGGGGGTAGAGTTTCTCGCCCCTGGCAAACATTCTAGGCAATTCAATTGCAAGCTTCATGAGAAGCTCCTGGAAATGAAACTCTGCTGGCTTAGGACTAAGGGTGCTTTTTCTATACCATTCTCTTAGCGTGGTGGTGATAAAAGAAGTGAACATTGGATGCTAAGGCTTACATCTAAGCCTTGGAGTAAAGGCTCACAACTGGACTTGTTGGAAAAGCTTCTATTGCCATGCAGATACCCCAATTATGGACCGGGTCTAATCTTCTCAGCACAGATGGTCGTGCTGACGAATAAACAATACACTCATAGTCACATTCGGATCGGACCAGTGCACGGTACATTTGCAACAAAATTGTCCAATCCGCTCCCCACAATTTGCCATTTAGTACCCACAAGATATTCATGGAACGGTCACATCGTGCTCTTACTTGTGAAGCCACTGATGTCACTAGTTTAACAAAAAATAAATAAGTAAATCAAATATGATACATCTTAATCTACATGCTTTGTATTATAACGTTTTAAGCGAAATGAGCTTACCTTCACTTTCATCTGTAGTAGTACTGTCAGGAATATGATTACTGTCCTTTCCCATCATTTCCAAAATGATTATATTTAGTATTCCTTCAGCATTTACTCTCACAATACATGCACAAATAAGAATATAACACAATCTTATGGTTTTCCTCCACTTTCTTTCTGATACAATCATACCGTTGGACTTGGTTCACTATTGCCCTGAAAGATTGCTCTAGTTTATCAGAGCATTAACAAACTGCTGCACTCTGGAGGACTGATATTGACATTCAGACTTGGTTCACCATTACAGTGAATAACTACCAACATTTGCTCCCTTAATCAGAAAAATAGCACAATTTTTAATTTTGAACCTGGTCCAATTTTGCACTGAACCACTCATATGAAAGTTACATCAGGGTCAGGCACTGTCCTGCAAGATCAACATTTGCGATGCCTGTTCTAGACCTATCCACATGCTTAATGCCCATATAACATGAAAATAACAAAAACACTATTACAATATATATAATTACATTACATATTATTACACATTACATTACAATGTGTTGTTGTTAGCTAATGCTGGATTTCTGACAATGAAGTCATTAATCCTCTTGCTCTCCAATATTTTTCACTGATGGATGGGGCACTAGAAGTGGCCGGGCATATTTGAAGGTGGTCTCAATCCATTTCCTCTTGCAGATCACATAGAGGACAGAGTGGTGAAGAATATATCCCAATTCTGTTTAAATGTTTTGCCAGACAATCATGTCCTGTAATCAACCTGAAGGTTGCAACTGCTGTTTTCCGAGGATACTCAGGAATCACTGTTTGAATGTTTGGTAGTTTCCATCTTTTATTCTTTGATTTTTCATAGTAATATTTTGCAATAATTTTTTTGAATTCAGAGTTGACTAATCTTTTAGCTGCATAAAATGGTAGATTAACTATAGATTTTTGTACACCGCTGGTACCCTTTTTTGCAAGAAAATCAGCTTTCTCATTACCACTCAGTCCACAGTGAGCCGGTATCCATTGGAAGACTAGGTGTTTTTGAAGTGCTGTTAGATGGCTAAGCATCTTCCAACATTCTATAATAGTTTGGTTTTTTGGTGACAACTTGGAAGTAATTGCTATAATTGCTGCCCTGGAATCTGAGAGAATAACTGCTTGCTGAAAATGTGAAATTCTGTACAAAAGATTTTGTAGGGCCATTCGAATTGCTTCAATTTCTCCATCAAAGTTAGTAGTTCCATAACTTAAAGATTTGTAATAGGAAAAGAGGTGACATGTGACTCCAGCACCAGCTCCATCTTGGTTTGATATCAATGATCCATCAGTATAAATATGGAGCCACTCATGTTCTGGGAATCTAGTATGGATTGTCTCTAATGCCAATAATTTTAGAACACTAGTTGCAGTATCACTTTTTTTAACTTCTTCTGTCAGGTGTAAATAATATGTGATGTCTAATGTATGTGTTGGATTGACTTTAGATATGAAGTTTTCCTTTGAATTAGGAAGGTGTACATTTTTCTTGATGTCTTGAATTTTGGAAAGAAAGCTCTCCTGAGTCTTTAGTGTATATGTAAAATTTCTCTTGTGCCATGTATTGAATGGGAGTCTGATCAACTTTTCGTGTTGAATAAGAGCAGCTTTTTCCATTTCATATTCAATGGGGTATTGGTTGGTTAGTATTTCCATAGCTGCTATTGGTGTGGTTTTGATAGCACCTGTAATTAATCTCAGACTTTGGTTTTGAAAGCTTTGAATTTTTTTTGTGTTTGCTGTTATAAGAACTTCGCTGCAGTAAGTAAATAATGGTTCTATATATATATATATATATATATATATATATATATATATATATATATATATATATATATTGTATGTTGTGTTAAGCGTTGTTCTGGAACATCCCCACTTCATTCCTGTTAGACGTTTTAACAGTGAAAGGCGCCTCTCTGCTCTTTGTATTACATTTTCTATTTGTTTGGTCCATGTAAGTTTGGTATCAAATGTAACTCCTAAATACTTTGCTTCCTTTGTTTCTGGTAATTGTTGACCCTCAAAATTTAGTTTTATTTTTAGTGGTTTTTTTCTTAGTGAAAAGATTTGGTAGTTTGATTTTGTTGTATTAACAGTCATTAAATTTTCTTTGGTCCACCTCTGTAAGTTGGTTAAGGATTGTTGCATGGTTTTTTCTAGTTCTGTACTTTTGCTTTTTGGTTTTGAAGTCCACATTACTAAATCATCAGCAAATAGTGCACACTTCACGCCTGATTCTTGTATTTGTTGTGGTAGATCATTAATAAATATATTAAAAAGTGTAGTGCTGAGCACTGCACCTTGTGGTAAGCCACGGTGTACTTGTTTATATTTAGATATATTTCTTCCATATCTGGTTGCAATAAAGCGTTGTGTTAGGAAATGACATAGCCATGTAAACATTGGACCTTGTATCCCTATTTTTTTTACTTTCTTTAGTAGTTTTGTTCTGCATATAGAATCATATGCACTTTGAAAATCAATAAAAACTGATAAATTATCTTCTTTTCTATTGAAGGTGTCTTTGATTTCTTGACTGAGAAGTAAGACTTGTTCATTTGTAGAGTGGAACTCTCTGAATCCAGCTTGACATGGGGATATTAAATTTTGTGATTCTAGGAACCAATTTAACCTGTTTGACACCATTCTTTCCATCACTTTTGCTATTATGCTGGTAAGAGCTATTGGTCTATAATTTTTTATTTCTGATGCTGTTTTGTCTTTCTTCAAGAGTGGGACAATTATTGCTTTTCGCCATTCAGCAGGTACAGTGGTTTTCCAGGATAGATTGTAGAGTTTCAGTAGTTGTTGTTTTGCTGTTTTTCCAAGGTTTTTTATGGACTCTGGATGTATGTGATCTGGTCCAGGAGACTTTTTGTTTTTTAGATTATTTATTGCAATGTTCAATTCTTGCATATTAAAATTTTGAAAAAAGATATTGCACTGAGTGTTAGGATTACATTCTCTTTCTTGTTTCAAATCTTTCTTAAATTCTTTACGTTCCTTTTTATTATTTCTTGTTACTTTGTGTGAATTAGCAGAATATTTATTGAATGTTTCGGCTATGACTGCATCAATGTAATGCCAGGTAATTCAGCTATATACAGAGTGTAAATGAATAACACCACACAAATTTTACTGCTGATAGGCAGTTCAGAGGCAATCAATCTGAGATGGGAAACCTATGGTCTAGGATTATAAATTACAGAACTGTGCCTTAAAATTGTTTGAGGGATGCATGCCACTGATCATGACCACTGCAGCTGTAAAGCATGATGAGGGAACAAGTAGGTGAATTTCGTAGGCTCTCTGTTTAGCGTAATGGATAGAGTGCCAAGAAGCAAAGATGCGCACATATTAAAAGTGCAGGTTCGAATACCCATAACCCCATATTTTCATGTCCCTCCCTCCCTTCCTTCCGTCCCTTCCTCCCTTTCTCTTTCTCTCTTTCTTTGCTTCTTTCTTTGCTTCCTTCCTCCTTTGCTCTCTTCACCCTTCCTCCCTCTCTCCTCCTTCCTTACATCCTTCCTCCTCCTTCCTTCTTTCTTTCTTCATAAGCACAAGCTTAATTTAATTTGATTAACAGGAAACATTTGTGTTGCGTTGTAATTTTTCTTTTAGCTAATGTTTAAACTTTTTATTTCAAATTTCTTTAGCTATTATTTACACTTGCATGACCTAAATAGTACGTACACATAGAGAACCTTCTTTTCACTTAAATGTGATGGTGCAAGCCTAACTAGCAGCTTAGAAACAAGTAAATAATTGATAAGCACTTGAAATAGCTACATGCGATTGAATTATTATAAACATAAGTTGAATTAATATTAACATTATAATACAATATGTAGATACAAGCGGAACAAAGGTAAGGAAATAAAATAATGCTTAAGTGCAGGTTTCATATCTTGGCACCTTAATTAAATTTGATAATAAATTGAGCAATACAATAAGAGCAAAAATGACAAGGAATGAGCTTATTATACAAATAAAAAGATTTTCTCTAATGGAATAATAACCAGAAATACTAAACTCAAAGTTTATAAACCATTAATAAGGCCAGCAGTAACCTATGGGTCTGAGGTTTGGTGTACCACAATGAACGATGAAAAGACTTTGCGATCTTTCAGGAGAATACTCAGACAAATGTTTGGACCTGTAAATTGTGGTGCCCAGAATTGGAGAGTGAGAAACAATCAGGAAATACATTATTTAATAGAAGTAAACAATACGAGGGTCCTTCAATAAATAACCTAACTAATTTTTTAATTAACACATAATGGCTTTATTTCACTAACATTTACCTACACACTTTCGAAGTTTTCTCCCTCTGATGAAATACAATTATTCCAACAATTTAACCATTGTTCAAAACACTCATTGAACCCACTTTTGGACAGTCTGTTCAGGATACCCATGACATTGTTCAACTCCTTATCACTTTGAAAATGGCGACCACGAAGCTCCTGTTTCACTTTAGGGAAGCGGTGAAAATTGCATGGTGCGAGATCCAGAGAATAAGGTGGATGAGGCATGATCTCAATGCCTATTTCTGCGATGACATCTTGAGTTGCACGAGCTCAATGTGCAGGGGCATTATCCTGATGCAAGATCCATCCTCTCCTTGAGAGATCTGGTCGCTTTTCGGTGATTTTTTTCTTCAGTGGCCCCTTCAGTATGTCACAATAGTAAGCAGCAGTTACTGTGCGTTGATTAGTTACAACATGATCATACAGAATGCCCAAGGAATAGAGATGCATGACCTTTCCTGCACTTTTCTGGACTTCTGCTTTCTTAGGCCTAGGGCTCGATGAAAGTTTCCACTACGAACTCTCCTGTTTTGTTAACGGGTCGTAATGGTGGAACTAGTTCTCGTCACAAGTGATGACCCTATTCAGAAAGTCTGGCTCCCATCATAATCTTCCGAGCCATTGGTGACACGTCATGATGCGGTGAGCCTTCTGTTCATCCTTCAGCACATGCGGTACCCATTTCACTGCAACTTTTCGATAGTCAAGATCATTGCGAATTATATCGTCTACAGTTCCAACAGACAAATGCACTATGTCTGCAACTTTCGAAATTGTTATGCGACGATCTTCTCGCACAATTACGTCAATTGTGTAAATGTTGACTCCCGTTTTTGCTGTTATGGGTCTTCCAGGACACGGAGAATCTTGAAGGTCTTCATGACCCCCTTTGAAACGTTTATACCACTCAAAGATTTGTGTTTTGCTTAAAGCTTGGTCCTTGTATGCTTGCTGCACCATTTCAAAGGTTTCTGTCGGAGTTTTGTCTAACAGAACAAAAAACTTTATTGATGCACGTTGCTGCAATTTCAGTTCCATGGTGGGTGCAGTAAACACGACCTCACGTATCGGGCTCTAACTCCCAATTGATTCACTCTGCATGACAGGCACTCACAGCACCACTAGAGAAAGGATTCACCTTTCCACCACTAGCAGCCATAGTGCTCCAGAGCAGTTTATTTAAACACAATTAAATTAGTTCAGTTATTTATTGAAGGAACCTCGTACTATGTGCATTGCATCTGATGGTGGTATTTTGCTATTTTAAAGCATAAAAACAACATTGCTCTCAAAACGGAAAAGAAAGGGACAAAACAGTTTACTCATTGCCGGGACTGAGCTAGATTTTTCAGGTTCATTAGATCCACAGACAATTGTCATAATCGTGTGGCCAAAGCACACATTTTAGAACAATCCTATATTTCTGTAGCTGCTTGTCACAACCTGTAATCCATTGCAGTGGCGTACAGTCACATGTTAAGCCTCCAATTTAAGCGCTTTTGGTAATGCTACAATTTAGAAATGCTTCTTCAGAGAGACAACAGACAGGCTTTACTAACTTCCTGTCAAGCACTAAGTCGATTCCTGTGGATAATATTGCATATTTCTTTCTGTTTATGATTTATCAGTCACAATCTCTAATTACTCTTTGAATACATATAAGTTATTAACTTGACATCATAGGCCATTGGCTTCTTATCTCTATGAACCCTCTATTACCAGTAAAATTTATGTGGTGTTATTCATTTACATCCTGTATATAAACATATAAATTAATTAGAGTATGGTATTTCCTATTATGAAGGAAAATAAATAGTGGAACTCAAGTCTTGGAAATAATTTTCAATACAAAAATATATTTTTCACTAAATATGCATGTGAATTCAATGAAACATTGAAGCTATTAATAGTGAAGCAACAGAATTAAAATAAAAACAAACTTAGTAACTAAAAGCTTCACTTACCTTAGTAATTGCTGCAAGTTCTTAAATGCTGCTTACATGTTTCATGGTGCCTCCAACACCTTTTCAAAGCTTTTAGTGATAAGTGAAGCTTTTAGTCTCTAAGTTTGTTGTTATTTTAGATGTGTATGTGAACGTTATTTTTCAATATTTTCCACCCTCCTTGCTGTGTCCCTGCTGACACATCCCTTGAATTAGCACTGTTAACTTTTGTGATAAGATATTTAACTCACAGGAATTTATCTTCTTCACACCAATCCTCCTCTCGCAACACATCCTGTGTCCATAGGAACACCTCTCCATCACTGTTACTACTTGGCAGCAGGGATTTGTATTCCTGTGGATTCATTGTCTCTGGAAAGTTTGACAACACTGGCAGCCAATGGGAAAGAGTAATATCGCCATGGTAAGTAAACATAATTTCTACTGCTTGCCAATTCCCTTCTTGAGCAAACTCTGCTGTTGAATCAAGTATGGAGGCATTTCTAAACTTCTGATAGAAAATGTAATCATAATTGCTTTCAGCCAAGGATGGTCCTCCTAGGATTTGCTGCAAATGAAAGCACAAATGGACTATGCTAGGTGAAATGATAAGAGGTAACCATCAGCAGTCATAGGTGAATGCAATACAAACCTCATACGTAGTCAGTCTATCAAGATAATGCAATAGCTGCTGTCTGTACTGTACAAGATCCTTCTGTTCCTCTGTCAGCTTCTCCACACAAACCTGAGAAACAAGTTCCAAAATGTACCTACTTCTTTTTATACAACAAATAACAGCTAACAGTAGTAGTATTTTCCATAATAATACTGTACAAAAATCTTACAATTTTCACATACATAAGTTTGAGTTGCTACCCCCCCGTTATTCCACCATGTATTTTAACACTGTGGCTTTTTATGCATGATGGACCTTGGACCTTAACATAATTAATATTGCTTTATTATCCTATACCATTTATCTCTTGCTCTCCCCATAAATTCTCCTAGTCTTTCAGAACAGAACATTTATGTACTGATATTCATGTATGTGGCTTTCATGTAACTGTTTTCTTAACGGGCACCAGTTTTACAATGTGGCAGTTACATCACCCGACTTAAACCCCCATCACTTTCGACAGAAAGCTAAATTGGAAAAAACATATAACAAACATCTCAGAAAAGGTTGAAAAGAAACTGCAAATCCTGAAAAGGTTAGCTGGTGCTAAATGGGGCTGCTCAAGGAGAGTCCTTAACACAACATACAAAATGTATGTTAAACCAAACCTCTTATACTGTTTTGAAGCTTTAATAACAGCAGCAAATGCTAACATCAATAAACTTGAACAAATACAATATCAGGCTCTTCGCCTAATCACTGGAGCAGTTAAATCCACACCTATTGATGCCATGCTTGCCTTAACACGGACCCCATCAATAACAACAAAAATAGAAGAACAAGCATTGCTCCAACACGAGAAAATGTTACGACTGCCAAACTCTAAATGGACAGAAGAGAACCTTCCTCCTTCAATCCTTAAAACTCATAGTAGTTTCCTAGAAAAGGTAACACAGATTAAATCCAAATTGAACATTCCTAACACCAGAGAAAATCTACTTATAAGAGAAAATCCATTGGAATTATTGCACCCTACCTTCAGTTTGGAATTAATAGAGGAAATAAGTAAATCAGACACACCAAAAGAAATACAAAAACTTCTAGCTCTGGAAACAATCAATACTAGATATCCCACAGAAGAATGGCTGCACATATATACTGATGGATCCTCCAAGGGAAACCTTACTGGAGCTGGAGTTACATGTTCACATTTTTCCTTTTATCATTCTGTTGGCAGAGACACAACAAATTATGATGGAGAAATAGAGGCTATACACATTGCTCTCCGACAATTATTAAATCTTCCCTTAAATAAATTTAACAAGGCAGTAATTCTTTCAGATTCTAAAGCAGCAATTCAGGGAATATGTTCAAATACTACAAAGAAGTCAACAAAAATTAGAGAATGCTACAAAATGTTAACACAACTCCAAAAAGTTAATAAGACTGTTCATCTCCAATGGATTCCAGCACACTGTGGAGTCATGGGGAATGAAGCTGCAGACTCACTTGCAAAGAAAGGCACAACAATAAAACAAAAGTCTAAATTCAATTTCTCATATTCCTCAATAAAACGCTTGATCGTTAAAAAATTTTCTCATTCATACCTACAAGAAATAGAAACAAATGCCAAAGATAAAAAATGGATTACACTACTTTCCAACCCAGATATAATCCCCCAGAGACCAAGGAAAACAGCGGTTGCAGCCTTCCGACTATTGACAAATCACGACTGCTTAGCAAGTCATCTCTACACAATAGGTATCTCAGCCTCACCAATATGTGTCCTGTGTAACAATCCAGCAGAAATGAATGAAGACCACTTGAAGACCTGTGAAGCATTAAGATCAGAAGAAATTACAGTTCAAAAGTATTGGAAAGTACAAATGCTAATGGCTTCATTGCCAGATGCAAGGCACTAGAAAACAACAACATCATTTATGTATTAACATCTCATTCTAAATTACATCATTGTAATGTATAAGTACTGTCAATGTTGCATCTGCCTAAAAAAAGGAAATACTACAGCATAGCTATTTACATATTTGTTACTATATCTAGTACATTTTCCTTAAAGGTAACAAAACAAAATATTTATGTAAAACAACCAACTTAGTGATATATATTTAAATTAACTGTAAAAAAAAATGATGGACTTTAACATGATTCATATTGTTTTACTTGCCTAAACCATTTGCCTCTTACTCTCCCCATAAATTCTCCTAACCTTTTTATATCCCCCTCCTTTTGTATTCTCATTATCTTGACCTTTAGCACTTCTTTGTTAACTCTCTCCCATTTTTTGGGTATAAACTGATCCCTCCATAGCTTTGTTTCTTCACATTCTAGTATATAATGCAATTCATTATCCGCCTCCCCACATAGAGGGCAACTATCCAAATTTGCTTCCTTCCTATCCCCTCTTAACCTAGGTGTACTTAACCTAGTCCAAGCCCAACCTTCTCTTCCTAATCTATTGCAAACATCAACATACATTTCCCTTCCCCAATCCACTTATAATTGTCTATATAGTACTAAACTTTTCTTTCCTTCAAGACTTTGAAATAGTTCCTGTTTCTGTATGTCCTCCACTCTGTTTCACACTTCTTTCCAAAAACCTTTAACCTCTTGAGCGACAGCCATTTAAAAGCTCTGCAGGCCGAGAACGGATACCCAATATCCAGCGCAGGGCATTTAAATTGTTAAATGCGCTAAAAGTGCTTCCTAAATACACAGCTGTATTTTGCGTAAATTTTAAGTTATTTTAATGAAACAAAAACTGGTATAAAACTCATTATATGCAGTATACATGTACATCATCAGCAATGTTGAGTTGCATTTACAAATCGTTGAAATGGCACTATTTGTTTCACTGTGGTAAAAAGTTAACTTTGCTTTGTCGAATGCATCTAATATAATTTCTCGGAAAGAAACAGTAGTGGACCCATTGTATGTGTGAGCTATGCGTCAGCAAATCACAGCACAATGTGAAATAGAACACTACTGTATGCGTGGTTTATGAGTCATCAGAATAAAGCAGGTTTGCAATTTTTCCTTACACGTGTTTCGTAACTTGGATATAGCTTACAGGCTCCGTTTGTTTCTTTCTTGAAATGCATACGTATACTTTCCTGCTTGTAGCTGAAGTGAGAAGCTATTGAGTGTTACATCTCAGAGTTAAAACATGGCATCAACAAGCAGTGTCGCACAAAGGTTAGCGAGTGGTGGAAGTGTAAGGGCTTCTGAAATTACACACGATAATGTGGAGGACTTCTTGCTGTGTGACAGCGATTTGGATATTGATGGCGAATTTTCCGAATTTGAGGGGTGTGTGGAGGATATAGGTACAAGTAGCAGTGAGGAAGAACGTGACAAACTTCCTTCAGGTGTTCGTGAAGAGTCAGCATTGTGGAGTGCTGAAAACAATTCCAATACAAACAGGCACATCTTCACGAGCACAGGGTCTGGTGTTCAATCCCAGGCTCAGCTGACTTCTGACAGTCAACCAATTGACATTTTTACAAAATTTTTTACTACCGACTTAGTGTCTCTCATTGTTTCAGAAACAAATGTATATGTGAGTAAGGTGAAGGAAGACCTGCTCTCTAAAGGTAAATTAGGGCCTAAGAGCAGAATTCAAAGGTGGACAGAAGTAACACTCAATGAGATTTACAGGCTAATTGGTCTAATTATACTTATGGGTGTTATTCGTAAACCTGCATTATACATGTATTGGTCCACAGATGACATGCTAGCTACTCCTTTTTTTGGAAAATGCATGTCAAATAACAGGTTTACGTCAATTTTGCGGTTCCTTCATTTCACCTGCACAGAGAATGTAAATGACAAACTCCACAAAATTAGGCCTGTTTTCGATTATATTATTTCAAAATTTAAAGAAAATTATGTGCCTGGTAAAAAGGTCACTGTTGATGAAAGCCTAATGCTTTGGAAGGGCCGCTTAGGTTGGAAGCAATACATCAAAACAAAAAGGGCTAGATTTGGCATAAAGAGTTTTGATGTTTGTGAAAGTAAAACGGGATATCTTTACAATAGCTGCATTGACACTGGTCAAGGGACTGACAATACTGGAGACAAAGATTTGGGCTTATCTGGCTCCATAGTAATGCACCTAATGGAACCTGTGCTTGATCAGGGTAGGACTGTGTACTTAGATAACTGGTACAGCTCTCCTAAATTATTCATGGCCTTACACAAAAGAAAGACTAATGCAATTGGAACAGTACGTTCAAATCGTATTGGTTTGCCAAAAGATGTGAATACGAAGGCTCTAAGGAGAGGGGAAATGGAGGTGCGTCAGCTCCCACCTTTGACCTACCTTGCCTGGCAGGACAGGAGGGTAGTTACGGCATTATCCAATTGCAGCTCTAAGATTTTGATGATTGACACTGGAAAAACAGATGCTCATACCAAAATATGCATTTTCAAGCCTGACGTTATCCAGGAATACAATATGCACATGGGCGGTGTCGATCTAGTAGATCAGGTATTGCAAGCATATCCCTCTTTACGAAAAACAGTGAAATGGTATAAAAAGGTATTTTTGCACCAGCTGGATATAACCATATACAATTGTTTGGTAATTTCGAGAGCTCTAAACCCACACAAGACAATGACCTACCTGGACTTTCGACTATCAATAGCTCGCAGCCTAATTGAACAATACCAGGTTGAGAGGCCTCTTCATACTGGGGGTACAAAATCCAAAACCCCTGTACCCCTCAGACTTCAAGGAAAACATTATCCTAAAAGGATACTGTCAACAGCAAAGAAGTCCCGCCCATCTCGAAGGTGTTTCGTGTGCCACAAGAAGGGAATCCGTAAGGAAACTGGGATGATCTGTGGCGAATGTGGAGATGTGCCCTTGTGTGTTTATCCCTATTTTGAGGCATATCACTGCAGAAGGAACATATAAAGGTAAGCCAGTAAAGCATATAGAATTTAATTAAATGTTTCATTACGGGGGAAAATTAAAATAAGTTGAGTTAGATAGTGGATAAATAAGGGTTAAATGCACAAACGCACAGGACGTGTATACACGTCCATATCGCTCGTCCGTCATTTTAAATGGACGTGATTTCACGTCCATATCCCTGAAGAGGTTAATCAACCCCTCCCTCTCCTCCCATATATTTCCCATTCCAATTTCCTGTAAAGTTCTCCTTACTCCCTGAGCCCAGTTCACCTCAGCACTGGATTTCTCTTGGGTTATTAAACATTTCCTCAATAAATTCTGCTCATCAAATGATCTTAATCTGTACCAATATTTGAGTATCCTTTCTACTATCATGCTCTTGCCACCTACTCGTCCCAACTCCACCATTGCTGCTCCATTGGGTGATACAATAGATAAGCCCAATATACATTTACAAAACAATCGATGTACTTTATCAATCATATCCCATCCTTTATCACTCCATTTCATTATTATATCATTTTTTCCTGCTTACTGATTCTCCTGTAACTTTCATCTCCTTGATTCCTGTACCACTCTCCTCTTAGCCTTAACACATTCCTCATCAAACCGTCCCTTGCTTACCATTTGTCCCACTTTCTTTTGCTTCATTTTACCTCCTGCCTTTTTAACTGCCCACTCTAGTCTCCCAGTTACTTCCTCTGACCTTTACCTTTGTAATAATACATTTATCTTGTCCTTTGTATCCTCCCCCATAATTAAATTCAACTTATCCAAATATGTCTCTTCCTCCCCCCTTTTCCATTTAAACTTTTCTATCTTCTTTCCCCTCAACACCTAACAGTAAATTTTCAACTTGTTTTCATGCTCAAATTCAGATTAGGAATTCATTGAAACATAGTATGGTTCACAAATAAATGAGTATTAAAAGGTAGAATCAGAACTGAAAAATTCAATGTCATAGACATTGGGATTTGAACTGTGGATCTTTCACTCTATGCGCAGCTACTCTAATCACTACTCTCCTACATGGCAACTTGCTGCCATGACAATTATTTTCCCAACTAACTCGCATTTTCCCAGTAGACCACAAGGGAATCTCAAATCTATGTTTGAAATTACGTACCCCAAAGGCAACTCACAAACCTTAAGTGCTTTGAGTACTGGACTTTATTAATGCTGCCTAAATGGTACACTAGTATTAAATTTAAAAAAAGTAGCTATGCACTTTTATATTTGCAACAATAACATCAATATCTCCTTACCAATTACAATGTAAACAATAGTGTTCTTAAGTGCAGTGAACAAACAAAATTTATACGACTATGATGGATAGTTCTCTAAGGTGGAAACCACATATTACTAACATAAAAGGCAAAATGTAGAAAGCTCTTTATGCCATTAGAGTTTTAAGATACATATGTAATACAAATACTTTACTGTTTTACACAATGCATGTGTAAAATGTGGTAATATACAGTATCAAAGCATCTTCTTACAAATTAATAGAACTATTTCTTACTCAAAGAAATAAGAACCTTAGCAAAAGTCAGCAAAATATGATGTAATTCTTTTTCCATTGATTTTGAAATGCTAAGTGACGTGTGTTTATATTTTAGAAACTATCTGCCTTAAATTTCCTTGAGCTTCTAGCCAGATAAATGGTCGGTTATTATGCCATCATCCGCTCCTACTTTATATGCTTCTTTCCCTGACTACCCTCCCCTTATGTAGGATTTACAAGCCAGTGCCTAGGGTCAGATGCATGGGAGCAGAGGGACCTCTGGACCAGACAGCTACTTTATATTCTTTATACATAAATCTTTCTTGCAAGGTTTGCTACTATGACAACTTATGCCCTTAAAATCCAATATTTTATCTCGCACAGGATAGAAAAACAGTCCTAGTTCATCTGCACTGAAAACTTCATCAAGACAATAGTTCTCCAAAACTTAGGAAAGCATTATTGTATTCCCAACTGTCTGTAGGGGAGGAGTTCCGGCTCCTTCAGCTGCTGTGGTGTGATCATTGCATACCCGTAGCACTCGTGGTACTTCTGACATTACCAGAAGTAGTCCAGGTCGGACATCTGATCCCCTCCTTTTTGGGAGTTGTTCGAATTGGGTAGGACTCGGACAGGCAGTGGTTCCCAATACTCATGGGAGATTGAGAACATCCTGACTTGTCAAGGTGGGGTTGGAAGACGCCTCTACATCTCGGGTACTAGCCTGCAGAGCTAGATATCCAGCAGCCACTCCTAGGTTATAGGTAATCTTTCCGGATGGGTTGACGCGCATAAGTGGCATATCCACTTCCTTGCCTCATAAGTATTCCTGGTTTCAATATCTTTGCACAATCGGTATCCAGGACAGCAGCTTAGTTTCATATCATTGTATCATATAAATTTTTTTAGCTCTTCCAATTGAGACATTTGATGCTTTAAAATCATCAAATCCCAACTTTTTTGCTAAATATGCTACCATCTAACAGCAAGTTGCATCTTGTGCTAGTGTAAACCACTTTGACAGAACTACAGTAGAGCCGTGATTATACAAGCCCCGATTAACCGAGTTCCGGGTTAACCACGGTCCCATTTTACAAAGTGTGCCATGCAAAATATGCAGTGTAAAAATACAAATGGCACACAAAGGAGTGTAAGGGAGGGAGGGTGATAGATGAATTAGTCACTTAAAGCGATGTAGCCAAGTGGTTCAATGCAGATGAATAATGGGAAGTGACTAATGAGATGAAAGTAAAGGCAGTGAATGTGGTGGCTGAAGAAAGTGAAAGTGATAATCAGGGTTAGGATTTTTAGGTGCAAATTTCAGATGAAAAAAGGGAAAAGGTGCTCAATAAGGTATAAAAGGGACAAAAAGGTGCTGGATTATTCAACTAATTCAACAATTTCTCATTCCTCTATTTTAATTTATTGAATTACAAACAAGTACATCAAATTATTGCCCCTCAGAAGAAGAAAAACACATGAAGCTGTTATACTTCAAGACATTAATGATCTCTACATTTTTAAAAGTAAGTCTGTTTCTATTAGGAGACAGAATGTCTTTGTAGATGCTAAAGCTTCTTTCAACACCCACAGAAACAGTGGGGCAAATCTTGTATTCACTCGGACTGGCAATTCTATAGATGTGGCAAAATCCTCAATGTCCAGATTCTTCTGCAGACTGAACTCAAGTTTGTCTTTGGGTCTCAGCAAAATCCTTGTCAGCTACGCAAATGTTCTTTGCATGGCAGCAAAGTTCTGTACGGTGTGCCATGTCATCAAGTAACATTATAGGCACCTTTTATGAAAATGATGATGGGCTCACAATCACTGCAACATTTGTTCAGTTTGTTGCCATGATGGAAAGCTTTGTTGTGCATGAACCGTTCAATTTTTCTGCCAACAATTGCTTTAAACAAAGTGAAGCAACCACACATGGAGCTCAGATATTGATGGGAGCTGTGCAGTGATAGATTGTTAACCATGTCATTTCAAGCAACAGTCACTTGCATGGCTCCTCGGATTGCCTGACCTCTTACCGTCAGATATTTTCTTGTGGGGCAAGATTTACCCTACTTGACTTACTACAATGGAAGAACTTGAAACAAGAATATGAAAGGAAATCAGCAGGATTCCTGTTTTAGTGTTAGATCAAACCATGCATCATGTTCCTTCAGGCTGCAAGAAATTCTGTGCCAAAGGGATGTTCATATGTCAAATATAATATTCAAGAAATGAAGATGCCTATGACATTCAATAATGGCATACTTTGTATTATAATTGTAATAGAGAAGAAAAATCTAAAATGGTATAGACATTTGGTAAGAATGGACAAACAGAGGAAAGCAAGACAGATATTTGAAGCAAGAACTACGGGGAAAAGAAGGGGAAGACCGAGGTTGGAATGGGAGAGTCATGTTAGACATGTGGCAAAAAGAAGAGGAAATGGTTGAATTAACGAGAATGGCACAAGATTGACAAGAGTATGAAAAATGGAAAGCCAGACACTGAGGTATAAGGGAAAGCTAAGAAGAACAAGAACAAGAAGAAAAAGAACAAGAATAAGAAGAAGTATAATTGACATAAACAAATACAATCTGTTAAGTAGCTGTGTTCTTCCATTAAACTATAAGTACATTCCAAAATTTCCTGTTCCTTTGGGTAATTATATATCATCGTCGTCATCGTCGTCATCGTCATTGTTATCATCATTATTATTATGATTATTATTATATATTAATATATATTATATAATTATATATTATTATTATATATTAGAGCACAGGTGCACAAGTGTGGCTCTTTGTGTCATGCCTCAGTGACAATCTCTCCCACTACAGTTATCCACTATGTCAGTATGATGTCTGATTGACAGGTTCCGAGCACAGAGTAGCAATGATTGCTGACAGCACACAACAAGAACTTGTCAACAACATGATGTTTCCATATTAACTGGGAAAATGATTATTTTGTTACTAAAAAATCTAAACATTGTTTCATCAACCATCTGTTGGAGATATATGAATTTCCCATGCATACAGCCCTTATGCATTATAAATCCATTAGTTGGCTACAGAAAAATCCAACATGAACTATCTGTTATATCTGAATCCAAATTTTCTGATCTAAAAATAGGGGAAATGAAATCTGTCGATTCACAAATACTTTCAATTTTCATTCATTATCATCATTGTTTGCTCTGCAAGATGAATTAGAGCATTTAGAAATCATACTTGTTGATCAAAATACGAAAAATGTAATGATTGACTTCTACAGACAATTATCAAGTGAAAGTTTCTCCAAAATATGCTGCTTTGTAGGTCACCTAATGCCAATTTTGGCACAACATGCCTGCATGAACCAACTTTTTCCAAAATGAGTTTAATAAAAAGTAATGTAAGATAAAAAGTAATGTAAGGTCTACAGTAACTGACAAGCATTTAGGTGCATTACTTAGGTTATGCACAACATCTTTATCCCCGGAGATTAAGGCATCAGTGAGATCAAAATGCTTGCGATTTTCACCAAAGAGAAGTAAATAAAATGCACCTCATACAAAATAACAAATAAAAATTTTGTAAATAAGCATTTACAGGGCAAAGGTGATTTACACAGTTTGCCACTGAACAAGTGGGAAGGGCTTCGTTACATCACAGCAGTGGATGGAGAACTGAAGTGTTTCTCCTCAGTAGCATGAGTTGCACAACCTTATAACATGAGTGGGAATGTGTATCCCCTGCTCTATGTCACATGTGACTACCCATACACTTAAATTAACATTAGGAGTTATTTGCAAAAATCTTATTAATTTATTTATGCCAACAAACTTACTGTTGGTGTTTTTAAACACACAAGCCATGTGTTCTACCTCTTATTAATTGCTGTACTTGTAAAGGAGTACCTTGATCAGTAAAAACAGTGAGTGACCTTTTACAAGTTGAGCATTACACTAACTTTCAACATAATTATTAATGTAACTAAATTAACAAGTTCACTGAATCATTCTGAGCAGAATATAACTCAATACAGTTCAATTTATACGATTCAACAAAAAAATACCTTCATATATAAACAAGATGCAACTAACATTCTAACAGAAAATAGTAATGGGTGCATTAATAAAAATTAATTAAATATGTACAAAATTACCTTGCTGAGCTTGATCTTGTTCACTGAGTTTGTTTGTTCATCTTTATCCAATGAATGAGTATTTTCTATGTCACTTGACTCCAGTGGCTCATAAACTGAATCTCTTCCTTCTGCTCCTGTACAACATTTTCATATTACCTCTCTGTTTTTGAACATCTGTTAATATCTACATTATCATTAGATTTTCCAAATGATGAGATATTGCAATTTTAAAAATACAATGCAAACAGATGACAGAAGATTAAATGAAAAATCTGATGTCTCACACTCACATGACTTTGTCTACACTTGTACTAACCATTCTTATATACTCTTATTCCTATATCTTCTTCGTGCTAGTTGAGATATACATTTGCAGAAATTATCTTACTGTTTATCTTCTTGTTGGTAAAAGGAGAATACGGGGATACAGTAGGTTTTGAGGGATAGTAAAATCTTTTAAAGCTTTCATATTCCGTTCTCTTTGGTTTACATATAAAAGAATTAATACCAATGTTCCATTTGACAAAAGTATAAGTTGTCCAAAATTCTCACAAATAACAAGGAATAGCTCAGAAATGGTTCACTCTGCAAAAAAATTTATTAGGACATAAATTATGTGTTTTAGCAAGAAATACATTTCTTGTATCTGTACGTGATATGCAAAAGCTATTACTATCTTCGAAATCAGAACATCCAAATTAACCACTATGATGTAAAATAATCTGTGCTGCAAAATCTTTGCTGGCCGGTGTTATAGATCATTTAAGGCCAAACTATGTAACATTTGGAGGGTATAAGCTTTTCATTAACCGTGGTAAGGTTGATAACATCTTTTGCAGAATCTCAAGTAGCATGCAATCCTTCACACTTGTTTTCATTTCTTGGATCAGGAGGAATCATATCAACTATATCACAATCATCATAAATTTTATTGGAAAAGTTATCATCACAATATCCAGCGTACCTTTGAATATGATGTCATAATTATTACATGCATATCTCTGAATGTAATCTAAAATGGAAGAAAAGGAAGAGAAACTAATGGACTTGTCTATTATCATTTACTTATTTGTTACTGCAGAATTGCAAAGCTATCCCCAAAAATAATAACTATAAGACATATGTACCCCTCATACTCAGGGGTCTCCGTCTAGGGGATATGTGAATGGCAACCACCAACCACAAGGTACCCAAGCTGAGCAGAACATTACTTCCACTTACTGGTGTTTTGCTCCTCACTGTAACTTTTCTATCTGACCTTACCTTGGTCATCTCTTGTTCTCTTCCGACCCCGATGCTATTAGGGTTCCCGAGGGCTAGGGAGTCTTTATTTTTCCAACCTCTCCATTTCTCTAATTTCTCTATAAAACCTTAACCCCTAACATGCTGACCTGTCATGGCATGTAATACGTCCTCTGATTGGTAATCAGAGGATATGGTCGGTGAATTTATTTTGATAATTCTCCCGGTCAGGTCGGTGAGACCTGTAAACCAACGACAGGTGTGGTCCTCCAGACATTCTGGGGGTTGTGAGAGAGCGATATGACCGCCAAAACATAAAAATATGGTGCTCTCTAAAAAACGGTTACTATTACTGCTATTGCTCTCTTTAAAAATATTAGAGAGCAAGAGGATTAATGACTTCATTGTCAGAAATCCAGCATTAGCTAACAACAACATTTCTTGTATAGTAAGAGCTTGTTATCTCTTACGGTTTACGAGTTATTCAAAAGTCATCCAGGGTAAACAGGACTAAATAGGTTATAGCCAGAAAATTCAAATTTCATTTTCGAAAAATTGTCCATGTAAAGCTGATTTTCTTGCAAAAAAGGGTACCAGAGGTGTACAGAAATCTATATTTAATCTGCCATTTTATGCAGCTTAAAGATTAGTCAACTCTGAATTCAAAAGAATTATTGCAAAATACTACCATGAAAATTCAAAAAATAAAAGATAGGAACCATGAAACATTCAAACAGTAATTCCTGAGTATCCTCAAAAAATTCTAGTTGCAACCTTCAGGTTGATCACGGGACATGATTGTCTGGCAAAACATTTGAACAGAATTGGGATATATTCTTCACCTCTATGTGATCTGCAAGAGGAAATAGACCAAGGCCACCTTCAAATATACCTGGCCACTTCTAGCACATCCATCAGTGAAAAATATTGGAGAGCAAGAGGACTATTGACTTCATTGTCAGAAATCCAGCATTAGCCAACAACATTTTTGTACAGTAAGATTTGGTCTATCCCTTATGGTTTACCAGTTATGCAAAAGTCATCAAGAGTAAACAGGATTACATAGGTTATAGCTAGAAAATTAAAAATATACATTTCATTTACCATAAAAATATCTTAAACATATGACATTTCAACCAAAATCATTAGAGCCATTTTTGAGAAAATCAAAATTGTCGAAAAATGTTGAATGTAAAGGGTAGTTTAGAGTGGAGGAATTTTCTTCAAAATCCTTGTATTGCTTTCTTGAAAGACATTAAACTTAAATACCAAGTTTGGTTTTCAACCCATTTTTACTTTCTCTACTGGTAAGTAGGAGAAGTATTGTATTCCACCCAAAAATTCAATGTCCAGATTTCACCGGAAATATATGTTTTGAGACCCCCTGAATCCAAAAAAAGCATTTTTAGAAAAAGGTCCGTGTGTGTGTGTGTGTGTGTGTGTGTCTGTGTGTGTGTGTGTGTGTGTGTGTGTGTGTCTGTGTGTCTGTGTGTCTGTGGACAGCATAACTCAAAAACAAAAAGTCGGTTAAAAACCAAAGTTGGTATTTAAGTTTAATGTCTTTCAAGGATGCGACAGAAAGATTTTGAAGAAAATAGCCCCACCCTAAACTACCCTTTACATTCAACATTTCTTGAAAATTTTGATTTTCTTGAAAATGGCTCTAACGATTTTGATTAAAATGTCATATGATTGAGATGGTGAAGCAGTAGTTACACATTACAAAAGATTAGTGAAGTTTTAATCACTAATATTTATTAATATTTGTTAATTCAGATGACTTGTTCTAGATTATTGGAACAAATGTGTTCCCTTAGGCAAAACAGGCATAAATATAAGAATGGATAGTTTCATTTTTCCATTCTTACTTGTATCAGTTTACAAGTATTTTTTTAAATGTTTCTCATTTTTACTTTCTCTACTGCGTATAGTAAAGTAGAGGAAGTATTGTATTCCACCCAAAAATTCTATGTTGAGATTTCACTGGAAATATAAGTTTTGAGGCCCCTTGAACTCAAAAAAAGCATATTTAGAAAAAGGCACGTGCGTGTGTACAGCACACTCAAAAACTAAAATTGATTAAAAACCAAGCTGATATTTAAGTTTAATGTCTTTTAAGGATGCGACACAAAGATTTTGAAGAAAATTCCTCCACCCTAAACTCAGGAATTACTGTTTGAATGTTTCGTGGTTCCTATCTTTTATTTTTTGAATTTTCATGGTAATAGTTTGCAATAATTCTTTTGAACTCAGAGTTGACTAATTTTTAAGCTGCATAAAATGGCAATTATGATAAACTGAAGTGAAATGAACTTTCCCCACAATATTCAAGTTTTAACAACTTTTTTTCATCTTTCATAAACTTATGTATAACTGAGTAAAAAGTCAAAATATATGCTGCAACAGTGTTTTATGTAAAAGCCTGAGCAAACAAACAGCATACATGTATGACATTTAAAACCCCAACATAGTCATGTGATATTCCCTGATTTGGAAGTTGATACCCAATAGCTGTGTTCTGCACACTCCCATTTAGTTTCTCTTCTAGGAACCCAACAAATAATGTTGTTAGCTAATGATGAATTTCTGACAATGAAGTCATTAATCCTCTTGCTCTCCAATACTTTTCACTGATGGATGGAGCGCTAGAAATGGCCGGGCACATTTGAAGATGGTCTTGGAAAGAATAAGTTCATAATTTCCATGGGGTTATTCATCACTAAATAAAAATAGTGAAAGGCATACAATATAAGCACTAAAAATCTGATGTGTTACACTCACATGATTTTCTCTGCTCTTGTACTAACCATTCTTACAAACTCTTATTCCTATATCTTCTTTGTGTTAAGATAAACATTTGTACAAATGATCTTATTGCTTATTTCCTTGTAGGTGCAGCCAGAAAATCCAAAATATACATTTAATTTGTCATAAAAATATCTCAAACATATGACATTTTAATCAAAATCATTAGAGCCCTTTTCAAGAAAATCAAAATTTTCGAACAATTTTCCATCCAAAGGGTAGTTTAGGGTTGGGCTATTTTCTTCAAAATCTTCGTGTCGCATCCTTGAAAGACATTAAACTTAAATACCAACTTTCGTTTTTAACCTACTTTTCGTTTTAGAGTTATGCCATGCACACCCTGCCCAGCCCTATGGTGGGTGGTTCAGGGTGTCTCAAAACATATATTTCCAATAAAATCTGACACAAAAATTTGGGTGGAATGCCATACTTCCCCTACTTACCAGTAGAGAAAGTAAAAATATAAATAACATACTTGAAAGAGCATGCATTTTTACCTGCAGATTTTTTTATTTATTTCTAAATGCTGTTATTCTTCATCCATTATCTTCCTTTGCTGATAAAAATTAACTGCTAATTTGAATTCTAACCAAGTTAAAATTTAATCATTGCTAAACATTTGACATCTGCTGATGGAACATATCGGTTACATAAGAACCTAAAGACAAGCAACAGAATAAATGTAGAGATTTTAAGATTACCTTCATCAAGACTGAGGAATGTTTCAAGGCTAGTCCACTGGAGCCCAAAACGCAGCAGCTCATGGGCAGCTGCATAACTCTCAGGAACTCTTTCAAGACATTCCTTCAGCACCCACCAGCGCTTGGACACTTTGCTCTAAATAAAACAGAACAAAGTTTGAGATAACCATCACTACCACCACAACAATAATAATTGATAATTGCACCATGTCACTGATGCCACCACCACCACCGCCACTGCCACTGCCACCACCACTAGAATCATCATCATAATGATCACCATCACGATCATCGTCATCATCATCACCATAACAACTCTCAGGAGCACAAGGTATGAGGATTGAAAATATGGTTCAAGGCAAACCTAAACAGCATCAGCTCTAATGGAAAGGAGTAGCTTAGCTTGCCAAAGTGTTTTATGTTACTACTGAAACACATGCAAGAAAGGCTCAAACAGTTAAAATGCAAAGTTGCTATTCTTATTATATATGTGCTCTGTACAGCATGCTAAGGCAGATGTTTAGTTTTAAGATGTCATCAAAATTACATGTTAAACAGTACTGTTATATATCTATGTTGTAAAACCTTTTTAGGTTAGGCAAAAATACCAATAGCTTAGTGCATGGTAGTTATGAAAAAACATGTTATAGTTGGCAGATAAAAAAATCCAAAAGCAGACAGTGTCAATCATTACAAGTGTGAAGAGCTTTCTTGCTGACCTAGTAGATAGACACAGGGGTTCTCCAACAAAAATCAATAAATTACTATATATAGGCCAATCAGTGATAATTGATTGTTCTAACACACACAATGTGAAGCAAAACTTTGAAAGGTAAAATCAGAACCAAAAGGTTCAATGCCATAGATGAGATTTGAACCATGGATCTTCTGCTCTACGCATAGCTGCTCTTAACCACTTAGCTATCATGGCAACATGGCAGTAAAACATTAAATTTCTCAACTGATTTACATTTTCCCATAGACCACAAATCCTACCTATGGCACTGAGTTTTTCAGTCCTGATTCTACCTCTCAAACATTGCTCACACATGGCTTGTGTGTTTAAAAACAGCAAAAGCAGCGAGTCTGTTGGCATACAAAAATAACAATTACCATCTAAAGGTTATTTAAACCCAGGACAAAGTGCTTACGATTGTTAAGTCACCCTTGGGATATTTACCTTAGATTCCCTTGTAGTCTACCAGGAAAATACAAAGTGGTTGGGGAATTTAATGTCATACTGGCAAGTTGGTCATGGTAGCTCAGTGGTTAAAGCAGCTGTGTGTGAATTGGAAGATCCATGGTTCAAATCCCCCCAGCTATGGCACTGAATTTTCGGTCCTGATTGCACCTTTCAAACTATAGCAACTTGACTTATTTTTAATTGTAATAAAATGGGCCTTTATGATGCTTAAACACAAAGACCACTTGTTAGAACCTTTAGGAGGGATATTTATCTGAAAAGTGTGTTTAAACTAGGGATGGGGAAAAAGTCCCAAAGCTGCTTTGTCTACAGGCACATACTGCAAGGTGTTCTCTCTGGAGATAACTTCTGTACCCAATGCGTGGTGTGAGGGAGCCCATTTAACTCTCTTTCATCCACTTGTTCCAAACTAGGAATCTGAATACATGTTCATGATAAACTCAACCTGTAGAAGAACAAAATTTGATACTCACTAGATAATCATGTATTGTAGCAATGGATACTTTATCATTCCTCCATTGTCGCTGATATACAAGATCACAGTCCAAGTTGTATGCTTTAGCGAGAGCTAATGCTTCTCCATATTCTTCATTATCTATCTGTAAATGAAAATTCTTGTGAAAATAGCTGAAATTGATTTCTTTTCTGCTTACATCCGCCTGTATATTTTGACTATTCAAAATCACATGAACTAAAGAAATGATAAAAGCCAATACTAAGAGAAAGTACATAAATTCACATCCAAATATTTACCAGCAAAATATACGTTATTCATCATTTATGATACAGCAAGAATGAATTTTAAAACAGTTATTCTGATAAGAATGACAGAGAGAGAGTTTTTCTTGCTAACTTTAAAGAGCATTAAAACATATAAATAATTTCCAAAACAAGTCAGTTTTAGGAAACACAACACTTAACTTCACTTACTTTTTAAAATGCAGATTATGTTTCCGACGTGCTTTGTTTCTTAAAACAGACTTATTTTCATTATTCTGTAAAATCATGTTACTGTAAACATCTTCCACAACATAAATAATAATCAAAAAAACACATCTAATTAACTGTTAATTTTAATTTCATAATTTGCAAGAATATGTTTTATTGTTATTAGTTTAATGATTAAAAGCCATATTTAATCAACTGTTAATTTTAACTTTATACATGCAAAAAAAAAATTAATATTGTTACTAGCATTTGCTACAGATTTTCACATACATGATGCAAATCAAGGAAAGAGAAGGGGAAAGAAAAAGAAAGAGAAAGATCTCTATGGATATGATAATGCAAAAATTGTTTTTGTCCCTGTTAATCTGTATATATAAAAATAAATTGCTGTATGTTAGTCTAGCAAAAAATCAAAAATAACTTGACCAATTTGAATAATTTTCTTTTGTTGTTGTTTTTGTTGTTAGCTAATGCTGGATTTCTGACAATGAATTCATTAATCCTCTTGCTCTCCAGTATTTTTCACTGATGGATGGGGCACTAGAAGTGGCCGGGCATATTTGAAGGTGGTCTCGGTCCATTTCCTCTTGCAGATCACATAGAGGACAGAGTAGCGAAGAATATATCCCAATTCTGTTAAAATGTTTTGCCAGACAATCATGTCCTGTAATCAACCTGAAGGTTGCAAATCCTGTTTTTTGAGGATACTCAGGAATTACTATTTGAATGTTTGATAGTTTCCATCTTTTATTCTTTGATTTTTCATAGAAATATTTTGCAATAATTTTTTTGAATTCAGAGTTGACTAATCTTTTAGCTGCATAAAATGGTAGATTAACTATAGATTTCTGTACACTGCTGGTACCCTTTTTTGCAAGAAAATCAGCTTTGTCATTACCACTCAGTCTACAGTGAGCTGGTATCCATTGGAAGACTAGGTGTTTGTGAAGTGCGGTTAGATGCGTAAGGATTTTCCAACATTCTATAATAGTTGGGTTTTTTTATGACAACTTGGAAGTAATTGCTATAATTGCCACCCTGGAATCTGACAGAAAACTGCTTGATGAAAATGTGAGATTCTATACAAAAGATTTTGTAGGGCCATTCGAATTGCTTCAATTTCTCCATTAATGTTTGTAGTTCCATAACTTAAAGATTTGTAATAGGAAAAGAGGTGACACGTGACTCCAGCCCCTGCTCCATCTCGGTTTGATATCAGTGACTCATCAGTATAAATTTGGAGCCATTCATGTTCCGGAAATCTAATATGGATTGTCTCTAATGCCAATAATTTTAGAACACTAGTTGGAGTATCACTTTTCTTAACTTCTTCTTTTGTCAGGTGTAAATAGTATGTGATCTCTAACGTTTGTTTCAGACTGACTTTAGATATGAAGTTTTCCTTTGAATTAGGAAGATCTACATTCTTCTTGATGTCTTGAATTTTGGAAAGAAAGCTCTCCTGAGTCTTTAGTGTATGTGTAAAATTTCTCTTGTTCCATGTATTGAATGGGAGTCTGATCAACTTTTCGTGTTGAATAAGAGCTGTTTTTTCTATTTCATATTCAATGGGGTATTGGTTGGTTAGTATTTCCATAGCTAGTACTGGTGTGGTTTTGATAGCACCTGTAGTTAGTCTCAGACTTTGGTTTTGAAAGATTTGAATTTTTTTTGTGTTTGCTGTTACAAGAACTTCACTGCAGTCGTAAACCAATGGCAAGTGTGGTCCTACAGACATTCCTGGGGTTGCAAGAGAGCAATGTGACCGCCAATATGTAGAAATATGTTGTTAGCTAATGCTGGATTTCTGACAATGAAGTCATTAATCCTCTTGCTCTCCAATATTTTTCACTGATGGATGGGGCACTAGAAGTGGCCGGGCATATTTGAAGGTGGTCTCGGTCCATTTCCTCTTGCAGATCACATAGAGGACAGAGTGGTGAAGAATATATCCCAATTCTGTTTAAATGTTTTGCCAGACAATCATGTCCTGTAATCAACCTGAAGGTTGCAACTGCTGTTTTTCGAGGATACTCAGGAATCACTGTTTGAATGTTTGGTAGTTCCCATCTTTTATTCTTTGATTTTTCATAGTAATATTTTGCAATAATTTTTTTGAATTCAGAGTTGACTAATCTTTTAGCTGCATAAAATGGTAAATTAACTATAGATTTTTGTACACCGCTGGTACCCTTTTTTGCAAGAAAATCAGCTTTCTCATTACCACTCAGTCCACAGTGAGCCAGTATCCATTGGAAGACTAGGTGTTTTTGAAGTGCTGTTAGATGGCTAAGCATCTTCCAACATTTTATAATAGTTTGGTTTTTTGGTGACAACTTGGAAGTAAGTTGCTATAATTGCTGCCCTGGAATCTGAGAGAATAACTGCTTGCTGAAAATGTGAAATTCTGTACAAAAGATTTTGTAGGGCCATTCGAATTGCTTCAATTTCTCCATCAAAGTTAGTAGTTCCATAACTTAAAGATTTGTAATAGGAAAAGAGGTGACATGTGACTCCAGCACCTGCTCCATCTTGGTTTGATATCAATGATCCATCAGTATAAATATGGAGCCACTCATGTTCTGGAAATCTAGTATGGATTGTCTCTAATGCCAATAATTTTAGAACACTAGTTGGAGTATCACTTTTTTTAACTTCTTCTGTCAGGTGTAAATAATATGTGATGTCTAATGTATGTGTTGGATTGACTTTAGATATGAAGTTTTCCTTTGAATTAGGAAGGTGTACATCATACTTGATGTCTTCAATTTTGGAAAGAAAGCTCTCCTGAGTCTTTAGTGTATGTGTAAAATTTCTCTTGTGCCATGTATTGAATGGGAGTCTGATCAAATTTTCGTGTTGAATAAGAGCCGCTTTTTCTATTTCATATTCAATGGGATATTGGTTGGTTAGTATTTCCATAGCTGCTATTGGTGTGGTTTTGATAGCACCTGTAATTAATCTCAGACTTTGGTTTTGAAAGATTTGAATTTTTTTTGTGTTTGCTGTTACAAGAACTTCGCTGCAGTAAGTAAACAATGGTTTTATATATATATTATATGTTGTGTTAAGCGTTGCTCTGGAACATCCCCACTTCATTCCTGTTAGAAACAGTGAAAGGCGCCTCTCTGCTCTTTGTATTACATTTTCTATTTGTTTGGTCCATGTAAGTTTGGTATCAAATGTAACTCCTAAATACTTTGCTTCCTTTGTTTCTGGTAATTGTTGACCCTCAAAATTTAGTTTTATTTTTAGTGGTTTTTTTCTTAGTGAAAAGATTTGGTAGTTTGATTTTGTTGTATTAACAGTCATTAAATTTTCTTTGGTCCACCTCTGTAAGTTGGTTAAGGATTGTTGCATGGTTTTTTCCAGTTCTGTACTTTTGCTTTTTGGTTTTGAAGTCCACATTACCAAGTCATCAGCAAATAGTGCACACTTCACGCCTGATTCTTGTATTTGTTGTGGTAGATCATTAATAAATATATTAAAAAATGTAGTGCTGAGCACTGCACCTTGTGGCAAGCCACGGTGTATTTGTTTATATTTAGATATATTTCTTCCATATCTGGTTGCAATAAAGCGTTGTGTTAGGAAATGACATAGCCATGAAAACATTGGACCTTGTATCCCTATTTTTTTTACTTTCTTTAGTAGTTTTGTTCTGCATATAGAATCATATGCACTTTGAAAATCAATAAAAACTGATAAATTATCTTCTTTTCTATTGAAGGAGTCTTTGATTTCTTGACTGAGAAGTAAGACTTGTTCATTTGTAGAGTGGAACTCTCTGAATCCAGCTTGACATGGGGATATTAAATTTTGTGATTCTAGGAACCAATTTAACCTGTTTGACACCATTCTTTCCATCACTTTTGCTATTATGCTGGTAAGAGCTATTGGTCTATAATTTTTTATTTCTGATGCTGTTTTGTCTTTCTTCAAGAGTGGGACAATTATTGCTTTTCGCCATTCAGCAGGTACAGTGGTTTTCCAGGATAGATTGTAGAGTTTCAGTAGTTGTTGTTTTGCTGTTTTTCCAAGGTTTTTTATGAACTCTGGATGTATGTGATCTGGTCCAGGAGACTTTTTGTTTTTTAGATTATTTATTGCAATGTTCAATTCTTGCATATTAAAATTTTGAAAAAAGATATTGCACTGAGTGTTAGGATTACATTCTCTTTCTTGTTTCGAATCTTTCTTAAATTCTTTACGTTCCTTTTTATTATTTCTTGTTACTTTGTGTGCATTAGTATAATATTTATAGAATGTTTCGGCTATGACTACATCATTTACTAACATTTTATTGTTGTGTATGATAGGTGTGCTGTTGTTTTCTTTCCTGTCCTTGACATTTTTTATGAACTTATGAGCTTTGTTACCATCTGTCCTATAATCCATTTTTTCTAAGAAATTATTAAAGTGATTCCTTTTAGCAGTATTAATTTCTTTTTTTAGTGAGGCACATTTCTTCCGCCATATTTGTGTATCTGATATGTTTTTTGTTTGTTCAGCTGTATTTCTAGCTATATCCCTTTGCTTTTTCAGTTCTTCTAACTGGGGGTTCCAAAAGGGTTTGAAATTTTTAATTCTTCCACGAGGAATATGTTTTTTTGCAGTTTCTAGGATGACTTTACAGAATTCTTTGTTCATATGATCTGGTTGGTCATGCAGCTGTGAGTTTGTTTGTTCTTTAAATTTATGTTCTAATTCAGTTTTATATTTGTTCCAATCTGTTTTTTTGAAGTTCCAATACAGATTCGTAAGACCTTGACTGTTATTTGTATTCTCTAGTTTTATATCAGCAATTACCGCTCTGTGACCAGAACTTGGATCTTCTATAACTTGTTTTTTAATTTTTGAAACAATATCTGTTGTAGCTAACAAGAGGCCTGGGTTACTGCCCGCTCCAGAATAATGTATGAAGGTTGTGGGATCTTCTTTACTATAAATCAGTTCAAAAGTTGTGGTATTCAAAAATTCTTCCACTATCTTCCCTGTAGAATCCACTTTTTCATAACCCCATCTTTTGGAATGTGCATTGAAATCCCCAATTACGATTGTTTTATTTAATTGGTCAATAAGTGAGAGATCCGGTACATTCCTGGGAGGACTGTAAATACTGTATAAATGTAGATGTGTTTTGTTATCCCAAAAATTTAGCTTTATTAATTCACTTTTATCTGTGTTATCCATTTCTTTAACAATTTCAAAGGAGGTTTTAATATCCTTTTTGACTCCAACTAATATTCCACTACTTATCTGTCTATTTTTGGGTAGTAAGTGCAGTAAAAATCCAGTAAAATTGAAGTATTTAAGTTGGTCATTTGTTAGATTTGCTTCTTGTATTACAAATATATCAATGTTATAATCAAATACAATTTTATTCAGTTCTATTTTTTTTGTTTGTGTGAGACCACCCGCATTCCATTGTAGAAGTCTGATGTTAGATCTTCTATTAGTATAATGTTTTGGTTCTCGAGAAGTAGTCCCCGCCCGGAGATCCGAATGGGGGACTATTTTAACTCCGGAACATTTTACCCCTCGAGTCATATTTCATAAAAAAAGAGAGCAATAGCAGTAATAGTAACCGTTTTTTAGAGAGCACCATATTTTTATGTTTTGGCGGTCACATCGCTCTCTCACAACCCCCAGAATGTCTGGGGGACCACACCTGTCGTTGGTTTACGGGTCTCACCGACCTGACCGGGAGAGTTATCAAAATAAATTCACCGACCACATCCTCTGATTACCAATCAGAAGACGTATTACATGCCATGACAGGTCAGCATGTTAGGGGTTAAGGTTTTATAGAAAAATTAGAGAAATGGAGAGGTTGGAAAAATAAAGACTCCCTAGCCCTCAGGAACCCTAATAGCATCGGGGTAGGAAGAGAACAAGAGATGACCAAGGTAAGGTCAGATAGGAAAGTTACAGTGAGGAGCAAAACACCAGTAAGTGGAAGTAATGTTCTGCTCAGCTTGGGTACCTTGTGGTTGCCATTCACATATCCCCTAGACGGAGACCCATATGTAGAAATATGGTGCTCTCTAAAAAGCGGTTACTTTTGCTACTATACAGCTATATAGACAAAAGAAATTAAACTGTATTATAATGACAATTAACTTCCAAAAACAGAGTTTTCGAGGTATTTAGGAGTGTATTTTGATAAAAGACTCATATGGCTACATCAAGTAGAATTTGTTACCAGAAAGCAATAATAGGTTCAAAATACTAAAAAGACTAGCAGGAACCAAATGAGACAGCTCCAGAAAAATGCTAAACATGACATACAACACATGTGTATATCAAATCCATCTTAAAATACTGTGGTGGTGCATTAATAACAGCATCTGAGTCTTGTAAAAAAGAATAGAGAAAGTTCATTAGTTCATTACACTTAATAACAGGTGCAGTTAAAACCACCCCAATAGAAACATTTCTCTTCGCAACATCTAATAAGCCAATAAACCTAGAACTTGAAGAACAAGCTCTAATAACTCATGGAAACTTATAGTAATTCCAAATTTTAATAAACTAGACAAACATCAGGATTTTAAATATACACTACAAACCCAAAAAGGAATTGTGCAAGAAGTAAAAAAGCTAAAAGAAAAACTATATATACCCATTACAAAAGAAAATCTATTACATCCCATTAATCCAACAGAAAGCTTTGAAACAGAATATAATTTAGACCTCTTTGAAATCTTCATGAAACAAACAAGTCCAGATATTGCAAAAATGACAGCATTAGAAACACTACAAATCAAATATCCTGAAGAAGAATGGACATGTATATATAACAGACGGCTCATTTGTTAGTGATAGTGTCGAGTTTTTCTCCTTTACAAAAATGTGGAAAAAAATACTACTACTCTGCTCTAAAATATCTGTTTAGCTGCAAAAATGTAAAAACATTTTTATTTTATCAGATTCTAGAGTGGCGATCCCAGCAATAGCATTAACTCAGGATCCAAAAACAGAATAAATAAAAGAAATGTGCTGTTTAGTTTATCAGTTACAAAATTTAAGTAAGAACATAGTCTTCCACTGGATTCCTGGACACTGTGGATTGAGTAACAATAAGAAGACAGACATCCTAGCAAGAAAGGGAGCCAAAATTCAAAATAAGGTACAACCAAATGTACCATTGGATTCAGTTAAATATATCATTAAGAAGAAAATGAATAATTATTATAAAACTAAATTAACTACAAATATATTAAATTCCGAAAGAGACTAATTTTTTAAAAAGCAACCATCGTCATGTTCAGACTTACCACTGGACATGACTGTTTCAGCATAAAGTTGGATTGCTATCATCTCCAAATTGTCTGTTATGTAAGAAGGAAGAAGAAATGAGTCTGGAACATCTATCAATTTGTGAACAACTTAAATTGTATCTGGACTTGACCTCAAAATTATGGGAGGCAAGATGGAGAATGGCTTTGTTGCTAAACCCTAAGTATTAGCTACATACACACATACACTTATGATACAATACACTCAAACACAGTTGCTCACTATCAATTAAAATGGAACTTATAATGTATTTACCAGTATGTACAGAACGACTTATGTAGAAATGACAAACTTCTTTCTTTAACAATTCAACTTGAAATTTATTTAATGAGCAGTTTTTAATTGTCAAACGAAGCAGGTATTTCGATTCCCTGAAAACAACATGCGTAGATGTTTGTTATTTATTCCTTATTTTTGTCTTTTATCTGATTGTTGGTTATGTCTTTAGACCTGTCATCTTGATAGAGGTAATAAAAAATCCTGAACATCCTGGTCACTTTGATGTTAAAAAATGTTCATTAAGTAAATTTCCTGCCAAATAATTAAAGAAAGAAATGTATCAGCTCAATATAAATCACTCTCTACAAAGTCAATGTTATGAACATTAAATGTTGCCTAAAATCAAGAGGGAGTTTTATCATGTTTGAAATTTGTTTACCTTTCTGGCATAGAGTTCCTCTGGGGTGGTACTTTTCAAACCAAGCAATCTATAAGTTTTATAACATAATTTAGGTCGCTTTCTTTTGGGTTGAAACCTTTCCATGTCTGTAACCATGTACACAGCTGATCGAATCAAGGCTGAACTTCTGTTTAAAAGTGACATATCTTCATCTTCATCATCTTCCTCATCATCCACATCCTCATTAATGTCCTGCAATTGTACATGTATGTAGGTATGTATGTATTCACTGTAAATGGGTATTACCCAGTGTCAGAATTAAATGTAAAGGGTCTTTCAACAAGAGTGTCCTACATTTAACATGTGATAGCTGCTGTTGTTATTGAGTTACAGCAGTCATTTTTCTTTCATGTGGTTACAGTTATTATTCACAAATAGCCATGGAACGTATTCAGTATTCAGCAACATGTAGAAATTGTGAAAATTTATTATCAAAATGGATCATCTGCTTGCCAAACCTTCCATGCATTGCATGAAGTTTACGGTGAGCATAATTGTCCCTGCAAGAGAGCGATTCGGCATTTGATCGATAAATTTGAAAGACGTGGTTCTGTCAGTGATCAAATAACACCTGTATGTAATCGATGTAAGTGCTCCAATTAAAATATAGCCGCTGTTTGTGAGAGTGTATGCGAGAACAGAAACAAATCAATTGCTTGTCGAACACAAGAATTGGGGCTTTTGCTGACCACAACTCGGCAAATTCTGCATCTGGACTTGAAGTTGCATGCTTACAAAAAGGTGTTAACTCAAGAGCTAAAGCACAATGACCATAGGTTGTGCCGTATATTCACTGATTGGGCTATGGAGCAACTAGAAGCTGACCTGGATTTTTGTTGAAAAATCATCTTCACCAATGAAGCCCACTTTTGGATGGATGGTTTTGTTAACAAACAAAATTGCCGCTATTGGAGAAGTCACAATCCAATGCAGATTCAAGAAAGACCACTTCATCCCCAAAAGGTTACTGTGTGGTGTGGATTTTGGTATGGTGGAATTATTGGTCCATATTTTTTCCAAAACGAAAATGGAGTCAATGGAGAAAGATACCAGGCTCTTATAAGGGACTATTTTTGGCCTCAATTGAATGGTATGGATCTCATAAACATCTCATTTCAGCAAAATGGTGCCACATGTCATACTGCTCTCGAAACAATCAATCTTTTGAAGGAGAAGTTCTCAGAGGTTTCATCATTTCCCGTGGTGGTGATGTTAACTGGCCCCCCAGGATCATGTGATTTAATGCCGTTGGATTACTTCTTGTGGGGTTATGTTAAATCTTGAGTTTATGCCAACAAGCCAGAAACAGTAAATGATCTTATGAATAATATCATGCATGTTATTTGTGAAATTGAACCTAATTTACATTCTTCTGTGATTGAAAATTGGGTCAACTATATACGTGCAACCCAACGAAGTCGCAGCGGTCACTTAACTGATGTTCTCTTCCACACGTAATAAAATTAATTATGTTCCAAAATAAAAGAAAATAAACGTTTAATCATTTATACAACATGTTTTATTTAAGTTAAAAGATAGGACACAATTGTTGAAAGACCCTTTACAATTAAGATTACAAAAAAAGAATTAATAATTGTATAAAAATAGTCTTAATAAGAATAAAACATTATTACAGCTACCATGCTTAAGGTTTTGTAATATAACTGCCAGCTGATTTACATTCATTAATTGTGTATCCTTTCAGTATGGCAAATTTACCACGAATTCACAGTTTATAAAATGTCAAACATACACCTAAGTAATCTCTATAGTAAGTTATCCAACACTTACTCTATGTAAATTTGTCCTAAATTTCTTAAAGGACAGAAGAAAGCCCTGAAAGACTGCTACAGGTAATTCGTTCCATTCCTCAACAGTTCTATTAACTAGGGAGAATTTTCCTACATTGCTTCGGTGCCTAATTTTAAATAAATGATTTCTTCCATAACATGTTGAGTTCCCCTATCTTTCAATAATGTCATTCCATGCATTTGAATTACAATAAGCTTTAAATAACATGCATAAACTGTGCCACATGTGCCGGACTTTTAGAGGCTCCTATTTAGTCTCTTCCCCTTTTGTAGACCCAAAATATTATACAAGTGGCCACAGTTTAGGGTGTCACCAATAACAATGATAAAATCACGACATACAAGGGCTTACCTTATCCAGCAGGGGTATGTGTTCACCCCAGAGGGCTTTTTTGGAAGCTAGAAGCACCTCACATTCAAGTCCAAGGAAACCATGATCACTGCATAAGGCTGAGACTTGCGGTGGACCAGCAAGGAATTCTGGTGACTCACCGAGAAGATTATTGAGGTGTCCAATGGAGCAGACACTCACTGATCCTGAGTAACGTGCTATTATCACAGCCTGTGCACATTGCCAATACAGGATGCTTTAACAAAATGATTAGGGAAATAGAAAAAAAAAGATAATAGATGAAAGAAAGATAAAAGAAGTAATAACTAAAGTCTAATAAGTTCCACTTACTTGTTCAGACCACCAATTAATATCCACTGGGTAGAAATCAGTACTTTGATATTTTTCTGAAAATTCTGAATGTAATGGATTCCGTGTATCATAACCAGGCTGCTCATGCAGAGCCCACTTTTTAAACAGCCTAAAAGAGAGCAAACACAAAACATGCTAATTTGTTAAGTATAAATGAATACACCCTTAAAGTAATACATACCCATCTATAATAATTATAGATGGTAATTGTTATTTTATGCCAACCAACTTAGTGTTGGTTTTTAAAACATACGCCTTGTGTGGGCAATGTTTGAAAGGTAGAATCAGGACTAAAAAATTCAATGCCCATAGCCGGAATTTGAACCATAGATCTCCTGCTTCCCGCTTGCCTACCACCTAGGCGGGACCCACATGTGGTATTCGTGGTGGACGAAGTGGCGCCTGGGCAGGTTTTCTCCAGGTTCTCCAGTTTCCCCCGCCATTCATTCCACCAATTGCTCCATTATCACCTTTCCAATCATCCATTTTGCCTGCGTTTCATATCATCCTCTTCCTCACTATCATACCTGGTGCTTGGCTGACCACCTGTTTCCAGGTCTTCACTTTGTCTGGTCCAGAGGTCCCTCTGCTCCCCAACAGGCATCTGACCCTCAGCACTGGCTTGTAAGTCCTAGGGGGTGTAAGTCCTACATAAGGGGAGGGTAATCAGGGAAAGAAGAAGATCTCCTGCTCATGGTAGCTCAGTGGTTAGAGCAGGCACACATGAAACAGAAGATCAACAGTCACTCGATAAGCTGAAGATATGTGGTTCAAATCCTGGCTATGGCATTTAATTTTTCAGTCCTGACTCCACCTCTTAAAACATTACCTCCACGTGGCTTGTGTGCTTAAAAACAACAGCAGTATGTTTGTTGGCATAAATAAATAATAATTCAGTATGTATTTTCTCCAAGTCCTATCATTAGCCTTTTCAATGTCAAGATTGATCATTGACATATGCTGGGAGTGCAAGAAAGTATTCCTTATTTCCGATTCTAGAATTATAAGAGTGATACTGTAGAAATTCATTTTGCTCAGTTGCAAAGAAGTTTTTCTCTAAAGTCCAGTGCAATTGATTAAATCTTTTCTATGATTTTGCACAGAGTGCATGTTAAGGCTAAAGGACGATAGTGATCTGCTCTGGTGTGACTTTTGTTTGGTTTTGGTACAGCTATAATTGTGGCTTTACACCACTGATCAGGAAATACTTTATTACTCCACATGTAATTGTAGACATCCTTAAGATAATTTAAGGCTGTATGAGGAAGTTGTTGTACCATTACATAAGACATATTATATTTCTTTATTCATCCTTTTAGAACATATACATGATGTTGGATATACATACATTGAAAAGTAAGAAAAAATATAATAATGCTATATATATACTACTAATATCAATAAATAACATTTGTACATGGTTATCAATAAAATTTACAAATTTGGTTATATCAATTGTTTACCATTCTTCATTCAAAAATTCCTCTACTGAGTAAAAACAGCCATTTGTACAATATTTTTTGACCTCCTTCTTGAAAACTTTATGGTTTTGGGTGTTCTTTATATATAAGGTGGGTCAAAGTAATGGGAAATTTTAATTTCGTTGTTGTTAGTACATGGTTTATATCAGAAGACTTAGATGCATGTCATTGTTGAGCGTGATAGTTGCAATTTAGTAAACATGGAATGTTGGACTGTTGAGCAAAGAGGATTTGCTTTAAAATCTTATTATCTAAATGGTGAAAGCGCCAAAGCTGCTCATAGGGAGTTTTGTCATCATTTTCAACTCCACCGGCATGATCCTGTGCCCTCTGTTCATGCGATGAATGACTGGGTTCGCAAATCAGAAGAAACAGGCTCAACATTAAAGAGGAAATCTCCAGGTAAACCAAAATCTATTGGTACACCTGAAAATATTGGGAAAGTTAGAGTTGCTATAGTGAACAGCCTGACACGTTCAGTCCGGAGACATTCTCTGACACTTAACATGGATCGCTCTAGTGTATACTGTATAGTGAATACTGAAACACGATCTAAAATTTCACCCCTACAAGTTGCAAGTTGTGCATAAATTAAATCAGCAGGGCATAAATAATCGTGTCATGTTTTGTGAGTGATTTTTGAATGAGATCGAAAATAACGAAGAAATTCTTGCGCATTTATGGATGTCTGATGAAGCCCACTTCCATTTGAATGGCTTCGTAAATAAGCAGAACTTTAGGTATTATGCACAAGAGAATCCATGGCAACTTCATGAGCGGCCCCTGCACTCACAAAAGGTAACCGTTTGGAGTGCTGTCTCTTCCAAAGGAATTATTGGGCCATACTACTTTAAAGATTTTAATGATCGCGTGGAAACTGTTACTGCAGATCGTTATGTGACAGTGATTCAACATTTCTTACGTGGTCAAATAAGAAATTTCGGGATCAACAGAACAACTTGGTTTCAGCAAGAGGGTGCAACAGCACATACTGTACGAATCTCTATGACGGAACTGCAAAATTTGTTTGGGAATCATGTCTTATTGAGAAATGGAAACATCCCGTGGCCTGCACTATCCCCTGATTTGTCTGCATGTGATTACTTTTTATGGGGGTATGTCAAAAGAAAACACGAAACATTGACGACACAAAGACAGAAATTTGTGAAGAAATTGCGAGAATCCCAGTAGTTATGTTGCAAAGAGTGATGAGAAACTTGAAAGATCGATTACAAGAATACATGCGTGTTGGTGGTGGACACTTAAAGGATGTTATTTTCAAGAAATAGTGGTTATAACAAATGGCATACTATTTTCTAGATCTTCATATAATAAAAATTAATTTAATACATTACCTAAGGTTTCAGTTCACAATTTCAAAATTTCCCATTTCTTTGACCACCCTGTCAACTTCAGAGCATTTAGCTACATACATACATCCTAGATTAAGCTACCTCTCTTAAGCTGGCCTCACCTACTATAGGATCCACAGACTGACATGCTATGATAACTATCTTTCTTTCATAGAAGTGAGACGGAATATTGACTAATAGAAAGTTGTTCATGTAAATATTTTTGTAAGAGTGTGTAAATTTTTAATTCTTTTAATTTGGGTGTATCAGGGACCTATTTCTTTTTGATATTCAAGATCCAATGTCTTCTCGTCACTTTGAGTTCAACCAATGAGAACTGTTGCGCGGATGAATACAAAAGAATGGCGGTGTTGCGTCATACCCACGCTCGGACTCTTTTATCATTAGCGTCTGTGAGCTCAAAGTGGAAGGACGTATAATTGCTGATGGCGTGTGAACATGTAAATTACACCCAAACTTTTAACCAGCATAGACGCTATCGAATTTTAAAAGTTGTTAACTAACTGAAATTGTGATAAAAAGTGTAAATAACGAATAAATGTGTTTGTGATAAAAGAACGTTGGTTTATGCATTCCATTCGTTGACCGTCGACCCTGCAGATAAGAGTAGCGTCTGCTATAACAAACTTTCCACCTTTTAGTAAAAACATTATTCCCGCTGCTATATTCCTGCTGCTAGGCAAAGACTTATTTAATAAAACCCCCGCCTCAAATGGCGCCCAACGTGGGGCGCGAATTTAGAATGGAATGCAAAATTACGAGAACGAAGTGTTAACATCGAATGACGCTATCTCATCGTGCAGGAGAAAGACGCCATTAGACCATCGTCTGATATCAACAAAACATCGATACACGGAGAATCAACGTGGGAAAAACACCGGAGATCATCTGGCGAAGCCAACTACCCAGGAGACGTAAATAACTGGACGAAGAACCAACGAAAAAAAAAAAGTAGGATCCAAAATTTTTGTTTTTACATACATTTTCTTTCCATTTTCCATGTTATTGAGAAACAGCAAAGTAGTGGGACTTTTAACCAAAAGTGAATTGGATAAAGAAATTAAAATGTCGCGAAAAGAGATAGAAACAGGAGTGGGGGAAGGGGCAGATAGGCCTAGTTATCAGATAGGATTAGAGAGTGAGGAACAGGCGGAAATAAGCAAAGACCAAAGGTTAATGATGATGATGTTTGAAAGACTAGAACAAAGTTTAGGTCAGAAACTGGAACAAAATAAGGTAGAAATAGGTCAGAAAATGGAACAAAATAATGCAGAATTAAAACAGGACATGGAACAGAATAGGGCAGAATTAAAACATGACATAGAACAAAGTTTAGGTCAGAGTATAGGTCAGAAAATAGAGGGAGTGAGAGAGGACTTGGAAAATAATAAAAAAGAAATAGAACAGAAAATGGAGGAAGTGAGAAAAGACTTAGAACAGAAAATGGAATTAGGTAGACAGAACTTAGAACAGCAAATGGAATTAGGTAGACAGAACCTAGAACAGAAAATAGAATTAGGAAGACAGGAGTGTACAGAAAATATGAAAGTAATGGAAACTAATTTAAAATTAGTTCACAAAAACTTAAATGAAACAAAGGAAGCCTTAGAAGCCAGGATAGAAATTGTAGGAGATAGGATGGGAAAGATAGAATCAGAGATGAGAGAGAATAAAATTGTGTTAGAAGGAGAAATTGCTAGATGTAGGGATGAAATAACAGAATGTAATACAAGTGTAGACTGTAAGATAACAAATGTAAAAGCAGAAATAACTGAGGAATTAAGGAAAGAGATTGAGGTAGTAAAGAAAGACATTATTAATGAAACAGTAGAACAAATTGTAATTCCTAAAATTAAGACAATGAATGATGTGATGCTTTCACAACAGGATGCTATAAATGATATGAAACAAAGCCACTTAGAAATAAAGAATGATTTAAAATCAATTTGTGAAGAAATGAAAAAAGGGAAAGAAAATTTGGCTAATGTAAATGATGTTGTGAAGGCATTACAAAGACAAGATGATTTAGATGTAAGTAATGTACAAGATGAGAGTTACTTGAGTAATGTACAAAATGTTGACTCACCATACAGAGAAAGAGGTTCACAACCAAACAATGACACAACACATAACACATGTTACACCAACAGCATATTACATGAAATCACACCACCTACATTTGACGAGGAGAAGGGAGACGATCCAAAACTCTTTGTTAAAGAGATGGAAGAATATTTTAAAGTGAAAAGGATACCAAACGAGCTTAGGATGATGATAGTTAAGAAAAGCTTAAAAAACAAGGCATTGGAATGGCTCAGGTTAACACTAGCTGGTCATGAGTCGTATAGCTCATTCAGAAATTTGTTCCTATCAAGGTATTGGGGCCCAGCTAAACAAAACCAAACTAGGGTAGAGCTAGCGACAGGTAGGTACGATCCAACCAAAGGGTTGTCGCTAGTAGATTATTTTATGAAAGTAGCCAACAAAGGAAAGCTATTAGATCCCAACTTGTCGGAAGCAGAACTAATTACCAGCATAACAAGACATTTTCCAGACACAGTGAGAACAGGATTAATTGTTGCGAGGCCAGTAGATTTTGCAGATATGATAGAATTGCTGACAGCCTTCGAAACACAAAATGGTCGGCCTAATGAGCATAGACATAGGAACGGTCACCCAAACTCACCCATCCTAAACCGGAACACGACTACGAACAACCAGAGTGAGGGAGAACATAGAAATATTAGGAGTACCCATGAAAGGGGGAGAGGGGCACACCATTTCCCACAACCACATAATCATGGCGAGAGGATGGAGAACACAAGACAGCGGTACCACGACACGATACCGAATGATGAATCGAGATACAGAACATATACATATGATCGTGGAAGACCAGGAGACCATACCCATCAAGTGAATCACATACGATTCAGTAGGGAACACTTGAACAACCACAGACAGTCATACGACAGAGGTTCACGCCAAAGGGGCAGAGACCAATGGTACACTAACAACACAAGACAGCAGGAAGTAGAAAGAAGATGTGCCAAATAGGGCAGATACTGCACAGAATACAGAAACGACAACCACCACCAACACTCAGGGAAATTACAACAACTAAGTTCGTCCCAACCGAGTGGATGACAAACAACAAAATCTCAGCAACTTACAATTGACATCGACACCATGATGGCTACACGAAGAGAGAGATGGGACCACTGGTCATAACGAAACAGCTGGGTGACCACACGTATGAGCTACAGAATACAAATGGCAAGTTGGTAGGAAGATACCATAAAAACAAATTGAAGCCATACAAAGAAAGGACCAAATAGTCTTTGTCAACAAATGTGTAAGGCAGGAATAATAGAGATGAAAGAAGATAACAATTTTTGATGGGTTACTTATAGGAAATTATGTTCAGAATAGGATTACAACAGGGAAGAAGATCAACATAGTCATTGGCTATATCGACCACAAAGAGCATTGTCAACAAAGACAGATGAGGACACTGATTGTCATTAAATAAATTAATCATAGCGACGGAAGATAATGTTTTTGACATAAGGATGTCAGGGACAAAAATAAAAATGAATCAATTATGATGAAAAAAATATAATATTTCGACACAAAGATGTCGAGGGTAAATTGAGAAGAAAAATAAAACAATTACAGAATAATTGTAAGTGTAGAAGTTTTCTCTTATAGAAATAAGAGACAAAGAAATGACAATTAGTGAAATGAGGAAAACCATGACCAGAAAAACAATGCCCATGAATTGAGATGAATATAGCCAATGCTAAGCTCGAAGAAATGTTGAACCAAAACAACAATGAATAATAACCCAATCAAGAAAATTAGTACTATTAGTAACATCAGAGTTTAAGAACCGACTCAACAACCTGCCTATACATAACAAGTTTATAAGACAAAGAAGGCAAAGAACTGAATAAAGTATTGCCATAAATAAGATCATAATCATTAGCTCAAGATTTGTATCCTGTTTTTCTCTCCTCATAGCAATGAATACAAGTCAAAAACTACATGATAAACCATGATACATTTAAATTATATTTGTGTCAATGTCAAATGTACAATAACTGAGTATGTGTTGTATAAGAACTGAATATGTGTTGTACAATAACTGGATATGTATTGTATAATAACCGAATGCATTGTGTAGTAACCGAATATGTGAAACTTATAAAGACATGTTGTATTATGTCAAAACAAAGGACAAAGACAAACAGTGAAGAAGACTGTAAAGAAAAAAAAAAATATATATATATATATATATATATTGTACAAAGTGATTGAATCATAGAAGTAGGGAGAAGTATTGTATTGTGTTTCAAGATTGTGAATAAGGTGACAACTTGAAAAACAAAACAAGGGGCATATGAGACGGAATATTGACTAATAGAAAGTTGTTCATGTAAATATTTTTGTAAGAGTGTGTAAATTTTTAATTCTTTTAATTTGGGTGTATCAGGGACCTATTTCTTTTTGATATTCAAGATCCAATGTCTTCTCGTCACTTTGAGTTCAACCAATGAGAACTGTTGCGCGGATGAATACAAAAGAATGGCGGTGTTGCGTCATACCCACGCTCGGACTCTTTTATCATTAGCGTCTGTGAGCTCAAAGTGGAAGGACGTATAATTGCTGATGGCGTGTGAACATGTAAATTACACCCAAACTTTTAACCAGCATAGACGCTATCGAATTTTAAAAGTTGTTAACTAACTGAAATTGTGATAAAAAGTGTAAATAACGAATAAATGTGTTTGTGATAAAAGAACGTTGGTTTATGCATTCCATTCGTTGACCGTCGACCCTGCAGATAAGAGTAGCGTCTGCTATAACAAACTTTCCACCTTTTAGTAAAAACTTTATTCCCGCTGCTATATTCCTGCTGCTAGGCAAAGACTTATTTAATAAAACCCCCGCCTCAGAAGTTTGAAAACAGTGTTGTAATTAATTTAATTTAAAAGGTGAGTTAATTAATAACACTGAACAACACTTAAAACATATTTCTCCGAACCGCCACCAGAAGAAACACCAGAAGAAGCATCACCATCTGCACCATCAAGCACCATGGAAACCCAGTTATTGTCCGGTTGATAATGGAGGAAAGTTACCTTCGAAACGCGTCCCGGAGAAATATGTTGCAAGTGTTGTTCAGTGTTATTAATTAACTCACCTTTTAAATTAAATGCTATGATAAGATTTGATATAAACCCAGATATTGAACTTATGATAAAATCTGTCTCAATTTATGAATTATTTCATTGTAGCATCCAAGTAAGAAAATGTAAGTGAAAGTATATTAGTACTCTGAAAATTTTAGATATAACTATAATATTAAATCTTCACTGTTAGTACTTTCTATTTAATGTATAACAAACCTCATTGTTGGTAAACGCCAAAGAGAGATGCTCCCACAGGAATGCAGACATGCCAGAAGATTGCCTTTTGGTGACACCTGCATCTTGAATATGATAATCTGAAAAGTGACAAGCCCTTAATAAGGATATAAAATAAAATAATTTTCTGAACAAGCATTCTTACTCAATGTGATAACACTAGACAACCCGGTCAACTGCAGGAACCAAAATTCTAGAACTACAAATTTTCAAGTTGGAAATTTGCTTCTTCCACTTCGTTTTACAGGTTTAAAAATAAATAACTTAATGGAACAAAATATCAAGTTTTATATTCTTTCTTGGCAATTGAATCTGCTTATTTGACAAAAATGTTGCTGTGAAATAAAGTAAATGTTCACAAAGTTTACATAAGTTTTTGCAAGTTTAGATAACTACCAAAATAGATTAACCACTCATGCATTTAAACATTTGTGAATACTGCTACATTATGTAAGAAATCTGCAGGTCAAAAATATGCTGCATGAACATATGAATGTAATCTCATTTCATGCTATGGATTTTGCACATGATTTGCCACTGTCTTATTGCACTACCTCTGTCCACACTTTATGGTATACATGTTGTGTAAAACTTGGCCATCACTACACGGGGAACACATTTTCCCTCCCCTAATAATTTGGCTATTTGCAGATATATTGCCAAAAGTTGAATAAAAATGTAATTAAGGAGAATTTAGTAGCAGAACCAGTGGCATAACACTCTGTGTATTAAGCTACAAGAGTTAATTATAGTTTAAAGCAAGCATGGCCAGTTAAAAATACCTAAAAGCACCAGAAATAGAATTAGTGTCACTAAGAAGTTTAACATTTAATTTTGTTCTGTGGACTGTCAAGACAAAAAAAAATACAATAAATTTATAAATAAATAAACAAAGAAATAAAATCTGAGTATTTTATCCCAGTACCACAACATATATTCAAACTTGAACATTTATTTCATAACACAAACTTTTACATTTCATTTACAGTTAATTTTTCAGATAAAAACTAGAACTATTACAATAGCTTATAAAATAAAAACTTACAAAGGAAAAATATTATAGATGTTAGATAAGAGTCAGAAATGTAGCAAGCCGTAAAGGTGTAACAAACACCATATATATTACAAATTTCTACTTAAACCACTGTTGCTGGATATCAGCAACCAAAGCAACTAGTAGCTAGCTACTTCACACCTACAAACTACCACTATATTCATTGGTATCCAGGAAAACCATGTACTGGTAACCAGGACATTCAGCTTCTATCACTAAGTATTTATAAGTTTGTCTGCTGAATTTTATCTTTATATTTTGTTTCCTTAATTCATTAATTAATTATTCAGTTAATATAATTTGTTATATTTTCTTTAAGTAATTACTTATTATGCACTTTACTTATTATCCCTATCTATGATTAAACATACTATCCCGGCTTCTAGGCCATGGTATAGTGGGTTTGCAGGTTCCCGAGTTTTCGTCAAGGACTATGCTTGGAATCTTCGCAGGTGATTCGGCACCAGGTCAGAGCTCGAATGAGTTTTCTGTTAAGGATAAATCCCTTTTTATATATCCAGTATCATGTTCTAATTGGCCATCATCAATTGGCAGTTTGTCCAAAGAAATAACTTTGTTCTTGCCTTCTTGTTTCTTTTGTACAAAGGTCGTTCCGAAAGTAATGCCTCCTATTTTTATTCATGGAAACTACATGAGATACATAAATCACAACAGCACAGTTAAATAGAGCAATATTTCAGCTACAGATTGTCATTTTTCCACATAGTTACCACCATTCGTTATGCACTTTTGCCAACGATGAACCTGAGCCTGCATGCCACGCTTGTAAAAATCTGAAAAAGCTGAGGCTAACCACCTTCTAACAGCTTTGACAACAGCATCCGAGTCTTGAAAATGTTTGCCACGTAGTCCATCTTTCAGAGGCCCAAAGAGATGGAAGTCTGAAGGCGCTAAATCTGGACTGTATGGTGGATATGATAAGACAGTCCAGCCAAACTTTGCATGGTCGCAAAACTGGTGTGGTGTCTGGCATTATCATATTGCAGGTGAAAGTTGGTCTTCTTCTCTGGCCTTAACCTGGAAATTTGGTCTTTCAGCTTAGTCAGTGTCGTCTTGTAGCATGCTGAACTGACAGTTGCTCCAGGCTCCAGGACATACAAATGACATCCCTGGCTATCCCAGAGGACTGTACACATCACTTTGCCTGCAGATGGCTGTGTTTTGAATTTCTTCTTTGTCGAAGAATTCGCATGTTGCCATTCCATGCACTGTCTTTTGGATTCTGGCTCGTAGTGGTGACACCACATCTCATCTCCGGTGATGATGCTATTCAGAAAATTGTCACCTTCAGCTTCACGTTGGTCCAGAAGGTCCTGACAAATTTTCATTCAATGATTTTTTTGTTCTTCTGTAAGATCCGCAGGAGAATCTTGCACAGATAACCTTGCGATAACCAAGATGTTCCAACATTGTTTCCAAGGCATTACAACCGACATTCAGGTTTGCACACAATTCTTTAGTGGTTATCCGCAGATCAGCATGGATGAGTTGATCAAAACACTCTTCATTGTGAGGGGTGACAGCTGTGCAGGGTCGACCAGGTCTTGGCTTGTCATATACACCCTTTTCACTACCTCGAATATGCTGTGCCCATCTCCTCACATTGCTCACATCTATTGTTTCATCTCCATACACCTTTAGCAAGCGCCGATGGATTTCAATTGGTGCAATTTCTTCTGTAGTGAGAAATTCAATCACACATCTCTGTTTTATACACACGTCTATATCAAACTCCATTTTGGAACATTCCTCTGCTAGCGCCAACTACCACAGAACAATGGAACCACCTGCAAATGAAAGAGGAAGGTTCGAGCATTACCACTATACTAATGACATCTGGCTCGGACATCCGAAGTCAACACAAAAAAATAGAAGACATTAGTTTCGGAACGACCCTTGTAGTATTGGTATGCAGGCTTTGTTAAGGGCTTCTTCTTTATGGTTGAAGTTATTTTTATGTTTATGGGTTTCTATTGCCTCTCATAGTCGGACCAAGTAGCTGATAAAGAAAGACAATTTGGGTGCTTTTATAGTGTACATCATGTCCAAATAATAGGGAATGTTCTGCTACCATCTGTTTGTCCTAGCCTGCTGTGTCTTTCTTGTTCTTTTATTCTCGTTGCCATACTGCACATAGTTGTAACAATGTAAACCTGGTCACAGCTGCAGGGAATTTTATAAACATCTGCAGATGAAAGGCAGTATGTTTGTCTTTGGCCGATATTAACAAGTGATTTATTTTCACTGTTGATTTGTAAATAGTGTCAACATTATAGGCTTGTAGTGGATTGCCTATGCATTCAGTCACTCCCTTAATGTATGGAAGGAAGGCCTTGATAGCAGGGAGTTTTTCTGTTTTTGCCATAGTATGCCCGGGGTAGAGGGCTTGCCTTGTCGCCTTGTCTGAATAGCCGTTGGTGCAAAAGGCAGTATTGAAGTGTCTCAGGTCCTCTTTCAAGTAGTTCCCACAGCAGATTTGTTTAGCTCTTTCAGTGAGAATTTTTACTATCCCTTGTTCCTGCCTGGGATGGTGATTGGAAGTTTTATGCAAATAATGGTCAGTATGAGTTGGCTTTCTGTATATGGTACATTCTGGGCAGAGGTTTGCTGTTTTGATGACCAATACATCTGGAAGGCTAGCCTGTTGTTTCCTTCTTTTTCCATGGCAAATTGAATGCTGTCGTACCTGAACAGCCAGAGCCCAGCATTTGATTCTCTAATGTGCAAAATTCCCACAGTGTCAGTGCAATCCACGGTTGAGTTTGCACATGTATCTCAATGATCTCTGTTAGACATTTGAAAATAATTTAAAGAAACAGACAAGCAAAATAAGCCCAGAATTGTACAAGTCAAAATTTCAGAAAACCTTCCAGCAGAATAATATGATGTTGGCCCCAAAAATGGTTACTCCATCAAAAACATTAAATTTTAAATCAAAAGATGTCCCATAGGAGAACAAGCTAGAATATACCAGATCAGCTGGAATGACTATAAAAGATCTACATCAACCTACATGGGAAAACTAGAAGAAACTAAAAACAAGAACATAAAGCAAAAACAGAAAGACAAATCAGCCGTAGTCAATATTTATTAATATTTGCTGATTTATACTGCTTCACTGTCAATACGTTCAGTTTTTTTGCTGAATACATGCTTATTTACAGTGAATGCTAAAAATGTGCTCTGTCAGAATCCAATACAGGAATCACATCTTGCCAATTTTTCTCAAACCCTCATTAGAGCTTCTGCAATCTTCCCAATCTCTAGGACTGCTTGACACAAATGTGTGCAATGATAGCAACCTTGTCATAGTGCATCTTGCTCTTCAAAAGTCCCCAGAAATAAAAATCTAAAGGTATGAGCTCTAAAGATGTTGCAGGCCAAGGTCCAAAACAGTCAATATTCCTGATCTTACACTATACACACATGTCAATGTTGAATGGAACCCAGCTGTTGTGCCAGTAGGGAAGTAGTGTTTACTGTCAACATTGCTGACCTTCTGCTCTACACACATCAAGTTGTTTGCTTGCCAAATGTATGTCCACAAATTTATTCTAATAGACATGCTGGAATTCAGTGATTTAATTTTATTTTGTGGCTAAATGACTCATTTTAGCAATAAATGGAAAAGACATGAATAATTCTCTTTTTAAGTTCTACCTCTGTGCTAACTGCAGAAGTGAATGATAAAGGAGTAGTGATATATTGGCACTGAAGCATTCTACAACTTTTATTTTTTATTTAATGCAAACATGCACTATGAAGGAAAATGGTCGAGGAATTTATGTTTCAGCTTAACACCAAAAAATTGCTATTGAAGTCTGCGCACTCATACTCCTAACACCTTGTATACATACATTATATATATACACAGGTGTAAATGAATAACACCATACAAATTTTACTGGTAATAGAGGGTTCTTAGACAATCAATTTGAGATAGGAAACCAATGGTCTACGACGTCAAGTTAATGAGTTATACCTATTCAAAGTAATTAGAGATTGTGACCAATAAATGAGAGAAAGAAAGAAATATGTCAATAATGTCCACTGGAATTGAAGTAGTGCTTATTATGAACTTAGTAAAGCCTGTCTGCTGTCTCTGTGAAGAAGCATTTCTAAATTGTAGCATTACCAAAAGTGCTTAAATTGGAGACTTAACATGTGGCTGTACCCCACTGCAATGGATAAAAGGTTGTGGCAAGTGGTTACAGAAATACCGGACAGTTCTGAAACATGAACTTTAGCCACACTGTTATGACAACTGATTGTGGACCTAATGAACCCCAGAAATCCAGTTCAAACCCGGGGATGGGTAAAATTTTTTTCCCCTCTTTCTTTTCCATTTTGAGAGCAATGTTGTGTTTATGCTTTAATATAGCAAACTACCACAATCATATACAATGCACATAATATTGTTCACTTCTATTAAATAATTTATTTCCTGATTGTTTCTCACTCTTCAATTCTGTGCATCACAATGTACAGTTCCAAACATTTGTTTGAGTATTCTTCTCTCGAAAGATTGCAAAGCCTTTTCATTGTTCACTGTTCATTGTGGTAGGCCAAACCTCAGACCCATAGGTTTCTACTGGCCTTATGAATGTTTTATAAACTTTGAGTTTAGTATTTCTGGTTATTATTCCATTAGAAAAAATCTTTTTAGTTGCATGAGCTGATTTCCTGCCTGTGTTCTTTCTTTTATTTTGTCGCTCAATTTATTATCAGATGTTTAAACATCAGTTAAACAAAAAAATTACATGACACAAATGTTTCCTGCAAATCAAATTAAATTAAGCATGCTATTAGAGATAAAGAGAGATAAAAGGAGTGAGCGAGTGAGTGAGTGAGTGAGTGAGTGAGTGAGTGAGTGAGTGAGTGAGGGAGGGAGGGAGGGAGGGAGGGAGGAAGGGAGGAAGGGAGGAAGGAAGGAAGGAAGGAAGGAAGGAAGGAAGGAAGGAGCATAAAAAAGATGGGCTTAGAGATATTTGAACCTGTGCTTTTAATATGCACATACCTTTGCGTCATAGCACCTTAGCTATTACGCTAAACCGACAGGCTACGGAATTTGCCTGCTTGTTCTCTTATAATGCGTTACAGCTGCATTGAACATAACACGTTACAGCAGTGGACACGATCAGTGGCATGCATACCCTCAAACAATTTTAAGGCACACTTCTGTAATTTGCAATCCTAGAACATAGGTTTCCTATCTCAATTTGATTGTCTATGAACCGTCTTATCCAGTAAAACTCATCCAGTGTTATTTATACACCAGGTGAGTCTTCTCATCCTGCAGATTGAGAAGTTATGTAGTCCTGAAATTTTATAGGCTATGCCGTAAACGCTCTCCAGTTGGTCTTCAATGGTGAAGGTCCCAAGTTCAAATACTGTCACCAGCAGGTATTTTTTATGTTTAGAAAATTTAACCAGAACTGATAGTTTGCCATGGAAGTATCACTTCACTTTATTAATTTAACTATGGGAACTTCATACAAACACAAATTGTTACTTATTAGAATATGCTTTAGTGAACACCAGAATGCATTCTAACACTGTAATTATAATTTACAAACATAGGGCATCATTACATAGTATTTGTCTTTTAAAGCTATTCTTTTATACAAAAGCAAGCCAATAAGTTGTTCTGAAAGCTTATAAACTGCAGCACACACATACAGACAGGATAAAATTCGCAAGCCCATATTATGATCATTGTGAACCACTCTGGTTTGCAAAGTAGTGCATTAAACAGTGACTATGACATGCCGGACCATCACACAGATAAACCTTTAGAATTTACTCGTTTCCTCCATAAGGTTGCAATAGGTGTTCAAGCTGTTTTTCATCTGAAAACATTGTGCCACAGTGTACACAAATGGCTGTAACTTTGTATTTATAGACAAATCCATTTTCTAGTGCATTTGGAGAGAATACATGATTTGCTAGAACGTTCTCAAAATATAAACAAAATGAATAAACAACTCATTTATTTGCAGGCGTGAATTGAACTTCCAACCTTCCCCATGATTTTCCAGCATGTTAACCATTGCACTACTAGAGCACATTACCAAGGAGCACCACTATAGCCCTAATCAGCAGGCTGATGAATGCAGTATTGGCACTGCGAGCTGATGATTGCGGTGTCAGCACTGCATTTTGCATTGTATGTAAAATACAGGGTTGCCTAGTTACCAATCCACAGGATGAGAAGACTCACCCATATTATGTTTCCCAATAATAGCTAATCCACAAGCCATTGTCTTTGCATACACATATTATTTTTCCTGTTGTGAAATGGAAGTAAGATGCAACAATGTTGTAGAGTGTGTTAGAAAACTAATAATTTATTACAATTCAGATTTGTCATAAAATCACACGCATGAAATTTAAATACCACTATAGAAATACGGCTACTGCATAATTTGTACAAAGTAAATCTATATATATATATATATATAAATGTTATGTTGGTTTGTGTACGTTTCAAAAACTCAAAAAGTTCTGCATCGATTCAGCTCAAATTTTGACACAATATACAACCCGCTTTCTTGGGTCAGTAACATATACATATATATGTTATGTTGGTTTGTGTACGCTTCAAAAACTCAAAAAGAAAATAGCTTTTTAAACAGTCATTACCACTACTTGCCAATAGATGGCGTTGTTAACAATAATGATCTTTTTCTTTGTAATTTAGTTACATCGAAAGAAGAACTTATCGAGAAAGCATTTCCTAATATTCAAATTAATTATAGGAATCACGACTGGATCAGTGAATGAGCTGTCCTTCCTGCGATGTCTATCAACTTAATAATTTTATACAATCCAGCATTCAAAGTGAGAAAATTATATATAAATTGATAGATACCGTTGTAGAAGCAGATGAAGTAGTTAATTACCCGTCTGAGTTTTTTGAATGCCAGGAATGCCAGCACACACATTAAAATAGAAAATAGGTTTGCTAATTATCATGTTACGTAATGTTAATCAGCCAAAACTGTGTAACGGACGAGGCTCACAGTTAAGAAATTTATGAACAACATAGTGGAAGTAATGACGTTAACTGGGCCTTTCAAAGGCGAAAATGTCCTCATTCCTGATCCCGACCGATACACCATTTAAATTTAAAAGATTACATTTCCCAATTCGACTGGCATTTGCAATCACAATCAATAAAGCTCAAGGCCAATCTTCAGAATTCTGTGGTTTAGATTTAGTTGCGGATTGGACAATTGCATGTTGCATGCTCCCGTGTCAGCAAATCAGATAGTCTTTATATCTACGCAAACAATGGAAAAACAAAAAATATTATATACCCACAAGCATTACAAAATTAATCTTTTTTGAAATGCATACTTTGTTTTGTTCCTCATTTCTCATCCATGCAACCATAAGGTGTCACAGCGAAGCATGGCAGGGTACAGCCAGCAGTAGATAAAATTTGTATCCTCTTTGAATTCTCACACACTTTGATAAGTTGGTAACACTGTTGTAGCTCATATTACTACACTGCATGTTTATCAGACTAAAACAACATTGACATTGCATAATGCTTATCAATCTCACATATACAAACGGGTGAAGCCATAGGATAAAGTTACTGTTGTTATAACAATGAAACACATAAATCTATAAAAAGTTTTCCTTATGGAAATGTTGGTTGATAACATACAATCAATTAAGCAATAATAAATTAAATAACTCATATATCAGCTTTATCTCAGTGCCATAATTGTAACTTAATACATGATAAGAGAGCTATGTCTATGTACCTGTTTTGAGTTTGAAAGAACTTGTGGCATCCAATTCCACCACCGGCGTTGAGCAAGAGTAATGGCTTGTTCTTCATCAGCTGAGAGCGAATGACGGTAATAAGGGTAATCATTAAGAAGTCGCCAGGCTGACAAACCAGCACTACTTCCATGGTTCTAAGAATTACACAAAACACTTTGGTAAAATATACTCTCAATTATTATTTTTTTTTATGCCAACAAACTTACTGCTGATATTTTTAAACACACAAGCCGTGTGTGAGCAATGTTTAAGAGGAATCAGGACTGAAAAATTCAATGCCATAATCAGGATCTGAACCACGGATCTACTGCTTCACTTCCGGCTGCTCTAATCAAGCTACCATGGTCAAGTCGGTCTGGGTGGCTCAGTTGGTTAGATGCCGGCCTACTGATCCCAAGGTCGCAGGTTCAAACCCGGCCCAGGCCGATGGTTTTTAAGTGTGCTTAAAAACGACAGCTCCATGTCAGTAGATTTACTGGCATGTAAAAGAACTCCTGCGGGACAAAATTCCGGCACACCGGCGGCGCTGATGTGATCCTGGCAATTGACAGCGTCGTTAAACAAAAAAACTACCATGATCAACTTGCCAGGATGATATTAAATGGCATAAAAAAATAACATTTACCATCTAAAGGTTACTTAAACCCAAGACATGAAGTACTCACAATTGTAACTCACCCTTTGGGTATTTTCCCTTGTGGTCTACTGGGACAAAAGTACAAATCAGTTGGGGAATTTAATGTCATACTTGCAAGTTGGCTATGGTAGTTTAGCGGTTAGAGCAGCTACATGTGAAGCGGTAGAACCATGGTTCAACTCCTGGCTATGGCATTGAATTTTTCAGCCCTGATTCCACCTCTTATACTCTCAATATTTGAAACACCTTCCTTTCTGTTCCATTTATACCCTGCCTTTAACTACAATGGTCATATCAGTGGCCATATTGGAACATATTATCTATGCAAATTGTATACAAATTAACAACATTGCCAACTGCCTTTCTTTGGGTTTCTCACTCGCTCACACACGCACGCACGCACACACACACACACGTGCACACATATACACATACATATATTGACGCCCTTGCACGGAATAGCAATATCAAGAGGAATATGCTAATGTTAGATTTTGTGAAGGGAATATTTCTTACAAGATATAATTTTAAGCATTTGAATAGCAGTGAATTTATGATAATGTTTTAAACAGGCCAGATGTTTTGCAAAACATCACTTGCTCACAAAAATATGTTGTTGTTAGCTAATGCTGGATTTCTGACAATGAAGTCATTAATCCTCTTGCTCTCCAATATTTTTCACTGATGGATGGGGCACTAGAAGTGGCCGGGCATATTTGAAGGTGGTCTCGATCCATTTCCTCTTGCAGATCACATAGAGGACAGAGTGGTGAAGAATATATCCCAATTCTGTTTAAATGTTTTGCCAGACAATCATGTCCTGTAATCAACCTGAAGATTGCAACTGCTGTTTTTCGAGGATACTCAGGAATCACTGTTTGAATGTTTGGTAGTTCCCATCTTTTATTCTTTGATTTTTCATAGTAATATTTTGCAATAATTTTTTTGAATTCAGAGTTGACTAATCTTTTAGCTGCATAAAATGGTAAATTAACTATAGATTTTTGTACACCGCTGGTACCCTTTTTTGCAAGAAAATCAGCTTTCTCATTACCACTCAGTCCACAGTGAGCCGGTATCCATTGGAAGACTAGGTGTTTTTGAAGTGCTGTTAGATGGCTAAGCATCTTCCAACATTCTATAATAGTTTGGTTTTTTGGTGACAACTTGGAAGTAATTGCTATAATTGCTGCCCTGGAATCTGAGAGAATAACTGCTTGCTGAAAATGTGAAATTCTATACAAAAGATTTTGTAGGGCCATTCGAATTGCTTCAATTTCTCCATCAAAGTTAGTAGTTCCATAACTTAAAGATTTGTAATAGGAAAAGAGGTGACATGTGACTCCAGCACCTGCTCCATCTTGGTTTGATATAAATGATCCATCAGTATAAATATGGAGCCACTCATGTTCTGGAAACCTAGTATGGATTGTTTCTAATGCCAATAATTTTAGAACACTAGTTGGAGTATCACTTTTTTTAACTTCTTCTGTCAGGTGTAAATAATATGTGATGTCTAATGTATGTGTTGGATTGACTTTAGATACGAAGTTTTCCTTTGAATTTGGAAGGTGTACATCCTTCTTGATATCTTGAATTTTGGAAAGAAAGCTCTCCTGAGTCTTTAGTGTATGTGTAAAATTTCTCTTGTGCCATGTATTGAATGGGAGTCTGATCAACTTTTCATGTTGAATAAGAGCCGCTTTTTCTATTCCATATTCAATGGGATATTGGTTGGTTAGTATTTCCATAGCTGCTATTGGTGTGGTTTTGATAGCACCTGTAAGTAATCTCAGACTTTGGTTTTGAAAGATTTGAATTTTTTTTGTGTTTGCTGTTACAAGAACTTCGCTGCAGTAAGTAAACAACGGTTTTATATATATATATATGTTGTGTTAAGCGTTGCTCTGGAACATCCCCACTTCATTCCTGTTAGACGTTTTAACAGTGAAAGGCGCCTCTCTGCTCTTTGTATTACATTTTCTATTTGTTTGGTCCATGTAAGTTTGGTATCAAATGTAACTCCTAAATACTTTGCTTCCTTTGTTTCTGGTAATTGTTGACCCTCAAAATTTAGTTTTATTTTTAGTGTTTTTTTTCTTAGTGAAAAGATTTGGTAGTTTGATTTTGTTGTATTAACAGTCATTAAATTTTCTTTGGTCCACCTCTGTAAGTTGGTTAAGGATTGTTGCATGGTTTTTTCCAGTTCTGTACTTTTGCTTTTTGGTTTTGAAGTCCACATTACCAAGTCATCAGCAAATAGTGCACACTTCACGCCTGATTTTTGTATTTGTTGTGGTAGATCATTAATAAATATATTAAAAAATGTAGTGCTGAGCACTGCACCTTGTGGCAAGCCACGGTGTATTTGTTTATATTTAGATATATTTCTTCCATATCTGGTTGCAATAAAGCGTTGTGTTAGGAAATGACATAGCCATGAAAACATTGGACCTTGTATCCCTATTTTTTTTACTTTCTTTAGTAGTTTTGTTCTGCATATAGAATCATATGCGCTTTGAAAATCAATAAAAACTGATAAATTATCTTCTTTTCTATTCAAGGAGTCTTTGATTTCTTGACTGAGAAGTAAGACTTGTTCATTTGTAGAGTGGAACTCTCTGAATCCAGCTTGACATGGGGATATTAAATTTTGTGATTCTAGAAACCAATTTAACCTGTTTGACACCATTCTTTCCATCACTTTTGCTATTATGCTGGTAAGAGCTATTGGTCTATAATTTTTTATTTCTGATGCTGTTTTGTCTTTCTTCAAGAGTGGGACAATTATTGCTTTTCGCCATTCAGCAGGTACAGTGGTTTTCCAGGATAGATTGTAGAGTTTCAGTAGTTGTTGTTTTGCTGTTTTTCCAAGGTTTTTTATGAACTCTGGATGTATGTGATCTGGTCCAGGAGACTTTTTGTTTTTTAGATTATTTATTGCAATGTTCAATTCTTGCATATTAAAATTTTGAAAAAAGATATTGCACTGAGTGTTAGGATTACATTCTCTTTCTTGTTTCGAATCTTTCTTAAATTCTTTACGTTCCTTTTTATTATTTCTTGTTACTTTGTGTGCATTAGCATAATATTTATTGAATGTTTCGGCTATGACTGCATCATTTACTAACATTTTATTGTTGTGTATGATAGGTGTGCTGTTGTTTTCTTTCCTGTCCTTGACATTTTTTATGAACTTATGAGCTTTGTTACCATCTGTCCTATAATCCATTTTTTCTAAGAAATTATTAAAGTGATTCCTTTTAGCAGTATTGATTTCTTTTTTTAATGAGGCACATTTCTTCCTCCATATTTGTGTATCTGATATGTTTTTTGTTTGTTCAGCTGTATTTCTAGCTATATCCCTTTGCTTTTTCAGTTCTTCTAACTGGGGGTTCCAAAAGGGTTTGAAATTTTTAATTCTTCCACGAGGAATATGTTTTTTTGCAGTTTCTAGGATGACTTTACAGAATTCTTTGTTCATATGATCTGGTTGGTCATGCAGCTGTGAGTTTGTTTGTTCTTTAAATTTATGTTCTAATTCAGTTTTATATAATATAATGAATCTTAATTAGCATATGAATGTATTGTTTGTACTTGGATTTTAAAGAACAATAATTCTGAAACACAAAAAGATACCCTGATTGCAGTATGTTTACTGCTAAGGAAAAATATTAATTTAATGCCACACCTATATTTCCGATTGGATATTGGCACAGATTTTCCTAAAATATCCTACATATTTTATGCAACATCTGGTAACCCTAACAACCAATGTTTGTGAAACCACCATTTGTTATGCGACTGTGTTGTACTGTAGTTTTAACAGTAGAAAGGGTCCAGTAAATTTAAACATGGCTAACTGATAGTTGTGATTTGGGTTGTCTGGATTCAAAACCCTCTATAATCTTCAAACAAGATTTTACAGGAATTGCAATGTTTTATATGTACCTGAAAAAATTACATTTTTTCAGAGTAAATAATTTTATGGATGTTAAGAGTGTCGAGATGTACGAACACAATTCAAAAAGTAACAGTATTAAATGCAATTTACACTTGAGGCATTGAAACTCGCAGGAAGTGAAGATGCATGCTTTGGGAAAGTTCCAACATATCCCGACAGATGGAATGACAAGCTGAATAGGAAGCATAGTTGAAACAAAATGGTCACATCCCTAGTTGTGTGCACCGTAGAAGAACAGCAAGCAGTAATACTTGTAGCTGAAGGGCGTAAAACCTTGACAAATCCATAGAAGGATGTTGGAAAGGTAGGGAGATAACTGCATTAGTGGGAGAAGAGTGTACAAGTGGGTACATGCCTTTAAAAGTGGACGTACGTCAGTCATGGATGAGCAACGCTTTTGTTGTCCCAGCACAGCCGTTACTTAGGAAAATGTGGGACGTGCCATGATTCATGAGGACTGGCATATTTCTGTATAAACTTTAGCCAGGGAACTAAGTATCAGTTTATACCTTATTAGTAGTGCAACCCAAAAGCACAATAAGCATAAAAAGCATAACAGAGCTTTCGACATGTGGTTGCTACCCAGAACATGATTTTGGGGGTCTAAGATTTAGGAAAAATAAGTTTCAAAAGCACAATAAAGGATAATTTTAAAAAATAAAGCATAAAAGCACAGTATGTAATTTAAAGTACAATTCTTAGATTTTAAACTGACAGTTAATTTCCAAAAATAGATTCAATGCAGAAATTAAACATTGATTCCCTCAACAATTCCAACAATAAACTTGTGGATTGAATGCAGAAATTAAACATTATTTCCTTCAACAATTCCAACAATAAACTTGTGTGTGAAGTTTCATTGTTTTATGGTCAGTATACAATCTGAATCAGAGCAGTGCACATTTGTTGAACATCAGCATGCCAAAAACTGCTGTAAATGTAATTCTAAGGGTTCGTGAGTTTCCTACAGATCATTTTGTAGCTGAAAAGGGGAAACTATTGTGTACCTTATATTCAGAGAGCATTAATTTTGAAAATAAGTCCATTGTGCAAAAGCATGTGGAGAGTTTTAAACCCAGATCTCAGAAACAAAGTTATGGACATTGTTCAACCTCAGGCAGTCCTAGCAGCATACGTACCAGTACTATACCTCAAGTGTGGCAGCGTATGGAAAATTTGAAGGATAATATGAAAGAAGTGGTCAAAGCATTCACTTCTGCTGGTATTCCATTTCATGTCTCCCGCAACGAACAGTTTCGTCAGTGGATAGCAACAGCTATATACAAATATGAAACTGGCCCCTAGTGAAACCACTTTGAGAATATATCTTGTCAAGTGTGCTGAAGAAGACCTTCAGGAAACCAAGTCAAAACGTGGGGGAAAATCTGTTTACCTAGTGGTTGACGAAACGAGAGATATAAAGAATCGTAAGGTGGTGAATATTCTTGTTGCTTCCATTGGGTGTTTTGGGTGAGAAACCCCATCTTGTAAAAACCAAAATTGTACAACATTGCAATGCTGGTGTAATAGTAAATTTAATACTTGACACACTAGATCTTATTGGTGTTCACAGGTCTAATTTTACTGCTCCTATTTTGGACAGAGCAACATATATGCTTTCTGCTGGCAGGCGATTGGCTGGAGTTGCACCTCAGCTTTTACATTCTACATGGGTGCATGTGTTGCATCTTTGTACTGAAGAGATTAGATTTGAGCTCAAAATTGCTGATGAATTCATTGCAGCTGTTAAGACAGCTAGTCAAAACTCCAGCCAGAAGAGAGAGATTACTGGAATGCTTAAAAGAATCAGAAGCACTTGATCTACCTCCAGTTCCTGTAATCACTCGTTGGGGCACGTGGTTGAAAGCAGGAAAATATCACAGCACCAATTTCAATGCAGTTACATATTGGATCGATCTGGAAGATGGTGAAGGTAGTGCTGCTGTAACAAATTTAAAATGACTAGTTGAAAATAAAAGCCTTCAACTTCAACTCAGAATTATGTCTGAAATCTGTGATGGTATTTGTAAACAAATTCTTGGAATCAAACAATACTGATGCAACAAAGACCTGGCTTAGTCTGTCCTCAGTTCTGCATATGCTTCAAAGTTCTGGTGTACCATGTAAAAAGCTTGAGATGTATATGAATGGACGCCACCCTGCAAAAAGCTTCTGGAAGGAAGTTCAGAATTTGGATCCAACGAAAATTTGTGTTCTATTACTGCTTTATCCTTCTGGCAGAAACAGTCCACTAAGATGCCTACACTAAGTAAGCTGGCAATGAAGGCAATAATGATACCCCCATCATCTGCTTCGGTTGAGAGAAGCTTTTTTAAGCTCAATTGGATTTTAAATTCTAAACAGTCATGTCTCGCAGAAGAAAATCTTGAATCTCACCTGAAACTTGCAACCTCAAGAATGTGGTACAGAGACTGAGAGTGACACATATGACTCGATTTTCATTCTTTAGCTTTGCTCTCTTATTGTAGTGTGTTTTTGTATAACTTTATGTAAGAAACTTGCTTTACTGTCTCGAAAAAGAAGTCATTTAAGTTAATGAAGTTTATTTGTATGAAAGAAATACCTTATAAGAAATAAAGCATAATCATAAAAAAAATAAAGCATAATTATAAAAACAATAAAGTATAATGTGGGTTGCTCTACTTATTAGTGAGGTTCTCAAGTACTGTTTTTTAGCTCTAATGACCTAGCTGTCGATGGGCCCTTAAACCCTACTCACTCACCCCACTGTTTTTTATGTGCACAATGGGTGCCTAGCAGCGGCGATTGATATAGGGGGCTGTGGTACTGCAGCCCCCCCCCCCCCCCCCCCCAGAGCAAATTTAAAGTTTGTTGCCTTCATTGCCTAAATTGAATATGAGTAGATTACATCCATACAGTACAACTTGTTCATATCCGACTGGGCAGCAAGTTCATTTGTGAAGCTGCTTCTTCCTCAGAGGATTGCCAGTCCAACTCGCTAACATGCACATTGCTTCCACTTCCCTCTCTGCTAGCCGCGCTACACATTTCAGATACGGCAGAATCACTGGACTGCAATTTTTGCAGTCCCAAAAGCAGTGTAAGTGCAATTTAGTGCACATTTTTGTGAAACCAGACTCTTTGTGAATATTTTCACGGTTGTTCAAACATATGTGTGTTTCCTGACACTAAAGTACAATCAAATGTGATTTTATATACTGGTGTGCTTATAACGAAGAGTAATTTAGTCGAGTATTTAAAGTCTCTTCTGCAAGAGAAATGTGGCATTAAAGTGTACAGAAGACGACTCCAGTGTTAAACATTATTCAAACTGCAACAAGCCGCCAAAAGCAATACAGTAGGTGTTTCAGTCCTGAAATTTCCACAAAATATGAATGGATATGTGGCTGTGAAGTCAGTAATTTCCTTTTGGGTTTTCCATGCCTTTTATTTGGAATTAAAGATGATGCAACCAATATTTCATGGGTTAAAAAGAGGCTTGCAGCGTTGAGACTATATGAAAAATGCCATAAATATGAAATGTCCAAAAAGCATATTAATAACATGCTTAATTTTGCTACACTTATGTCATTAAAGTCAATCCTATAAGGAATCAATAGATAATCATAATTAGGGCTAAGAAGTTCATGCATTTGCATGTTTTTTCATAGGGGTTAAAAATGTGTGCTTTTACATTATGTGCACGAATTACAGAATTTTCAGTTATTTGGACATGATTTTATGGTGGATATAACTGCATATTTTCTTGATTTTTGATAAATGCATATTATTTCAATACTATAGCCCCTATATTGCACATTTTAATGATTTTTATGGCTTTTTATTACTTTTTTCTATCTGGATAATATTTTTCATATTGGCAGTACTGCACATGATGATGCAATTCACGAAGATTTCATTATTATTGCCCCTATATTGCATATTTTAATGAATTTTATGCTTTTTTTATTTTTTCATCTGTATAATATTTTTCATATTGGTAGCATTTCTGAGACAATGGTTCTTTCCCATTGGCAGATAGATTCGTGTCCAGTACGAAGATAATTTATGTTAAATCTCCTAAAAGAGTTAAGTTGTTTAGATCAACAGCACCTAATATCTGACTTCTTCCTGCACCAGCGTTAACTCGATAGGGAACATGGATCGACGCAGTTTTATATTATGCTGAGCACATAGAAATAGCCGAAGAGGTTATTAATTCATTGGACTTGAAACATGCTTCATCAATAGAAACTGTGCAAAATATTCTGTCAAGCACTGGGTTAAAAGAGGATCTTGGTTTCATATCTGCCCATTTTTCTTTCTTACCCACAGCCATAATGGCATTGGAAGCAGTAGGATCTCCTTTGCATGAATCACTTACTGTCTTTGAAAAAAAAAACAATATGTGATCTAAGTTTGGTTCCTGGTAGCATAGGACAAAAAGTGAAAGAGAAAGTGAATTATGTAAATTCAAAAAATTCTAGTTATAAACAGATGTGCGATATTCGAGACATCCTAAAAAGAAAACCATGTCTCACCAAGAGACTTGACTCTCTCTGTGAAGCAGTTATCATTTAAATATGCCCCGATAACATCTTATGACGTGGAGAGAAGTTTTTCACGTTACAAAAGTGTTTTGCGAGACAACAGACGATGCTTTACAGTTGAAAATTTGTGCAAAGTGTTGGTTGTGAACTGCAATTTAGCAGTTAATACTAGCAGCGGGACCACTTCTGCTTCAACCTCTAAAGAGTAAGGTAACTTTATTTATTATTTATACTAACTCGTCTTGTCTACTGCAAAGGGACATTAATTGTTTTAATTAAATAGTGCATATTTCTTGGCATATTTTCACGTTTTTAAGAGCATATTTGCATGCATATTTCAGTGTTTTTTACGGCATGAACTTCCGAGTCCTAGTCATAATGATCAAGTCCAAAAAGTTATGGACACTCATAAGGATAATCAACTGCATGGAATTTTGTGATTTTCATTAGCTACCCCTAAGAGGCCATGAAGGGTCACAAACTCCACAGGGTTCATTGAATATACAACAGAAATTGAAGTACCATTTTAATAGTGACTCATTTTTTTAAAGGAACTTCAAAGACAATTCAAAAATGAGTCACTTCAATGAATTCTTAGAAGAAATTAAAGCAACAGACCGTGTGTCTATTATGGCTGAGGAAATTACAGATATTGTTGACAAGTTCCAGCTTGTAAGAGTTTTAAGGTATTGTAATGTCTTTGGAAGTCCTGTTGAGCAATTCTAAGGATTGTTTATTCTGATAGCAAAATTCTGATGCAATTGCAGAAATAGTAATTTCTGAGCTTGGCAATATATTAAAAGATAAGAACAAGAAGCTCATATGCCAACGCTTTGATGGTGCAGCAGCCATGAGAGGGGTTATCAATGGAGTGCAAGTTAGATACTTTGTGCATTATTAGCACATCAATTAAATCTGATAATGGAGAGAGCTGCCAGGCAAAAAACAAAAGCTAGGATTTTCTTTTCAAATGTTTCTACTATGTACGACTTCTTTTTCCACTCTCCACACAGATCATGTGTGGATTAGTGCTAAATTTGTGTGTTAAGAAGAGAATACCCAGTGAAAGATCAAGGAGGTGGATCTAGAAATGCAGCATTGTAAATATTGTTCACGAAAAAAGGCGGTACTGAAAGAGTGTTTTCAAATGTTGTCAGAATCAGACTTCAAGTAGTACGACAATAAATCAGGAATCTGCTATATTGGGTATCTTGAAAACGAGTTTTATTTCTAGCTTAATTTTTCCCATTTAATTATGCTTCATGTAGGCACAACAGAACCATCACATAGATGCTGCCAAAGTTCAAGTGTACATGTCTACTTTCACTGCTGAAATTATAAAAGTAAGAAGCACAGTAACCAAGCGAGATGGCCCAGGTGGTAACATCTGTGGTATGCATTTGGGAGATAGCTGGTTTGATCCTCGTGACCACCCTTCCTGACCTTGGGTTTTTTTCAGAGGTTCCCCCAGGTCGCCAGACAAATGCTGGAGATTTCCATTTCCTCCAAATTTCCTGTCCCTTCACTTTGTTATATTGATCATTTCATTTCACCCTTCATCTCGTTAGGTTTCTTTCAGGGTTGGAAGAGTCAGCGAGGGTCCCGCCTGCAGCACAGCAGGGAGGAAATGCACTCTGGAAATATTGTCTCCCGAATTGGACTTGCTTCTGACTCCCCCCCCCATGGAGTGCAGCTAAGTTAGCCTCCTTCGGGTGCTTTTAACTGGGAAAATGCAAGGACCCTGTCACCTGCTCTGTCGTGGCAACGTCCCCCTCAGCAAGTTGTCATTGAGTCAACATAGCAGAGTCCTGTGATTTGGCAGCAGAAAACTCATACAAACAAAAAATTGTTTCAAATGCACAGACCAGAGCAGCAGCAGATAAGGAAGTATGTGATATCTGTCTCAATCAGATCTCCGCTTCCAGTTTAGAGATCACCTTTCTGTATCTTCCCTATTACAAGAATCAGTTATTAAAGAATATAGAACTTTCAGTAATATATTCAAGAGAATAATTCAGGAATATTGGTGGTGCTACAAAATTGCTTCAGTGTCCTGGAACTAATAATCGTTTCTCCACTTTTGCTGAAATATTAAAACTTTTGAAAACAGTCTTTAACAAGTGAATCTGAACACTGTTGTTGTTGTAGTGTTTAACGCCCGCTTTTACTACTACGGCACCACAGGCGGTGACACTGATGATACATGGAATGAAGATGGAGCACCGGTGGAATGAGATGGCGGGGGAAATCGGAGCACCCGGAGAAAACCCACCCTGACACCGCTTCGTCCACCACGAATACCACATGTGGGTCCCTGGGATCGAACCCGGGCCGCCTAGGTGGTAGGTGAGTGCGCTAACCGCTCGGCCACGGCGCCACCATCTGAACACTGTTTCTCTACACTGAAAAGAACAAAATCATTCCTTAGGAACACTATTGGAGAAAAAAGACTAACTGCATTTGCTAAGTGGTCTATAGAAAAGGAAATGATAGAAAACATCCAGAAGTTCAATGAGAGAGGAGTTAATAAGTTTGTTACAAAGAAACATCGCTGTATGCAATTCACCTTCAAATAATTAAAGTAAGCTGAAATTCCAATAATCAGTGCAGCCCCCCTAGGAATAGGCAACTTGAGCTGCCACTGGTGGCTAGGATCCTCGCTGATGAACACCAGATGATGTGTGTTCAGACTGCCACATCATTTCTGGCATGAAGAACAACTTTCTGACACATCACAGGAGACGAAACCTGAGTTGCATCACTATGAACCAGAAAGTAAAAGACAGTCTTCAGAATGGCAACATACATTTTCTCCAGCCAAGAAAAAATTCAAGTCTCAGGCCTCTGCTGGAAAGGTCCTTTTCACCCTCTTCTGGGATATAAATGGACAGATTTTGGAGTGCTATCAGCAAAGGGGTGAAACAGTGAACAGTGCCCAGTACAGGCCATGTGGGAGAATGAGCTAAAACCAGCATTACGCAGCTGTTGCAGAGGACTTCTGTTGAGAGACACTCTTATCCTTCACATGTCCCCACATTACCGCTGCAACTCTTGCCATCATTTGGAGATTGAGATTTCAGGTCTTACAGAATCCCCCAGCCTTGATCTCGCACCTTTGGATTACCAGGTTTGGACCTCTAAAGGACGCTCTCAGAGGACGATAATTTGAAAGTGACAATGAGGTTAAAAAAGCGGTGCACTCTTGGTTGCAGGCACAACCAAAAACCTTTTCTTCGAATGGAATAGAAAAGTTGGTGCAATGGTATGAGAAGTGTATTGAAAAGAAGGGTAGTTTATATTGAAAAATGACATCTTCTTTGTATCTGTAAGTGAAATATATGTATGCTTCGCAAAAACTTGTTTGCTGTTACTTTTTGAATCACCTTTATATTTTAAAACAAGAATCTCATGTATAAATGTTAGTAGACAAGCTCCAGAGGAATTTAAATTGTGCACATTTTGTTCCTAAATGGGTGAGATAGTCTTTTAAAAACTGCCTCCGTAGCACAGTTGGTAGCACACTTGTCTGAGGTGCAGAGGACCCGGGTTCGATCCCTGGTACTCAGTACCAGCATGGGGATTTTATCCCCTCTGGGAGGTCTGGCACGGGGTGGACTGAGCCTCGTTAGGTCCCGGGGGACCAACTGAGGAGCTACTTGATGGAGAAGTAGCGGCCCCAGGTCTAGAAGACCGGCCGGGAGGGCTCGGGGTGCTGACCACGTCCCATCCTCCAGTACTACACCTCACCAATGACACCTGTAGTAGGCAGAGGTGGGGGACGCAGTGGCCTTGGCCCCTCATGGGCTGTCGCACCGGGGTTTAGTTTAGAGCCTTTTAAAAGTAAACTGTGACGCAAGATTCAGAATATAGTGGAGACTGAACAAATGCACAGGATTGTAAACAAGGAAAGTAAAAGGAATTAATGACACCCTTTATTGACAAAATTTAATCAAAATTTACACTGCTTTTTATAATCATACTGAGACAGAATATTAGAAGACCCCAAAAGAAAATCGTTTATGTGAATATTTGTTAAGAGTGTAATTTGTTTTTCGATGTTGGTATCAGATGGTTAAATGACGAAAACGTGTTAATAATGTTCATTGTTACAAACAACTAAGTTTGTTTAAAGACGTCATAAATATTTCCATATTTAATTTTAATATATATGTATAAATATTAGAATTATATGTGTTTACTCTTGATAGCGAAGGGAGAATGGTTAGGGATCGCTTCCCTAACAAGAAGGAACTATTTGACGGATGCATACGCGGATGTATACGAGAAAGGTAGTATCACGTGAGGTGACGCCATAATCCTTTCACTAGTGTGTGTATATTCAAGGTGTAAAGACGTGTTGAGGTAACGTGTGAGCATTGTAGAATGTTTACCAGACTTTCATCAAACATTTGTTCCACTTTTTAAAAAAGTGCAAAGACTTAAATCATTTAAAACGGTGCTATGGCCAGTCAACATGGAGTATGCATTAAGTAATTTTAAGATAATGAACTTTGTATCAAATAGTAGTCACTTCCCACTGCTGGCGGACATAAAAATACGAGCAGAGGGACCAGGTGTAATTGCATAGGAAGGAGATATTAGCAAGTATAGTGAATTCAAATGCAAGGAGGAACAGAGAAATACATTCAAATTAACATTAGAATCTAAGTATGGTCAAATTTGCCAACAGGGTATAAACTTTATGCTAAAGAATTATGAAATAGAGAAAGTAACCAACATATTTAATACATTATTGCAAATAGCAGGAGATGGGATGAGAAAGGGAAGGGGAGGAAACAAAAGGGAGGATTAGTAATTTGATGAGGATTGTGTGGTAGCAAAAAGAACAGTGAAGCAATCAATAAAATGAAGAGAGGAAGGGGGTAAGAAGGCATAACAGGAGTTTCTAAAAAGTAGGGATTTCTATACCTTATTACTAGATGATAAGAAACATGAGTGGAGAAGAAGGAATGAGAGTAACCTGATGGAGATTTTAAGGGAAAAAATACCAACAAAGTATGGAAATCATTAAAATCTACATATAACAAGTATGTTATAAAACCGAATATTAAACCAGTAGAATAGATTATTTTAAGATATTTGAGGAAGACTGTTGTATCAAGGTAAAACCATTGGTGAATTTTGGAATGAGTTACAAAGAAATATTGGATAAGAGATGAGGAGATAATTAAACAAGTGAAATTGATCAAAAAGAATAAAGCAACAAGAATAGATGGGATCCCTTCAGAATTGATTAAGGAATGGTGTAGTGATGTAAATAGAGTAAAGCTGCTCACAGGTTTGTTTAACACAATCAAAAACAAGGGATATGTTCCAGAATATTGGAGGAAAGCAATAATACACCCCATATACCAAGGCAAGGGGAGTGTAGATAAGCTCAATAATTATATATTACTATTGAATGTGGGAAAAATTTTTAAAGGGAATTTTAACGAATTAGGTTAAAAAATTGGGTGGAAGAACATAAAATTCTTTCTGAATATCAAATGGGTTTTCGTAGCGGGAGAAGAACTGTTGACAATCTATTCATAATTAAAACAGTGGACAAATACCTAAAAGAAAAAATGGGAAAATTATGTAAGGCATTTGTAGGCTTAGAGAAAGCACATGACTTCATTGACTTAAAATTGCTGTGGTACAAACTGTTGAGCAAGGGAGTAAGTCAACATATGGTAAGCACTCTTAAAGCTCTATATAAGGAGAATACATTTTGTGTGAGAGTAGGAGCAGGAATGGTGACAAAAGAAATAAATCAAAAGAAGGGTCTACAGCATGGATGTAAGTTACGCCCTGTACTATTTAATCTGTTTATAGATGATATACTGAGATAAAAAAGCAATAATTGTTTACCAGTAATAAATATCACAGTCCCTGGGTTATTATTTGCAGACAACTTAGTTGTCGGATATATTTCAACAATTGGTCTCAAACAATCCTTGCAACAAATAGATAAGTGCTGAAATGAATGAAACTTGATGGTTAACCAGGAAACGACTCAGATTATTGTTTTTAAGAAAGGGGTAAAATTATGCAGGTATGAAAAGTGGAAGAAACAAGGTAAGGTACATAAAGTGGTTAGAGATTGTATATACTTAGGGGTCAAAATAGATGGGCGAGGAAAATGGGAGAAAAGAGGAAGTTAGCGTTGGCAAAAGCGAAAGGAGCACTGGCAGCAATTTGAGGGTGAAAATATAAAATACCAATATAAATGTTCACTGGCTTGAAAAAATATATAGTATGGTAGTAGAATCAAAAATGTTATACGGAATTGAAATGTGGGGAGTAGATAGTGGTTGTGAAGTTGTGGATACAGTGCACAGGATGTTCTACAGGGAACTGCTAGGTCTGCCAAATGCAACAGTTAAGGAATTTGCTCAAATTGAAATGGGACAAGTGGGAAGGAAAGGTGTGATTATGGAGAGAGCTCTTAAGTACTGTATAGATTACTAAATCTAGATGAGAGCAACTTGTTAAGGCAATGTTTAGAATATCAAGAAAGAATTTGGGGAAAAATGGGTGGAGTTATTTAATGCAAACTAACTTAGAAAATAGTGGACTGTGGGAAATTTGGAGGAGGAGGGCAAACAATGTAAATGGTATTTATTTATGCCAACAAACTTACTGTTGGTGTTTTTAAACACACAAGCCATGTGTGGGCAAAGTTTGAGAGGTAGAACTGGAACTTAAAAATTCAATGCCACAACTGGGATTTGAAGCACAGACCTTCCGCTTACCGGGCGGCTGCTCTAACCACTTAGCTATTGTGACAAACTGCCAGAATGGCATTAAATTCTCAAACCAGTTCGTATTTCTCCTGCTAAACCACAAAGGCAGTCTCACATCAGAGACAAATTACCCCAATGGTGACTTACTATTGTAAGTACTTTATATCCCAGGATTAAATAACCTTCAGATGGTAATTATTATTTATTTATGCCAACAAACTTACTGTTGGTGTTTTTAAACACACAAGCCGTGTGTGGGCAAATTTGAGAGGTAGAACTGGAACTTAAAAATTCAATGCCACAACTGGGATTTGAACCACAGACCTTCCGCTTACCGGGCAGCTGCTCTACCACTGAGCTATTGTGACAAACTGCCCACACGCGGCTTGTGTGTTTAAAAACACCAACAGTAAGTTTGTTGACATAAATAAATAATAACTACTATTATTACTATTATCATTATCCCTATGATTAAGACTAAAATAGACGTGCTAGATTATAAGTAACGCTTGGTCGGGAATATGGCAAGATAACAGCCTGGGCTGATGTAAGCCATATTCCATGTATTGGTGCTTAGTTCAAATAAATAAAAAGAAATAAATAGCCTTATACACAAATTTTAAATAAATTGTATACCTCAGCTGATGCTCACAAATTACCTTTAATGAATCCTGTGCAGCTAGAGAAGGTGGTCCTGCTAGAAATAACATGTTATGAACAGGATGATAGGCTGCCATTACAATTCCTTGCCGATAATAATTACTAAATGAAAATGTATGGCTTTCTTGATAGCCTTCAGTTGGAGACACAAGGTAAGCCCGCAGGTTGCCCTCATAGTCCACTAGAACCAGTTCGCTGGACCTATTATGAGAAAAAGGTAACATAAGAAAATCAAAGAACTTTCAGCTTAGAATGCATTAGTTTCAGTGGTTTGAGGCCAGTTATATAAATAATAATGTATAGCGTTCGTATAGCTTTGAAAATAAGTTGGATACAATTTGAAACATGTCACCTCTGGAAGATCTTGCAATATTAGTAAGATAAGTGAAGCTTTTAGCTTCTAATTTGTTTTTATTTTAAATGTATCTTCTTAATTGCTAACTTCTACATAACGAGCACTATTCTGTACTTCTCATGGAGGCTTAACAATTTTTAAAAGTCACTAACAAATTGCTATGTCTTCTTTGGTATTCTGTGAATTTACAATAACAAAATTGTTCCTGATGAACAATCAGGTTCCAAGCTTCTGTTGTTTACACGATTGTCACAGATTCACAGAGAGAGAAAATGGACATAATTCTGATGCTGTTAGAAGAGGAAGAACATAGCAGAAGGAATGTAACTTTATTAGCAAACATAAGTGTTACAACATAAGTATGATAGAAATGGTAAATATGTGTTCTAATGACAATCGACATATTCTGTTGGATTATACAATCAATATATTCTGTTGGATTATACAATCGATATATCACTAAAGCCACAATTCTTAGTCACCTTACCATGTGCATGGGGCTGTTTCGTTCAGTGCTGATGGCTGGCCTCTCGGTCTGGGCGAACACATTCAGGGCATAACCGACACTCCTACACACAATGCAGTACTAAAAATTGTGGCTTTATATATCACTAATAGTGGTGGAAGCTACATTAATGTACAGCAGTACCTTATAGTTTCCTTCATATGCATTTTCAGGTTAAGGTAGTGAAACAGTTAATAACAAGGTTAATTTGAGAACATTTATATTTTTTGTATTGGTTTAATAACTGAGTAGATAGATATTTATTTTCTTCATAGAATACATAATTAGTTCACATATAATTCCTCAATTCTGAATAATAACTGAGTATGTTTTATATTTGTGTTGTATAATTAATATATTATGCTTATTTATTTGTTTATTGACATATTTATGTATTTTCGTTTATATGTCCAGAACAATATTCAAATCCATAATATAATAAAAAATATGGAACTTTTTCATGACCAAACTATGTTAATAGATATTAATATGAAAGGTTTCTTCATTCTTTAAAACCACAGAGAGGTATAACCTAGAATGTTTGTTACCCATCACTGTATGGATGGAAACTATATAGAACAGAAAAATTGTATATACAAGGTCAAATGAAAACCGGAAATATTTTTACTGCTCCTTTATTACAGACAGGGTTGAAACAAGTACACTATCTTTCAATGTAGCCCCCTGCTTTTCGGTACATCTTTGCCACCAAGTTGGAAGGGCATGGATACCTCAGGAAAAAGAAGTAGTATTTTGGCCGAGCAGGTAGTCACACATGCACCGCCTGTTTCACCTCCATGTTGGTCACAAACTTGTTGCCACCTAAGGAGTCCTTTAGTGGGCCAAAGATGTGTAAGCTGGAGGGCATGAGGTCAAGGGATTAAGGAGGATGGGGGAGGCACTCCAGACACAAGTCCTTGATAGTCGCCACGGTCGCACAAACCATGTGAGGTCATATATTGTCATGTTGGATAAGCACATCTATTGAGAGGAGTCCGCAGCGCTTGCTGCATATGGCAGGTTTCAGAATATCACACATCAATTCACTATAGGTGGCACAGGTCACTGTCTTGCGCTTTTCCATGAAATGTTCTACTATGGGGCCCTTGTTGTTCCAGAACAAAGACTGCATCACGTTTTGTGCTGATGGCTGGCTGTAGAACTTTTTCAGTTTTGGCGATGATGGGTGCTGCCATGCCATACTGGAGCGCTTTGTCTCTGGTTGGTAGTGATGGACCCAGGATTCGTTTCTAGTCACAATTTGCTACAAAACTGTGTCACCTTCAAATTCGTAGCAGAGCAGCTTCTGGTAGGCATCAACTTGCCTCTCCTTCATTTCAGGAGTCAGTTGACAAAGTATCCATTTGCACCCACTTTCCGGTACTTCAATTCATCATGGACAATATGGTGAGCAAAACCGTGACTAACCTGTAATTGCACTGCACAATGGTGATCCATCTATCCTGCAGAATCATCTCCTCCACTGTTGCAAACGCCTTAGCTGTCGCAATACGATGTGCCTGGCCTGGCCTCGGCAAACTTATTGTGCCACTGCTGAATTTCTCGTACACCTGAGGCTGCAATAAACATGCAGCCCTATATTGTGCCAACATGTGTCAATGGATTTCTATCAGTTTTGTGCCTTCACTGTATATGAAACGGATCACTCCACGCTGCTCTACTTTCGTGCACTCCAACAGAGGCGCCACCATATTGGAAACTCCCGTATTGCACTGCTTCACATCGGGTCGTGGAACCAATGCCAATTGATGGCAGGAGAATCAATGTGCATGTGTATGGGGTCTGATCATGAGAAGAGGAATTTTAGATTTTCTATAGCAGTTTTCTGGTTTCCATTTGACTCACCATCATATTATAGTTTCAACATTTGTTTTGGTCAGTCACACACCCAAGGTTCTCTGCATGACACCTAATTTTACAAAAGTTTTATCTTTCTGGTAATACATGGATAGGAATGGGAAATTTTTGTTTAATTAATAACACAGAAAAAATTAAAATCACAAAAATCTTTGTGGAAATACTTTTTGTGCATTCAAAATGGCAGAATTTATATAGCAAAATAATGCAAAATTGGAGGTTGTATGCAAAATGTATTTTCAGCAATTTTCAAACAAAAATTAGTTTTATTCCGCAAAAAATGCTATAGTATTCTTTTCCAGAATTGCTTCCATTGTGGATCTCACTCCTGACACCGGTGTGATAAACAACAATTCCAATTACTTTTTATGTCAATTTACTTCCTCAAAAACTGAATCACAATTCACAATTCTTGACCTTGCAACTCACAGCTGTTTTGTTGTATTGTATCCCTGGCAGAAACTTTACACACGTTGTTCAAATATTCACAGCTCACTCTGACAATTAATAACTAAAACTAAACTGCTCTGTCCATGCCAACTATCTTATACAGTCTCTCAATTAGTGGGGATTTTTCTGGAAATCCAAATTTCTCAGCTTTTCTTGTAAACAAGTTCCCCATGTTGAAAGCTTCTAGAAATGTGTGCAATGGCAATTGTTCTGAGCTGCCCATTGTTTGCCTTGTTTACTGGCCGGCACTTACAAGCTGTGGTGTGAGGTAAACCACATTTGATCCTCCTTTGCCGCAACAGTATGTTCTTTCAATTCTTGGTGAACAAGGCAGCTCGCAACAAACTTTGCTTGCATGTCTGTCCACACCTGAATATTCCTCTCACTTGCATTGACTACTGGTCCACCACCTGCGAGCACAGCATAGGAAACTGTCACATGATGAGTCACTAGCTGCAGCTGACATAAGCACTCTTCATTCTTCCCCAAAACAACGTTATTGCAAATTATACATTCAATATAAATCCTCCTTTATGCATACCAGGTGTAATCAAAAAGTAATGGGAATTTTTATCTTTCTTAAAGAATCTATTTATTCATCAACATCAACTTTGTTCCCTTCAAGCCCTAATGACCTAGCTGTCGACGGGCCCTTAAACAATTCTCAATACTTGTTCCCTTCAAAGTAATTCCCCTCAGATATAATACACTTGTGCTAGCATTTTTTCCAATCTTGCAAGCACTTCTGGGACTCACTTTTTGTTATGATGTTCAGCTCCTTCAGCGATTATGTTTTTATCTCCTCAAAGGTGGCAAAATGACATACTTTCATGGCTGTTTTCAACCTTGGAAATAGAAAGAAGTAGCAGGGGGCCATGTCCGGCAAATATAGTGGCTGAGGCAATATAACGGTGTTGTTTTTTGCTAGAAAATCACAAACAAGCATTAAGATGTGAGCAGGAGCATTATCAAGATGCAATCTTCACGAGTGGTTTTGTCACAATTCTGATCATTGTTTTCAGATTGCTTCACGAAAACAGCGCTTAACTTCCAGATAGTTTTCCTTATTGATTGTTCGACCATAAGGCATAAACTCATGATGTACTATCCCATTGTACATAAATGAAGAAAACAGAAGAACCTTCACATATGATCGAACTTGTCAAACTTTTTTTGGTCTTGGTTCTTCAGGCAGTTTCCATTGGGACAATTGAGACTTGGTTTCAACATCATACCCATATACCCATGTTTCACCACCTGTTATAACCCTCTTTAGAAGTTCTGCATCATTGCCGACTCCATTCAGCAATTCTGAGCGGTGTCCTTGCAATATCGTTTTTGGTCCAAATTCAACAATTTTGGAACAAACTTTGCTGCCACACACTTTATACACAAAACATCCAAAAGAATTGTTTGGCATGAGCCAAAGGATAAGCCAACATCATCAGCAACCTGACGGTTATTTGGCAATTTTCAAAACCATTTTCCTTACTTGTTCCACATTCTCGTCAGTAATTGATGTGCTGGGGCATCTAGGGTGGTCGTCATCTTCAGCATCTTCTCAGCCCCCTCTGAAGCATCCATACCACTCGTAAATTCTTGACTTACTCATAGTAGATTCTCCAAAAGCCACAGTCAACATTTTGAATGCGGTGCTGCACTTTATTCCATTTTTAAAGCAAAATTTAATGCAAATTCTTTTATCCAACTTTCTCGAAAGCAAAAACTTGCCAAAATTTGCTGAACACTCACAAACACATATAACCTTTTTGACTGTCAACAATAAACTAAACATTCAAAACAGCTGAAAACGCAAACATGTCAGACACATGTGTACCAACAAGATAAAAAAGTTTTTGACAATCGGATGTAGTCTGCAAACTTTAAAAATTCCTATTACTTTTAGATCACACCTCGTATATTTCATCTGCTTCTACACCATGTCACTTCTTCTTCCTAGATATCATAATTTTTGTTTTATTCTTTGTTCTGTGATTTTAAGCACACGTGATGTGGTATCAGAAATTAATATTGATTTTGCTTTGGCATTTTTATAGTTTTGCATATTTCTTAATTCTTTAATATTACCTCCCCCCCCCCAACCCATGGCAGACCTCCCAGCAGGGGAAAAATCCCCACAATGGTACCAAGGATCGAACCCAGGCCCTCCAGGCCAGAGCCAGGTGTGCTACCACTGCGCTACAAAGTGGTCTTTCTTTAATACTTCTATACAAATGTTTGAAGACATTAATTCCCATTAACTCTATAAATTAATCTTAGGACAAACAAAATCAATTCTAAATTTTTACTTTCTCTACTGGTAAGTAGGGGAAGTATTGTATTCCACCCAAAAATTCGATGTCGAGATTTCACCGGAAATACATGTTTTGAGGCCCCCTGAATCCAAAAAAAAAGCATTTTTAGAAAAAGGTCCGTGTGTGTCTGTGTGTCAGTCTGTCTGTGTGTCGGTCTGTCAGTCTGTGGACAGCATAACTCAAAAACGAAAAGTCGGTTTAAAACCAAAGTTGGTATTTAAGTTTAATGTCTTTCAAGGATGTGACACGAAGATTTTGAAGAAAATAGCCCCACCCTAAACTACCCTTTACATGGAAAATTTTTCGAAAATTTTTATTTTCTTGAAAATGGCTAACGATTTTGATTAAAATGTCATATGTTTGAGATATTTTTATGACAAATGAAATGTATATCTTGAATTTTCAGGCTATAGCCCCTGTAGTCGTATTTACTCTGGACGACTTTTGCATAACTGGTAAACTATTAGAGATAGACCAAATTATACTGTACAAAAAATGTAGATCTTGCTAAAATACACAATTTATGTCTCAATAAATTTTCTTGTAGGGTGAACCATTTCGTAGATATTCCTTGTTATGTGTGTGAATTTCGGAAAACTTAGAACTTTCCTGAAATTGGTCATCGTTGTTCATTTTTTTATATGTTACGTGTGCAAAGAGCACGGAATCTCAAAGCTTTAAAAGATTTGACTATCGCACAAAGCCTACTGTATTCCAATATTCCCCTTGCACCTACAAGGAAATAAGCAATAAGATAATTTGTACAAATGTTTATTTTAACTAACACGAAGAAGATATAGGAATAAGAGTTTGTAAGAATGGTTAGTACAAGAGTAGAGAAAGTCATGTGAGTGCAACACATCAGATTTTTTCCTCCTCCTATTCAATGAAACTAATGGTTCCAGTCCACATATTATGTCGCACATAATTTGGAGGGCAAGTTCGAATTCTTTTAGTGATGAAATGAATGCACTGGAGAGCACTGGAAGTTGGCAGATGGATTGTCTCTCAATGGCTGTTAAAATTGAAGCAGTGTTGTTAAGCAATATGCTCATCACCTTACATCACTTGCACAATATCTTGAGGGATCAAGTTTCCTACTTCTAATGTCTTGGAAGTTTAAGTAGATCAGCCAGGAAATTTTTGAAGGTGAAAAGGAGTGTTGGCAACTGGCTTCTTCAAGCAGAAGTAAAGTACTCTGATGCAAGTAGGCATCAAAATAAACTCACAAAGCTTTTAAGTTCTTATTACTCAAACTTGTACTCACAATGCTGAAAAATCTTTTAGTTCTATGAACATTTTAATAAAATTTGTGAAAGAAGGTCTTGTGAAGACTGGGTCAACTGTTGTGTCTACAATGCAGTCACTGAGTGTATCCAAAATTTTTATGACCTACTAACAGCTGCAAGATACAGCTAGCTTGCAAGTTCCAACCAGAGAGGCTGACACTGTGAAATGTTTACAAACAAAATTGTATTATCCTGAATTTGCAGATGCAGGACTACAAGCCTTGCTTTAACATGTAGCCTTGCTACCAGCCTTGTTCCAATATGGACAGTGAACAACTATTTTCAGAGGACAGAGATTATGACTGAATGAAGACACAATATAAGTGAAGAAAATGTATGCTATCACTTGAAGTTAAGTGTCACTCAGCTTAAACTGCAGTGTGCATGAAAAATACATTTTATAGTATTTGTGTGACAGATATTCAAGTATTAATATATCACAATTCCTGATTCATTATGCTTGAATAAAAATAAATGAAGTGCCCATTTTCATGACTTTGTGTATACATATGTACAGTGTTCTTTTTCTGGGGGAACACTGGGGAACGCGTTCCCCTAAACATTTTCTGAAAACAAAATTTAAAAACCACTTTATTTAAAAAAGTAGAAAATGTGATTTCATAGCTACTGATTGGTTTTATTAATATTTGTTGGGTTGGTTTCTATTTAAATAGGTTATAGTAGTGTTAGAATCTCTTTGCAAGCATCAAAAATAAATACATAGCAAGAACCACTGCTTTGTTATCTATCTTCTCAGCCAGCTTCTTGTGTTCACTGTTGGTTAATTCATGTTTATGAATAATAATTCATGTATATGTCATGTGAGCAAAGAATTGAAATCAACACTCTTTGGATCTGAGCCGATCTGTTCCGTGTTCGTGGGTATAGTTCAATTCCTCACAGTGGTAGACATGTTAATACATTGTTTCTTTATTATTTATTTATGCCAACAAACTTACTTACGAACTAACTTGAGAATTTAATGCCATTCTGGCAGTTTGTCACAATAGCTCAGTGGTAGAGCGTCCGCCCGGCAAGCGGAAGGTCTGTGGTTCAAATCCCAGTTGTGGCATTGAATTTTTAAGTTCCAGTTCTACCTCTTAAACATTGTTTCTTGTTTATGCTGAGCGGCTTATCCACGCTTGTAGTGTATTGTACAGTGTGCATGTGGTTTTGAAGTTAGAAGATGCAATGAGTCGAAAAAAAGCTATTTTACATGGTCTCCAGCATCCAAAAAAATTAAACAGAGCAACGATGAATGCATTTCAAATTATAATGCTGGAAGTTCAATGACGGTGGATAATAGTGCAGCCAAAAACAAAAGCAGTGAAAGCGTGTGTGATGCTGATGAAACCTCCAATGAAAGTGTGTGTGATGAAAAATTAGGTGAGATCCCTGATTGTTGGTCTTTAGATAAAAGTGCATTGTGCAAAACATGACTGGTTATTGATTAAAACCAATAAACTTTGTTGCAGAATATGTGGAGAAGTTGGGAAACTAGGACCACACAGAAACAAACAAGGAATGAATATTGCATAGACATGGGCTACAATTTCTGTGTCATCTTATGCAGATATGAAGAAAAATGAGATGATCTCTCTGTGAAAGAAAATATTGAAACATACAGAAAGTTCTACTCATCAAGCTGCAGCTAAGATTTTACGTAACTCCAAAGAAAATACTTTAGGAAATGTTTGCACAAGAGCCTTTGAAAATGAAAAAGAAGTGACTGCAAATGTGTTCCATACGGCGTACAAAGTTGCTAAAAAGAGCCAGGCTTTTAATGATTTTCAGTCAGAGATTGAACTTCGAGAACTACATGGAGTAAACATGGGCCGTATTTTATAGTCTGGAAATGCTTGCACAAGCATTATTAATCATATTGCATCAGAGATGAGAAAGACTGTTGTAAATAAAATAATTGACTCCAGACGCAAAATATCGTTAATGATTGATGAAAGTACGACAATTAGCCAACTAACATCTTTAATAATTTACATAAGAACAAAGGTCCCTGAAATGAATGAGCCTACAGATCTTTTTGTGGATGCAGGCTGCACTGCATGAAGAGACTGGTGAAGGTATATACAGTACATTGTTAAGGTGTTTAAATGCCCATGGCTTTTCTGATAATTTTCTGCAAGAAAATCTTATTGCAATTGCAGCAGTTAGAGCTTCAGTAATGAACGTGTTATAACACCACTGAAAAAGCCCAAGAGCAAGGAGAGACAGCGTGATGACTGGACCAAAGATGAAATGATGCCACTGTGGAAGCTGCTGTGATAAGGTATTTTTAATTCAATATAGTTCAAAGGGAGAATCTGAAAATATATCATTGATGCCCCCTATTGTTTTATTTATTCATTGTTATTATTATTATTATTTAGATGATTGGAGCTGCAGCAACAAGTTGAAGATAGCGGCAAACAGTCGATATTGAAATCTGGCCTATTTATGTCATCATGACATACAGTAATGCTATCTGCTCGGCGGCTTACTTAGTTTCTTGCGCAACATATAGACTACTTAGACTTTAAAGTAAACAAGTTCAAGAGTTCCCCTAAACTTCTTTTTAGAAAAAGATCACTGCATATGTATGACTTTGTATAGGAAGTATCCACATTTAAAATGGACTTCTTAATGAAATAATTTAAAAATCAATTTCAAAGTAGATACCATCGTCAATAACACCAAACTTTTAAAATGATAAAAGACAAAAAATTCACCAAAATCAACTGAAAACCATTAAAAATAACACTGAAATATAACATCAAAACTATTAACAAAACACAGAAAAGTCCTACAAAGTAAAGTAAAATTTTCCTGTTCCTATGCAAGCTACAGGAGATTGCAGTTCAAGTGCTTGTCGATTATTACTCCAGAAAGTTTGTCCAATTTATTTCAGATACACTTTCACCTTCTACTGCTAATTTTATGTTGTTTTGGTTGTGTTTTGTTTATTCAAAACTGATGCACACTGTCTTTTTATTTTCTCAACTATTTACCATACTAAGTAGTCCAAGCATTGCATTGCAGAGAGAAAATCCATGAGGATAGCTGCCCATAAATTAGGGTTACCAAAAGGTACAGCCTGCTTATCTTCTTCATCTGATTGTCCTCCCCTTATGTAGGACTTACACCCCCTAGGACTTACAAGCCAGTACCTAGCGTTAAACGCCTGTGGGGGAGCACAGAGTGAAGACCTGGAGGCAGGTGGTCAGCCAAGAACCAGGAATGAGAGTGAGGAAGAGGATGATATGAAATGCAGGTGAAATCGATGAATGGAAAGCTGATTAAGGAACAATTGGTGGAATGAGTGGCAGGGGAAACTGGAGAACCTGGAGAAAACCTACCCAGATGCCACATTGTCCACCACAAATACCACATGCGGGTCCCTGGGATCAAACCCAAGTCACCTAGGTGGTAGGCGAACGGTATAACCGCTCAGCCATGGTGCCACCTATAGCCTGCTTAACAATTTACCTAAAGAAACACTTTTCAGTTTCTCTATTAGGTTCTGTAAAGATAGGAATGTTTCTTTTTTAAGCATTTTAGTAAAAACTATAGTTTTTAACTTTTTGGCTATTCAGTATATACATACATTTTATGAACAATGTAATATGACACAGCTATCCTCTAGATTTTTAACTTTATTAAAATTTGACATTAGTATTTCATTTCTTTTATTTTTTTTTATTTATACACTTGCAAAATTACAATCTGTTCAATAGTTGAACAATAAGTAACAATGATAACATATTACTTTTACAAACTATGGCCCATTGGCCATAAATTTGCTTATAATTTGGGTGCAAATCTGTACTGCAATTCCAACACTTGGTTTCTCTGTAGTCAGCTTGTTGTGCTGCTGCTGTTGTCAAGTAGAATTGGTATTTCATTGGTAATACATGTTTTCATACTTCTAGAACACCCCCTGGTCCCCCCAGCCGAAAGCATATTTAATTCCATACATACAGCAAACAGAGGTACTGGATTCCACCCAGAAATTTGATACCATGACTTCACTGGAAATACATGTTTTGAGATTCCCTGAATCCAAAATCCAATTTTAGAAAAAGGTGTGTCCATGTGCATGTGTGTGTGAGAACAACATAACTCAAAAACAAAAAGTTGGCTAAATATCAATTAAACAACAAACTTGGTATTTAAGCTCAGTGTCTTCCACGGTTACGACATGAAGATTTTCTAGAAAATATCTCACCTAAGATTACTCATTACATGTAACATTTTTTTAAAAATTTTTATTTTCCCAAAAATGCTTCGGACAATTTTGATTAACATGCCATATATTTTAAGATATTTTTATGCCAAATGAAATGTATATCTTGAATTTTCTAGAAATGTTCTCAAAGTCCTCTTCATTCGAAATGACTTTTGCACAACTGGTAAACCATAATAGACAAAATGTTACTACATAAAAATGTGGATCTTGTTAAGACCAACCATTTATGTAAAATACATTTTTTTTAAGAGTTAGACATTTCTCAAAAATTCCTTATTTGTTTGAGTTTTCCAATACTTAATACTTTACTCAAATTGTTAATTATTATTTTTTTTTATCCTGGAGATGCAAAGAGAATGGAATGTCAAAGCCATCACATAGCAACCACCTGTTCAGAGATTTGACTCGCTTAAGCCTACTTTATTCTATTCTTATTGTACTTATAAGTAAATATATACATTTAAAATGAAAATGACTTCTATGAGGTGCAATCACGCAAAAACTACTCAACGTATCGATATGTGACTATGACCACTCAAACTGAAAGGTTTGTAGATGGTTATAGGCTATACAATAAAAACAATCACTACAGTTTTATTGAAAAAAAATTAATATCTTTACAATATGAAATAGTTGCAAATACTTGAATTCTATTTATTTAGGTTAGCACAGCAAAAAATTAGAAAAAAGGAGCCAATAAAACAGGTATACCAACCGACTAATAAAAAATCTAGCACTAACACAAAACTAAGTTAACAGCCCCACCGTTTTATATATATATAATGAAAATGACCTTTCTTTGAGGTGCAATCATGCAATAAGTACTAAACATATCCATATGGAACTGTGACCATTTGAAGCAGAAACATTCATAGACGGCTGTGACCATCTGAAGCAGAAACATTCATAGATGGTTATAGGCTACTCATTTTTTGGATATGATAGAGCCTTTGTCATTCTTTAAATTTATATGTATAGACATTTTTTCTGCCTACATGTGCCATTCTTTCTCGGCCTTTTGAATATATGCTGTTCTTCCTCTAATTCCTACATCAGTTTTCATATCCCTTTCAGAGGCACCTTAGCCAAAGCAATTCGAATAGTCGGGTTAATGCTTAAATTCTATTTATTTAGATAAGCACAACAAGAAGTTAGAAAGAAAGAGCTAATAAAACAGATATATCAATAGATTAATTTAATATTTTTACAATATGAGACAGTTGCAAATACTAGAATTCTATTTATCTAGGTTAGCATGATAAGAAATTAGAAAAAAAAGCTAATAAACCAGGTATACCAAGTGACTAACAAAAAATCTAGCGCTAACACAAACTAAGCTAACAACCCTGCCACTATATCTATATATAAAATGAAAAGAACTTTTCTTTGAGATGCAATCACAGAAACACTACTAAACACATCAATATGGCACCCTGACCATTCATAACAGAGGCATTCGTAGATGGTTCTAGCTACTCACTTTTTGGATTCCAAAGTCCTTTAGTCATTTTTTAAATTTGTTTTTATAGACTTTTTTTGCCATATGCCATTCTTCCTGTAATTCCTAAACCAGTTTTCATATTCCTTTTGGGGCACTTCAGTCGAAGCAATTCGAATAGTCGTGATCGTTAGAGTGATAAGCAATGCCCTGGCCTTCCATTCAAAGCCAAACGTCTCAAGTTTGAATCTCAGTAACTGCACTCAAATGTGCCTATGTGCCTGTGCTAAATGAAGGGGAGGGCCCAACTAAAATAATTGTGTAATGGCATGCTGGGAAGCTGAAGGGGTGCATTTGTTTGCAGTTCCATGGATTTTCCTTCTTATTCTAAATACAGGGCAGTGCAGTTTTATTGAAAAATTTAACATTTTTAAAATGTGAGACAGCTGCAGATATTTCAATTCTACTTATTTATGTTAGTATAACAAGAAATTAGAAAGATAGAGATAAAAAGATATATCAAAAATTAACAAGCATATGAATCTTCTAAAACACACTGCAAAATTAAAGAGTTAAAAATTTTACCAAACAACTTTCCATTGCCCAGAAACTGGGGAGTAGGAGCGTCACATCCTTGAAATTGGAAGGGTCATTGATTAAATTAATTTAGTGTTAAAACTTAATTATTAATATCAATGGTTATTTTTTATGTTAATATAATCATATTTAATTTTAAATTGAAACCAATATTTTGTGATTTTTGTTAAATCTTTACTCATTGAGTCATAGTTTAAAGTGAAGTGGGCAGATGACAGCATGTATGTAATAAAACCATTTCTACAAATGTCTATCTCGATTAACAGGAAGTAAATAGAGGAACAACAGTTTTTAAGAATATTTTGTACGAGAGTGAGTAGAGAAAGTGTGCACTCATCAGATTACTAGAAAAAAGTGCGTGTGCATGTGCACACTTATATTACAACATAAGGAATGATAGAATACCATTTAGGGCCCTTTCTGCGTGACTGCTGAAATATGATGCTAGCAATGGCATTTCTTCCCTCTACTGGTGCATCCTGTTGAAACTTTGGCTGAAACACAGAGAGGACAAATTAAGGGAAAAAGATTTATATTGAAATACATAGCTAAAAAAAAGACAGGCTACAGTGCGAATCCAAGTTACGTAGTAATGGTAGACTGATACATGGCTAACATTGTATACCGTCATGATAAAACTGTTATCTTTTGTATGAATTCGAGGATGTCAGGCAATTGTGATTTTACTTCATTGGGCCATGATTGAACTAGAAGAATTACAACACTGCAGCTCGTGCCATAGCCTATCTCATTAGCCATGATTGAAATATTTATGACATATAATGGTACAACATGCACTCAACAACAAGTTAGTGCATGCATACTGTGACAAAATGAAAAGTCCAGGTTTGTTTGATGTCATTTTATTTCTTAATTTACAAACAACTATTCTATCATACTTCTTGCAATTCACACTACGTAATCTTACAACTCACAGATGTTGTTTTAACTGTCCTTGAAACTGAGGTATCACAACTGGTAGCTCTGTCCTTTATACACACAAGCCAGTCTGCTTACAAAGTTCCTGAATCACAGGAGAATTTGCCAGAAATTAAATCACACTGTGGCTTGCCACAAGGCGCAGCGCTCAGCACAACACTTTTTAATATATTTCTTAACGATCTGCCACAAGAAATACAACAATCAGGTGTGAAGTGTGCACTATTTGCCAATGACCTAGTAATGTGGACTTCAAAACCAAAAAACAAAAGTACACAACTAGAAAACACCATGCAACAATCCTTAACCAACCTACAAAAGTGGACCAAAGAAAATTTAATGACTCTAAAATAAGAACAAATTAGAAACTAAAAGCTTCACTTATCTTAGTAACATTGCAAGATCTTCCAGAAGATAAGTGAGGCTTTTAGTTTCTAATTTGTTCTTATTTTAGATTGTTACTTCACTGTTAATTGCTTCAATTTTTCCTTAATTTAATGACTGTTAATAAAACAAAATCAAATTACCAATCTTTTCACTATGGAAAATAAAAATAAAAATAAATTTTGAGGGTCAACAATTACCAGAAACAAAGGAAGCAAAGTATTATGGATTTATATTTGATACCAAACTTACATGGACCAAACAAATAGAAAATGTAATACAGAGAGCAGAGAGGCGCCTTTCACTGTTAAAATGTCTAACAGGAATGAAGTGGGGATGTTCCAGAGCAACTCTTAACATGACATAGAGTGTTTATGTATATATAAAGCCATTATAAAGCAAAGCAAAGTTCTTGTAACAGCAAATACAAAAAAAATTCACATCTCTCAAAACCAAAATTTGAGACTAATTACAGGTACTATCAAAACCACACCAATACCAGCTATGGAAATATTAACCAACCAATACCTCACTAAATATGAAATAGAATAAATAATACATTTCATTGTAAAAAAGCGTGGGATGCTTTTTAGATATTTTTATCATATATTTACTTTTATAAATTGCTATCAATGAACTATTTATAACATTTGATGTCAGACACCCAACGCTTTACTAAAACAAAATGTATTATTTTGTAATTATAAATTAGTTTTTATTTTAAACTTACTACAAAATTTTGAAATATAATGTACTACTTGACTTTATAGAACAAATTCTTCATAGTTAAAAATTATTTTCTACTTTTTAGTTCGGTTTGTTATAAAAGTGTGATTTTGTTAGTTTTTTAAAACTATAATTTATTTTTAACTTTTTAGTCTCAAATTTCTAATCAATTTTTTTCAAAATTTTTAATTTGAAATGTTTTCATAATTTCTGAGTTCGAAAGAGTTTTCAAATCATCTTTTTTGGAACAGTATTACATTACAATTATTGTTTGAACTACACAATCAGCTGTTGTGGACTTCCTGCCCCTGGGTAAACCTCGAGCCACAATCCTTTCCCCGAAATTTGTGTCCCTCTCAGGATCCCTCTCCGGACATCTCTGTCTTTCAATATTTTCAAGCAATTTAATTCCTCTGTTCAGTGTAACCTGTGTCGATTACTAAACTACCAGCTGTTGTGAGTGTTTTGGCCCTGTGTGAACTCCGGTCCACTATATTTCCCCTGGGTCTCGTGTTCCTTTCAGGTCCTCTCTCTGGGCATCTACGTCATCCAATATATAAATGTGTATTTATTTAAAGCAATTTTCAGGGTGCATGTAGAAATGTGCCTTAGCGACATCTAAGATGTCATAACTGTACCATTTTCTATAAATTTGCTTAGTCATTCTTTATCCTCACGATCCTGGTTAGGACATTGGGACAAAGTCATGATGATATTATATTCTCATCGGTCCTTATCACATGTGCAAATTTTCAAGTCAATCAGACAACTCTCAAGTTGATCCTGGTCAGGACATTAGGACAAAGTCATGCTATTATTATTCTATTGCCATTGGTCCTCGACACGTGTGCAAATTTTCAAGTCAATCAGATGACTCTAAGATAGTGAAAATTAAGTCGAAAGATTCCTTTGCATTTAAAAATTTAGCTTAGTCATTCTATATCCTCATGATCCTGGTCAGGACATTAGGACAAAGTCATAATATTGTTACACAGTCATTGGTTCCTTACATGTGTGTAAATATTCAAGTCAATCAGACGTCTCAAGTTGATGAAAATTACTTATATTGATAAATTTAGCCAAGTCACGTTTTTTATCCTGATGCTCCTGGACAACACGTTAGGACAAGGTCATGATAGTCACATTATCATCGGTCCTTGACGTGTGCAAATATTCAAGTCAATCAAGTCTCAACTTGGCAAAAATTGTTACATTGTTAAATTTAGTCCAGTCACTTCATCCTGATGATCCTTGACAGGATATTGGGACAAAGTCATGATATTGTTACACTGCCATCGGTCTTTGACATGTGTACAAAATTTTCAAGTTAATCAGACAACTCAAGTAGCTGATAAATTTAGTTAAGTCCCTTTTTATCTTGATGATCCTTGTCAGGATCTTAGGACAAGGTTCTAATATAATTGTATTGTCATTGATCCTTGACATGTATGCACATGTTCATGTCAATCAGATGAATGTAAATTGGTGAAAATTACGTCGAAAGGTTCAATTACTTTGATAGATTTAGCTAATTAATTTTCCTTTTTCCTGATGACCCTAATAAGGACCTTAAGATAAAGTTATGATACTACTGTATTGTCATCGGTCCTTGACACGTGTGCAAATTTTAAAGTCAATCAGACGACTGTAAGTTAGTGAAAGTTAAGTCAAAAGATTCTGATAGGTACATTGACAAATTTAGCTATATATTTTGTTTATCCTGATAATTCTGGTCAGGATCTTCGGATAGTTATGATATTATTATATCATCGATGCTTGACATGTATGCAAAATTTCAAGCCAGCCAGACGACTTAAGTGGAGAAACTTGCATTGAAAGATTCCATTACATTGATAAATTTAGCTAATTAATTTTGTTTTAGCCTGATGACCCCAGTAATGACCTTAGGACAAGGTTATGATATTATTGTACTGTCATCAGTCCTTGACACGTATGCAAATTTTTAAGTCAATCAGATGACTATGTTGGTGAAAAAAACTACATCAAGAGATTATGTTACATTGATAAATTTAGCTAGCTAACCAATTTTGTTTTACCCTCAAGACTCTAATAAGGACCTTAGGATAAAGGTATGATATTGTGCTGTCATTGGTCCTTGACACGTGTGCAAATTAAGTCAGACGACTGTCACCCACGCACGCACATACACGCACAGACACACCCACACCCACACAACGCACACCACATACGACGGGGCTTGAGTCACGTGTCACCTCTTTTACAAATCTTTAAGTTATGGAACTACAAACTTTTATGGAGAAATTGAAGCAATTCGAATGGCCCTACAAAATCTTTTGTATAGGATTTCACATTTTCATCAAGCAGTTATTTATTCTCTCAGATTCCAGGGCGGCAATTATAGCAATTACTTCCAAGTTGTCACCAAAAAACCAAACAATTATAGAATGTTGGAAAATTCTTACCCAATCTAACAGCACTTCAAAAACACCTAGTCTTCCAATGGATACCAGCTCACTGTGGACTGAGTGGTAATGAGAAAGCTGAGTTTTTTGCTATAAAGGGTACTGGCAATGTGCAGAAATCTATAACTAATCCACCATTTTATGCAGCTAAAATATTAACTTTGAATTTAAAAAAAAACTATTGCAAAATATTACTATGAAAAATCAAAAAATAAAAGATGGGAACTACCAAACATTCAAACAGTAATTCCGGAGTATCCTCGAAAAACGGCAGTTGCAACCTTCAGGTTGATTACGGGACATGATTGTCTGGCAAAACATTTTAACAGAATTGGAATATATTCTTCACCACTCTGTACTCTATGTGATCTGAAAGAACAAATGGACCAAGATCACCTTCAAATATGCCTGGCCACTTCTAGTGCCCCATCCATCAGTGAAAAATATTGGAGAGCAAGAGGATTAATGACTTCATTGTCAGAAATCCAGCATTAGCCAACAACAACAATTTTAAGTGCACTGTTTCTGTGTCAAAAATAAGTAGTAATATGTATTATAAGGAGAATTCAAAAAGAAATGAGCCAGAGTTATAAGAACAGAAACTAGTACCTATATGTTAGAAGTATTGGCCCTGGCTGTTGAGACACTTGTTCCGCATGTACAGCTTGACATCGTCATCCGAGGTGAATCGTTTGCCCCTGTCTTTTTAGGGGACCAAACATGGCGTAATGACAGGGAGAGAGATCTGGACTGTATGGAGGGTAGCCAAGAACCTCCCATTTGAATTTCTGAAAGAGTGCTGCAATTGTGTTGGCCATATGAGGCTTTGGATTGTTGTGGAGCAGAATGACCCCACGAGTGAGATTGCCTGGTCGTTCTGATTTGATCACTTGGCAAAGGGTGATCAAGGTTTGCAAGTAATGATGGGCATTCACTGTTGTCCTGTGCTTCAGGAAGTGTATCAGAGGGGAGCCATCTCGGTCAAAGAAGAACATCAGCATAACCTTTCCTGCACTTGTGTGGATGGCCTTGGATTTTTTTGGTGGTGGTGACCCTGGATGCTTCCACTGGAGACTGTCGCTTTGATCCTGGTTCAAAGTGAGACTCAACTCTAGCCACCACTCACACCAGGAACTTGTTCCCTTCCCTAGCACAGCGCTGCAGATGGCCAAGACAGTGGGCTATTCGACATGCTTCCTGGTGTGGTTGAAGACTGTGGGACACCCAATGGGTGCACACTTTGCGCAAGTGTAGTCTTTCCTTCATGATGGTGTTAACACGTCCCATGCTCAATCCAACCTCAACGACTATGGCTTTCACTGTCACTCGGCAGTCCTGGGTAGTGAGACCATCAACCAGCTGGACGATGTCATCAGTAATGCAGTGTGGTGCTCCAGACTGTGCACTATCGGCTAATAGCAACTGTCCTTTCCTGAAGCACTTGTGCTATGTCTTGACCCTTGCAAGGGACATGCAGTATTTGCCGTACCCTTATGACATTTATCGATGAATGTCCGCTCCCCCTACTCCTTCCACTGTCAAAAAACGAACAACACCTCTTTGCTCTTCTTTTGATGCCTCCATTGATGCATGCTTCTACTAGCTTTGTATAATCACGTGACTTGCACATGTGCTCTCTAGCGATAGGCTGTGAGCTTCCACATTCGTGTTGGAAGCACTCTTAGTTACAGATCTTGTCGTCACTGGTTTGCACATTCCAGACCACTGCTCATTTCTTTTTGAACGCCCCTTATATGACGCCCACCACAGCACACAATAAAGGACAGTCAGGGTCAAAATATATCACACCATATACTAGGCACGGTACGACACGGCATGTATCAAAGGTGTTCAAGGTCAGGCTGCCCCACGCAACTGTTTGTGAATACGTGACAATGAGCATGGTACATAAAAGGGTATAAGGAGGCAAGGCGATGAGTATTGTTAGTCACAGACATGAGTTGTCACAGCAGGCAGTTTTTGTGTCTGTCGGCTAAATTTGTATCGCTATCGAGAGAGAACCATCATGTCAAAAGGAAGATAGTGAAGCAGTTAATGAGTGTTGAGTGATTGTATCATCAGAGTCAGCTTGTTTGACAGACTGAGAAAGTGAAAGACAGAAACGAGTGAGTCAAGGTTACAAAAAGAAAACAGTTGTGAGCTGTAGGATTAAAGACTGTGTTAAAGTCAGCAACAAGAGAACTGTGTTTTTGTGCAAAAGTTTTGAAGGAGAATAAGGTGACAACAAATAATTGGACTGGACTTTTGTCATTTTTGTTGCAGTATTATTATGGATAATTTGTGAAATATTCCAAAAAGTTGTGAATTTTTAACACGTCTGTTACGTATTACACGTTAAAAAACTAAATGAAGTGCAGTTTTACTTCGTTATAATGAAAACTTATAATATTAAGCACAAAATAATTCTCGGCTTCTGAACAACAAATCTTTATTTTCAGTCCTTAGCAACAAACAACAAAACGTCGCTTCTCTTTTGCAAAGAGAACACAATCTAACACACAACATTCTCCCACCTTGCAATTTTGGAACTTCAAAAAATTGCAACATGAGAGGCTCATTCATAAAATCCTGCAGGGCGCTTCACGAATCTCCCACTACGAGTAGACAATATGTCTCTGCACTGTGAGGTCTCATTGAGATCTTCTCTCTGTTCTGAGGAATCAGTCTTCGGGGTAGTCTCCTCAGATAATTGTGTAGAACACTCTAAGGGAACCAAACGTTGAACAGGACGCATTATAATTCCATTCTTTGTTCGAACCCTTACAACACGAGTTCGCCCATCCTTTCCAGGCAGGAGTTCCTCAATTACTCCGTGCGGCCACTCAAGTCTCTTCAGGTTGTCTGCTTCAACTAATACAACATCCCCTTTCTTCACGTGATCATGCTGGTTCCGCTTGAGCAGTAACTGTCCAAGGTACTCTCTACGGAATCGCTGACGCAGTGCATTTCTTAACTGCAGACAATATGCTGCCCTTCTTTTAAGTCAGTCTTCATCTATCTGATCAAGATCTGCTACACCTATTTCTTGAACCTCCTGTAAAAACAGGGCGGGCGTGATAGGCCTTAGGTCATGAGGATCTTCAGTTTCTGCAGTCAGAGAGCGGCTGTTAACAAGGGCTTCACACTCACATAGCAGAGTCAGTAATTCCTCAATAGTTAGGCACGATTTCCCAAGGACCTTACGCAGGGCATCTTTCACAAGTCCAATCAATCTCTCCCACCACCCACCCCACCAGGATGCTGTGGGTGGATTAAACTTCCATGTGATACGTTGGATGCTGCTATACACTTCTATTTTATGCCAGTCAACTTTAATCATCATATTATGGGCACCTCTAAAATTCATTCCATTATCACCGAAGATTGTGGAAGGCCTTCCTCGGCGTGAAACAAATCTTCGTAAACCTTGAAGAAATGAATCTGTGGATAGTGATGTAAGCAGTTCCAAATGTATAGCACGATAAACTGCGCATGTGAACAAGCAAATCCATACCTTCTGACCATCCTTCACAAATAATGGGCCAGTTAAGTCAACACCAACAATTTCAAAAACCTTTGCATCTCTCACACGATCTTTTGGTAGAGGTGGCGTAGTGACCTTCAGTCGTTCTCTCTTGTACCTCCTACAGAGGACACATCTTCGTATGGTTGACCTCACAATCCTTCTTCCATTTAGGATCCAAAATTTCTCTCTGAGAATACCCAACAGAGTCTGTGGTCCAGTATGACCATGTCGAACATGAAGATCAGTCGCTGAACTACAGGACTGTCTGCAGGTAAGACAGAAGGTTGTCGGAATTCTGGGATGTCATCTCTCTCAATTATTCTTGTCTTCACTCGCAGAATGCCATGTTCATCCAGGAATGGCACCACTGATGTAAGTTTCTGATCCTCAATTCCATGGAAATGCTGTCTCTGAATCAACTTAATCACTGTTTTTTCACTCTCTTCCATCTCTGAACATGTAAGTTCTCCTCGCGGTGGACTTGTAGACTTACAGTTTGAGACGACTCTTTTAATCCATCCAATGAACCTGACTATTTTCTCAAATCGAGAAAAATATTTGTAGTACCAGTCTGAGTCCTGTGAATTTTCCAATAACAAGAGAACTGTAGCGGATTTTTGCCTCTCAAGCAGGATTTCTTCTTCATTTACGCTACAACAGCCTGTAGGCCACTCACTCATGGGACGGTATATCCAGGATGGTTCCTACCACCATTTTGACGCCAGGAGTTCTGCTGTTGTACATCCCTGGGTAGGCAGGTCAGCAGGATTCAGCACACCTGGTATGTGTCTCCAACATTCCTTTTGTGTCAGTAGTCTGATCTCTCGAACTCTGTTCTCAACAAACACTGACCAAAGAACTTCTCGTTTTATCCATGCCAATACTGTTGTCGAATCGGTCCACAAATAAACATCTTCAACATTAATATCTTTTTTTATAGATGATAAAAAAAATGTGTATTAATTGTAGCTGCCATTAATTCAAGACGCGGAATAGTAGGTCGAGGTAGTGGAGCTACCCTCGATTTCGCTTGGAGGAGTTGAACATGAACTCCTGTCTCAGTGCATGCCCGCAGAAATATCACTGTTGCGTAGGCATCTCGACTGGCATCACAAAAAGCATGCTGGCTGCAATTCAGATGTGTCTCTGGAAGCCTCCTAGTAATCTGCAGTCTACTGATTTTTTCCAGTGCAGTGAGCCACCTTTTAAACTTAGTTAAGATTTCCTTAGGTATCTCAGCATCCCAGGAATATTTATGCAGTTCTTGGAGCAGTAGCTTAGGCAATAATATAACCGGAACTGCAAATCCAATTGGATCGTAAACCTTGTGTACAACTGACAGCATCACTCTTTTCGTTATCTTCTCTGGTGACAGTTCCTTTAGGTGATCACAGTTTAAACTAAGAGTATCGTCCGCACGATTCCATCATATTCCCAGAACAGACAACATCTTATCATCACCTTCATACACAATATACGAGCTCTTCCACCCTCTAAGCTCAAACTGGTGACGAGCAAGAACATCTTGGACAACTCTAATGAACAGTTCTAGTTCACCTTCATTCGAAACACTTGTTACACAGTTGTCGACATAAAAGCTCTCTTTCAGTTGTTCAATAATGCCAGTGGTTAAAATATCTTCATTTTCCCGTGCATCTTTCCAGGCATTTTGCAAGAGATGTTCAATTACAGCTCCCAGCAGAAAAGGGCCCGATGTCACTCTGAAAACTACTCATTTGTGTCGGTATGTTCTGATTTTACCTTTTCCCCATAGGAATCTCAGAAAGTCACGATCTTCAGGTGCCACGGAAATCTGAAGAAAGGCTTTACGAATATCAGCAATAAAACCAATTTTTTTCTTCCGGAACTTGATGAGGAGAGAAGGAATAAGCTGAATCAGATTTGGGCCCTTTTCTAAACAGTCATTTAGAGAAGGACTATTACCCTTTCTTGCCGAGGCATCAAAGACTGGTTGAACAGGTGTTGTTGATGAATTCTTGATAACAGGTCAATGAGGCAAGTAGTGACCACAAATGTCTGTCTCTATGGCTGGAATTTCTTCTATTATTCCTTCATCTAGCCAACATTTAAAAACTTTATCATATTCTTCTACGTATCCACTCGCTTCCAGTTTTCTTTTAGTAACTTCCAGTCGTTTTGCTGCTAAGTCGTATGCAGATCATTCAACCAAGGAAGCTGAACTTCATACCTTCCATCTTCGTTTATCTTTACTGTTTCGATGAAGTTCCTCCTTGCTTGTTCCTCCAACTGTGTTTCTTCCTTTCTATTATTGGATCCTGTATTCCTAGCACGTCCAATTCCCATAGGTTGCAGATCTTTTCTAGGTTCAGTAGAATAGGTGTTGTCTCACTCTGCTTACTTGGTATGAACACGTCTTGACCGAATACAGTCCACCCTAAAGCAGTCTTCATAGCAGTCAACCCTCCTACTCTTTTGCGCTCGTCGGAGAGTACCGATCCCAAGAAGTCTGCACCAATAAGAATCTTGATATCTTTATTCTCTCCTACATCCAGATGAATAAGTCTTAGCTCCTTCACTTGCTCTGCTGTAAGACGAGGTACATGAGTACAAATAATATGCTGACCAAGGGCAGTGAATTCTAACTGATTAGAATTATCTAGATTCTGAAGGACAACCTTAAATACTTTGTGTTCTACTGCCGATTCAGTCCAACCTCCAAAAACAGAATGATTCAAAGTGATCTTCTGAGTTGCTTTAAGTCCTATTCTCGACGCTAAATCTTCTGAGATATATGAATGTTGAGATGCTGAATCCAGAAGAGCATGCACAACTTCCACCTTATATCCAAAAACTATTTTAACTATGATTGTCTGGAGGTACACACAAGAATAATTAATACAAAAATTAGTAACTGACTTCGATTTTAATTCTGCCAGTCTTTCTTTCTGTAATTTATTTTCGGAGATATCACACATGATTGGATAGTGCTGTCGTTTACAGACATTACACGAGAGACGCATGTGACATCTCCTAGCAGTATGTCCAATCTTGAGACATTTAAAACAGGCACCTTTCTTTGACAACTTTGTCTTCTTTTCTTCAGATGTCATCCTTTTAGCCTGTGGACGCCCCAACGACAAATGGTTCTCTTCACCACAGAAAACACAGACACTTAATACTCCTAGAGTTGCCACTAAGCCCTGTGCAGTAGGAGTTGGACATATCTTCAAATATTTTACATTCTTCATTGTATCAGTTACACTAGCGTTACTAATCTTCCTCGTAAATTGCAGGTACTCGTCATTTTCCACTTCAGATTTCAAAAACTTTAAAATATTTTTCAGTTTCTCCTGTGACCCATATTCTCGCATATTTTCTTCTTTTCTTTGCCAAACGCGGATAAGTTCATCACTTAAACATGACTCAACTAGAGGGAACAATAATGCAGCGTAGTTGTCTGTTGTTAATCCCATTGTTTCTAAGGACCTGACATTAACCTCAATCTTGTCATACAAAACTGAAAGCGGCGGCTTTTCTGTCACTAGATTAATTATATCCCTCACATAAATTTCTATTAGCAAGTCTCTACGTCCATAGCGCTCTTCTAATAGTTGTACAGCTTTAAAATAATTCTCGGCAGTTGGGGGAAATCCATTTACTAGCTTGTAGGCTCTCATGCCTGGGGTCATAGATTCTCTTAAATACAGAATTTTTTCTACGTCCTGTAATTCATTACTTTCATGAATTCTCTTAAACTGTGCCCAGAATTGTAGCCATTGCTTAATATCTCCCAAGAATTTGACAAGTGACAACTTCGGCAATTTCGTGAGCAATCTGCTGGATTGGGACGTAACTGACGTCACAGAAGAAGCATCACACTGCACTTCAGCTCTTACAGACTTTTCTTACTCACATTTAGCTATTACCCACTTGTCACGGTATGCTTCTATTTCTTCAAACTCCGTAGCTTCATCTTCACTTTCAACTTTGCGGACAATGCGTCACGGATTCGTTCGTCAAGTGTGAATAATCTATCAGCTTTGTCTTCAAGGATCTTAAAACATGTCAAAATATCTTCATGTACTATATTAACTTCCTTGCTCTGAAATGCATTATAAGCTCGAGAAAACGAACGGCATAATTGTGTTCTTTCTCTTTTTAACGAGATCACTTCCACCATTTTATTACGCCTGTCTATATTTCGTGTTTTCTTTTCATCAATTAAAATAACTGCACAACCAGTCCTGTCGCGGTCACCAGATGTTACGTATTACACGTTAAAAAACTAAATGAAGTGCAGTTTTACTTCGTTATGATGAAAACTTATAATATTGTAACAAATTTAAATGTAACAAATTTAACAACTCTTTTTATTTTCTCAACACTCAAGTACAGCCACACTACTAGTTTCTGTCTCTTAATCTTTCCAAACTCTCACACCATACTAGTTTCTGTCTCTTAATCTTCAACAACTCAAACTGTCTCTATGGCAACCTCCTTGAAAATCAAAGAGTCTTAATGACATGGAGAAGCCATGTCACACTGCTCCCTCCTCAGAGCTGGTCGTCCCGACCAGCACTATCACTGCGGCATCTCCCTTGCGCCCCGGTGGATTAACCCATCGAACCTCTTCTCCTGGTGGTCCACGAGGGCCTGGTGGTCCTGGTATACCTTGAGGTCCTGGGTTTCCATCTCTTCCAGGCATACCTTTAGTTCCAGGTTCACCATCTTTTCCCGACAATCCTGGAGGTCCAGTCATGCCTTTGTCTCCTGGAGGTCCCTGAGGTCCAGGTAACCCTTGTAGACCAATGAGACCACGGTGTCCTTTTGCACCCTTTGGACCTTCTTCTCCTCTATCACCCTTACCTCCCTCTGGCCCTGGAGGTCCTGGCTTTCCTCTAGCTCCCTGTGGCCCTTCTACACCCTGTGGTCCAGTTTCTCCTCGAAGACCCCGTTCTCCTGCTGGTCCTGGAGGTCCATTTGGACCAGGTGGCCCTGGAAGACCTGGTGCCCCTGGAGTTCCCGGAGGTCCTGAAGGTCCTACAGGTCCCTTATCTCCCGGTCTTCCTGCAATACCAGGTGTTCCTGCTTTACCTGGTGCTCCCTCTGGTCCCTGTTCTCCAATTGGTCCCGGTGGTCCTAGAGGTCCTGCAATACCTTGTGGTCCTGGAGGTCCTTCACTGCCTGGCTTCCCTGGTGGACCTGTCTCACCTTGTGCACCTCTCTGACCTCTGAGGCCAGCAGGTCCTGTTGGGCCGGGTAATCCTGGAAGTCCTCTGTCTCCTGGAGGGCCCTGTGGACCAGGTTGTCCTGGAGCTCCATGTTGTCCTTGAGAGCCTGAGTCGCCCTTAGGTCCTTCAGGTCCTGGTGCACCAGCTTGTCCTGGAGGTCCTGGATTGCCCTGTTCACCTTTCATTCCTGGGAATCCACGTTCACCCTTCATTCCAGGCAAGCCTACCAGACCCTGAGGGCCAGGGAATCCTTGTAAACCTTGAGGGCCAGTAGGACCTCGCTCTCCAGGGGGCACGATCCTAGGTATCGCTGTTGGATAGTGTCCCTTGGTCCAGGTAGGACGATGTATGCCATCCTGCTTCGAAATTCTGCAACAGTACCGCCGGTCTTGACGGTCCCTCGTCCAGTTGCCCTTCTTCCTGGTGTGTTGACGGGCCATCCTGCGCACTTTGAAACGGCTCACTGGGTACCATGTCCGCCGACCTCTCTGGCGCACCTTCGCAGCCACCTTGCTTCCGATGGGTCCGGCAACAAACCCCACCACATCCGCGCGAGTCGCGTCCACCGCTGCACTCGTGTTCACTCGTGCTCGGCACGGCCTCTCCTGTATCCTGCCGTCCACGATGATGTCCACCATTCTTCCGTTCACGGCACTATGCGTCAGGTGATTGGATGGCCCCGACGGTCCCCCCATGTCACACGCCAAGTCGGTTCTCGCGTGTTGCTCGTTTGCTTGTGCGCTTCCCTGCTGATCGTCCGAAACGGGCGCAACTGTCGCCTCGGCCACTAGGTGCTCCCTCCCCGGCTCCGCGCTATTCCGTCTGCCCCTGGCATCCAGTACTTTGACGCTCTCGTCAACTCTTACTACCAGGGCGCCAAGACGTTCCCCGTCGTCCTCCACGACGTCCACGTGCTGGCAGAGGTCTTCCACCTTTTCGCCGAGTTGTTCCACGTCTTCCGTCACGCCAATCCGTTCGCCGAGTTGTTCTACGTCTTCCGTCACGCCAATCCGTTCGCCGAGTTGTTCCACGTCTTCCGTCACGCCAATCCGTTCGCCGAGTTGTTCCACGTTTTCCCTCATATCATCCGAAACGGGCGCAACTGTCGCCTCGGCCACTAGGTGCTCCCTCCCCGGCTCCGCGCTATTCCGTCTGCCCCTGGCATCCAGTACTTTGACGCTCTCGTCAACTCCTACTACCAGGGCGCCAAGACGTTCCCCGTCGTCCTCCACGACGTCCACGTGCTGGCAGAGGTCTTCCACCTTTTCGCCGAGTTCTTCCACGCCTTCCGTCACGCCAGCCAGTTGCCCGTCAATTTTCGCCGATAGCTCCGTCTTCATCTCTTTCAGCTCGGCAGCGAGGTTGTCGTTTCTCGTTTCCATTTTGGCAAATAATTCTTTCATCATTGCCATCATCCTGGTTTCCGAATATCCCACTTCCTGACACCAAATGTAACAAATTTAAATGTAACAAATTTAACAACTCTTTTTATTTTCTCAACACTCAAGTACAGCCACACTACTAGTTTCTGTCTCTTAATCTTTCCAAACTCTCACACCATACTAGTTTCTGTCTCTTAATCTTCAACAACTCAAACTGTCTCTATGGCAACCTCCTTGAAAATCAAAGAGTCTTAATGACATGGAGAAGCCATGTCACAATATTAAGCACAAAATAATTCTCGGCTTCTGAACAACAAATCTTCTTAGCAACAAACAACAAAACGTCGCTTCTCTTTTGCAAAGAGAATACAATCTAACACACAACAGGTCTCTGTAAATATACTACTCTTAATTTGTATAGCTTTCAACCAAATGTTGAATGTTTCAAAAGCATTCTTCAAATTCATAGACATAAAATCTCAATTTGTACTTTCAAGCCATTAGGACATCTACTATAAACTTAACAAATATTATACATTACTTGAACCAATATCTATTGTTAGCCTAATATATTTTTCCTACCTTGTGAGTTGCTAATTTTATTCTTTGGTCCACCTTACATTTTAACTCTGTAGTTATTTATGTATGGTTGGGCCCACCCTGTACCACATTATTTCTATTCAGTTTCCTACACCAGTTTTCTCTTATTCTTGCCATAAATTCCCCTAATAGCTTTATATGACCTTCCTTACTTAGCTTCATTATCTTAATCTTATTAACCTCTTTATTATTTCTCCCCCATTTCTGTGGCAAAAATTGTTCCCTCCACAACCTTCTTTCTTCACATTCTAATATATAGTGAAAATCACTATCCTGTTCCCCACACAACAGACATATGTCCAAGCTTACACTTTTCTCATTTCTCTTAATCTATGTATATATAATCTGGTCCATGCCCAGTCATCTCTTCCTGCCCTGTTACATACATCCACATACTTTTCTCTACCGCACTCCTCCTTTACTTGACCATATAATGTTTTCTTTTCTCTAAGAGTGAAATAACTCCTGTCTCCCTATATCCTCCACCCACTTCCTTACCTCTTTCCAAAAGCCTCCAGCCAATTGCTCCCTCTCCTCCCATAGATTCCCCATTCCAATTTCCTGCAGAGTTCTCTTCAATCCCTGAACCCAACTCATCCCATTAGGGGCTCTTTCCTGCATTATTAAACATTGCCTCAACATATTTTGATCTTGCATTAATTTTAATATATACCTATATTTTAATATCCTTTCCACAATCATTCCCTTACTACCCAACCTTCCCATTTCCATCATTACTGCACCATTTGGTGCTGATATAGGTAATCATAGTACCTATCTTCCTTTCATAGAAGTTTGAAAACAGTGTTGTTATAATCAATTTAATTTAAAAGGTGAGTCAACACTTACAACATAATTTTCCGGAACGCGTTTCGAAGGTTAACTTTCCTCCATTATCCATTTTCAGCAAGTTCCTTAAAACCGTTACCAGAAGAAACATCAGAAGAAGCATCGCCATCCGCACCATGAAACACCATGGAAACCCAGTTATTGTCCGGTTGATAATGGAGGAAAGCTAACCTTCGAAACGCGTTCCGGAGTTATAAGTGTTGTTTAGTGTTATTAATTGACTCACCTTTTAAATTAAATCCCAGTACCTGTTTGCAAAATAATCTATTTATTCTATCCAGCTCATCACAACCCTCCTCACTTCCCCAAATCTCTACACCATAAGCCATTTTTGCTTCCACCACCGTCGTATATATTCTTTCCAGCCACTTGGTTTGTATTCCTGGTATCTTCTGTAAACATAGTCTTATAGCATTCATCACCATTTTTACCTTAACTAAAGCATTAGCCTCTTGATCACTCCAACTCCCATTACTGCTTAATCTCACTCTTAAATAGTCAAATTTCCTCACCACTTGCAGCTCCTCCCCTCCCACATTCCACCTTTCCTCCCTCTTCAATTTATTTCCTCTTTTGAAAACCATTACTTTTGACTTCTTATAATTTATTTTCAAACCCCACTTCTTGCAATAATCATGTACAATTTGTATAACCCTTGATAATCCTCCAACTGAAATTGAGCTTACCACTATATCATCTGCAAAAAGTAAACCTGGTATTTCTCTGTTGTTCACTGTAGGCAAATATAAATTATCTTTATCTAACTCATCAAGCATATCATCTATACATAAATAAAACAGTATACAGCTAAGCTTACATCCCTGTCTTAACCACTTAATGCTTGCAACCTTCTCTGTTACTTCGTTTCCGTTCAATTACTAATTAACGTTATACATATTATCAGACATGTTATCCACATATGTTTATTAATTGATACCACTCTGTTGATACCACACTGTTAAAATATGATCATTGGCCAGCACTTGACATTTTGGCTCATGCTGTAAGCAGCACAAATATCGTCTGCAGTATCAAAGCTGCCCTTCGTGGAGTTTTAAAAAGTTATTATTTCTGGCTTCCTTTTAGATCCAGATTCAGCATCGATGACATAATCATCATGAAGCAAAGACACGAGAATCACATTCTGTTTTAACTTGCAGAGCATAGGACGCCAAAAGTCTTTCCATCACTGAAGCCAAACAAGCTGGTGTGTCATTTCCTGCCTTTGAAGGAAACAAATTGTGCTGTTAGCTAATGCTGGATTTTTGACAATGAAGTCATTAATCCTCTTGCTCTCCAATATTTTTAACTGATAGATGGGGCACTAGAAGTAGCCGGGCATACTTGAAGGTGGTCTCGGTCCATTTCCTCTTGCAGATCACATACAGGACAGAGTGGTGAAGAATAGATCCCAATTCTGCTTAAATGTTTTGCCAGACAATCATGTCCTGTAATCAACCTGAAGGTTGCAACTGCTGTTTTTCGAGGATAATCAGGAATTACTGTTTGAATGTTTGGTAGTTCCCATCTTTTATTCCTTGATTTTTCTTAGTAATATTTTGCAATAATTTTTTTAAATTCAGAGTTGACTAATCTTTTAGCTGCATAAAATGGTAGATTAAGTATAGATTTTTGTACACCAATAGTACCCCTTCTTGCAAGAAAATCAGCTTTCTCATTACCACTCAGTCCAAGTGAGCTGGTTTCCATCGGAAGACTAGGTGTTTTTGAAGTGCTGTTAGATTGGGTAAGAATTTTCCAACATTCTATAATTGTTTGGTTTTTTGGTGACAACTTGGAAGTAATTGCTATAATTGCCGCCCTGGAATCTGAGAGAATAACTGCTTGCTGAAAATGTGAAATTTGGTACAAAAGATTTTGTAGGGCCATTTGGATTGCTTCAATTTCTCCATCAAACTTTGTAGTTCCATAACTTAAAGATTTGTAATAGGAAAAGAGGTGACACGTGACTCCAGCCCCTGCTCCATCTTGGTTTGATATCAATGATCCATCAGTATAAATATGGAGCCATTCGTGTTCTGGAAATCTAGCATGGATTGTCTCCAATGCCAATAATTTTAGAACACTAGTTGGAGTATCATTTTTCTTAACTTCTTCTGTCAGGTGTAAATAATATGTGATGTCTAATGCTTGTGTCGGATTGACTTTAGATATGAAGTTTTCCTTTGAATTAGGGAGGTGTATTTTCTTCTGGATGTCTTGAATTTTGGAAAGAAAGCTCTCCTGAGTCTTTAGTGTATGTTAAGTGTATGTTTAGTGTATGTTGTTCCATGTATTGAATGGGAGTCTGATCAACTTTTCGTGTTGAGTAAGAGCTCCTTTTTCTATTTCATATTCAATGGGGTGTTGGTTGGTTAGTATTTTCATAGCTGGTATTGGTGTGGTTTTGATAGCACCTGTAATTAGTTTCAGACTTTGGTTTTGAAAGATATGAATTTTTTTGTATTTGCTGTTACAAGAACTTCACTGCAGTAAGTAAATAATAGCTTTATATATATGTACATTGTATGCTGTGTTAAGAGTTGCTCTGGAACATCCCCACTTCATTCCTGTTAGACGTTTTAACAGTGAAAGGCGACTTTCCGCTCTTCGTATTACATTTTCTATTTGTTTGGTCCATGTAAGTTTGGTATCAAATGTAACTCCTGAATACTTTGCTTCCTTTGTTTCTGGTAATTGTTGATCCTCAACATTTAGTTTAATTTTTAGTGATTTTTTCTTAGTGAAAAGATTTGGTAGTTTGATTTTGTTGTATTAAGTCTTTATTTTCTTTGGTCCACTTTTGTAGGTTGCTTCAGGATTGTTGCTAGTTCTGTACTTTTGTTTTTTGGTTTTGAAGTCCAAATTACTAAGTCATCAGCAAAAGTAAACACTTCACACCTGATTCTTGTATTTGTTGTGATAGCTCATTAATAAATATATTAAAAAGTGTAGAGCTGAGTACTGCGCCTTGTGGTAAACCATGGTGTACTTGTTTGTATTTAGATATATTTCTTACATATCTTGTAGCAATAAAGCGTTGTGTTAGGAAATGACATAGCCATGAAAACATTGGACCTTGTATCCCTATTTTTTTTACTTTCTCTACTGGTAAGTAGGGGAAGTATTGTATTCCACCCAAAAATTCGATGTCGAGATTTCACCGGAAATATATGTTTTGAGGCCTCCTGAATCCAAAAAAAGCATTTTTAGAAAAAGGTCCGTGTGTGTGTGTGTCTGTGTGTCTGTCAGTCTGTGGACAGCATAACTCAAAAACGAAAAGTCGGTTAAAAGCCAAACTTGGTATTTAAGTTTAATGTCTTTCAAGGTTGCAACACGAAGATTTTGAAGAAAATAGCCCCACCCTACACCACCCTTTACATGGAAGATTTTTCGAAAATTTTGATTTTCTTGAAAATGGGTCTAACGATTTTGATTAAAATGTTTGAGATATTTTGATGACAAATGAAATGTATATCTTGAATTTTCTGGCTATAGTCCCTGTAGTAGTATTTACTCTGGACGACTTTTGCATAACCGGTAAACCGTTAGAGATAGATCAAATTATATTATACAAAAAATGTAGATCTTGCTAAAATACACAATTTATGTCTCAATAAATTTTCTTGTAGGGTGAACCATTTCGGAGATATTCCTTGTTATGTGTGTGAGTTTCGGAAAACTTAGAACTTTAGCGAAATGCAACAACGATGTTCATTTTTACTTTCTCTACTGGTAAGTAGGGGAAGTATTGTATTCCACCCAAAAATTCGATGCCGAGATTTCACCGGAAATATATGTTTTGAGGCCTCCTGAATCCAAAAAAAGCATTTTTAGAAAAAGGTCTGTGTGTGTGTGTCTGTGTGTCTGTCAGTCTGTGGACAGCATAACTCAAAAACGAAAAGTCGGTTAAAAGCCAAACTTGGTATTTAAGTTTAATGTCTTTCAAGGCTGCAACACGAAGATTTTGAAGAAAATAGCCCCACCCTACACCACCCTTTACATGGAAGATTTTTCGAAAATTTTGATTTTCTTGAAAATGGCTCTAACGATTTTGATTAAAATGTTTGAGATATTTTGATGACAAATGAAATGTATATCTTGAATTTTCTGGCTATAGCCCCTGTAGTAGTATTTACTCTGGACGACTTTTGCATAACCGGTAAACCGTTAGAGATAGATCAAATTATATTATACAAAAAATGTAGATCTTGCTAAAATACACAATTTATGTCTCAATAAATTTTCTTGTAGGGTGAACCATTTCGGAGATATTCCTTGTTATGTGTGTGAGTTTCGGAAAACTTAGAACTTTAGCGAAATGCAACAATGATGTTCATTTTTACTTTCTCTACTGGTAAGTAGGGGAAGTATTGTATTCCACCCAAAAATTTGATGCCGAGATTTCACCGGAAATAAATGTTTTGAGGCCCCCTGAATCCAAAAAAAACATTTTTAGAAAAAGGTATGTGTGTGAGTGTGTCTGTGTGTCAGTCTGTCAGTCTGTCTGTCTGTCTGTCTGTCTGTCTGTCTGTCTGTCTGTCTGTCTGTCTGTCTGTCAGTCTGTCAGTCTGTGGACAGCATAACTCAAAAACGAAAAGTCGGTTAAAAACCAAAGTTGGTATTTGAGTTTAATATCTTTCAAGGATGTGACACGAAGATTTTCAAGAAAATAGCCCCACCCTAAACTACCCTTTACATGGAAAAATTTTCGAAAATTTTTATTTTCTTGAAAATGGCTCTAACGATTTTTATTAAAATGTCATGTTTGAGATATTTTGACGACAAATGAAATGCATATCTTGAATTTTCTGGCTAAAATACACAATTTATGTCTCAATAAATTTTCTTGTAGGGTGAACCATTTCGGAGATATTCCTTATTATGTGTGTGAGTTTCGGAAAACTTAGAATTTTCGTGAAATGGATCATCACTGTTCATTTTTTTTTTTATGTGTCAAGTGTGCAAAGACAACAGAATCTCAAACATTTGACTATCGCACAAAGCCTACTATATTCTAACATTCCCTTTGCACCTACAACGAAATAAGCAATAAGATAATTTGTACAAATGTTTGTCTCAACTAACAAGAAAGAAGATATAGGAATAAGAGTTTGTAAGAATGGTTAGTACAAGAGTACAGAAAGTCATGTGAGTGCAACACATCAGATTTTTTTATATGTTAATCGTGCAAAGAGAACGGAATATCAAAGGTCAAAAAGATTTGACTGTTGCACAAAGCCTTCTGTATTCTAATATTCCCCTTGCACCTATAAGGACATAAGCAGTAAGATAATTTGTACGAATGTTTATCTTAACTGACATGGAGATATAGGAATAAGAGTTTGTTAGAATGGTTAGTACAAGAGTAGAGAAAGTCATGTGAGTGCAACACATCAGATTTTTTTATTTGTGATGTTTTATCTTTCTTCAAGAGTGGGACAATTATTGCTTTTCGCCATTCAGCAGGTACAGTGGTGTTCCAGGATAGATTGTATAGTTTTAAAAGTTGTTGTTTTGTTGTTTTTCCAAGGTCTTTTTATGAACTCTGGATGTATGTGATCTGGTCTAGGAGACTTTTTGTTTTTTAGATTATTTATAGCAATGTTCAGTTCTTGCATATTAAAATTTTGAAAAAAAGATATTGCATTGAGTGTTAGGATCACATTCTCTTTCTTGTTTTGAATCTTTCTTAAATTCTTTACACTCCTTTTTATTATTTCTTGTTACTTTATGTGAATTAGCATAATATTTATTGAATGTTTCGGCTATAACTGCATAATTTACTAACATTTTATTGTTGTGTATGATAGGCGTGCTGTTGTTTTCTTTCCTGTCCTTGACATTTTTGTGTACTTATGGGCTTTGTTACCATCTATCCTATAATCCATTTTTTTCTAAGAAATTATTAAAGTGATTCTTTTTAGCTGTATTGATTTCTTTTTTTAGTGAGGCAAATTTCTTCCACCATATTTGTGTATCCAATGTTTTTTGTTTGTTCAGCTGTATTTCTAGCTATATCCCTTTGGTTTTTCAGTTCTTCTAACTGGGGGTTCCAAAAGAGTTTGAAATTTTTTATTCTTCCAGAAGGAATATGTTTTTTTGCAGTTTCTAGGATGACTTTACAGAAATTTTTGTTCATATGCTCTGGTTGGTCAAAAGCTGTGAGTTTCTTTGTTCTTTAAATTTGTGTTCCAGTTCAGGTTTATATTTGTTCCAATCTGCTTTTTTGAAGTTCCCTTACAGATTCTGTGATGTTGACTGTTATTTGTATTATCTAGTTTTATATCAGCAATTACTGCCTGTGACCTGAACTTGGGTCTTCTATAACTTGTTTTTTAATTTTTGAAACAATATCTGTTGTAGCTAACAAGAGGTCTAGGTTACTGCCTGTTCACGAGTAATGTATGAAGGTTGTGGAAACGAATTGTGGAGCAATTGTCTTTTATTTCTTCACACAGTTCCAACATAGGATAACCTCTTTTTCAAACCATCGATCATATCAATATCGGTGAGGCAATTATCAGCAGTAATGTTACGACAAGAGCCAACTAGTGGCTTAACCATTCATTTTACCACTTCACTTGGTTTACTGCTGACACATAAGGTACCTTCAGGTTGTTTTCCAGCATATTTTTGCATCAGTAAGCACAAAACATTTTATGCCATACTTGTTTGGTTTCAACAGAATATACTGCCGAAATAGACACCTCTTTCATAAACCTGGAAGCTTTTAATCCACTGTGACGTTCTCCCTGATACTGTAAGTCTTCTGATAGTTTTCCACAAATTTTTTAAACATGTCACGAATAGGGGCAAGGCGGTCGACTTCTTTTTGTTCTCCCCAGTAGTGAGGTTATCAAAACAAAAGCACTGTATGAGTCTTCAACCACTTGATGTGCATCACAAGGGCAAAATTTTCTACTCCGCCACCTTCTTTCCCCCAAACTTTGGTGATTCCCTCTAAGAGTTCCTGCTACGTACAATAACCCAATGAAAGCTCTTAGATCAATGACATCAGTGGGTGTGATGTCCCTCTCTCTGCAAAATTTGTGTTTGATGGATTCAACCTACTCATTTCTTTTACCTAACAATCATGTCCAAGATGTTGTCAGTGAATAAATTATTCCAACATTTGTCTCAGTTTGGGCTTTCTTAGCAGTTCCTATGACTCCAGAAAGATAAGTTGTAACGTTATGAGCCCGCCTATGAACATTTATCGCAGGTGAATTTCTGTCTCACTTGGCCTTTTTATCTTTTCCCACAAAATAGTCAAGTCTTGGATCTGGTTCAGATTCATCTTTGGACTCCTCACCATCTTGTTCCATTCCTGAATCACCTTCACTTCTTGTACCTCATCCTGAGGGTTCATCTTCATTGAAATCTTGCACCAAAGCTATTACCTTGTCAGAATGACTCAGATTAGAAAGATCATAGGATTTCCGTGCCATTTTGCATGAAAACCTGAAAAGTATGAGAGAAAACTTAAACATGAGTACATGTTTGGCGCAATGAGCCTAGGGAGCCAACTTAAAAATAAGTATAGTTCCGAAAATTATCCTCAAATTGTGCTTGATATACTAATGAAATTAATTAAACAGACACTAATTTAAAAAATGTTAATCTTTATATGTGTGACGAATTCAGGCACAATGTGCCCATGAGACCAATATAACTACACTCCATGAAGCAAGCGAGCCAACTGAGTATTAACATTCTAAACTTCAGGTGCAGAGAGGAGACTACTAGGATGAAAAGACCCCTACACTTCATAGCAGCCAAAATTTCCATGTTGTGCCTGTCAGGCAAGTTGCGCCCAACAGAAGGTTAAAGAACATAACATAGTTGGCTCCAACTAACAGATGCACCATAAAAAACTTACTCAACTCAAACATTAAAGACACCATTCCCGCAAATAAAATATCTGGAATCTACCAATAGAATTATATGGGAAAAACTAACAGGAATTTGGAAACAAGAGTCAAGGAACATTTTAGATGTATAAAACACAATCAGTTAGAAAAATCAGCAGTTGCCATCCACTTTTGGAAAGGAAATCATGACATTAATCCAGATTCAAAACTCTTAAAACAAATACCAGGAAATCAAGAATTATCAACATGGGAACATATCTTCATCTGGAAGAACAAGGACAGAGTTTTCAATGTTGATATCCCACAAAATGACCCTTTGTACAAGTTCTTAGAATCACCGCCAGAGCAGTCCCACTAAAGGACCAACCTCTACAAACAAGTTCAATCGATGTCCAGTTGGTAATGGAGGTAACTAACCTCTGAAACATGTTCCAGGAAATTTAAAAAGTGAGTGTTGTTTAGTGTTATTAATCAACCCATTTTTCTATTTTAATGTGATCTTTTCTTGTTTCCAACAATGTAACCACAAATACATATGGCATGGCATATTTGCTACCATCAGTAGCCAAGTTTGCAGATGCTGCAAATACTTATCAAGTTCATTTTCAGCCCTTTCCTTCAAAATATGTGTAGTTTTCATGTGACCAAGTCATACTTTTCTCCAATTTCCGAAGTTGGAAACATCTGAAATAAAGCACTTGCATGATGTGGCTGATATATTATGTCTAATGAAAAAGAAAGTGAACAAGCACATTACTTTTATCAGATCCAAATCAGCCCAGAGATGTAAAACAATGTGTTGGTTATATGATTACTCCCCTTTGACTTCATATTGCCAGTGTGTTTGATGGTCTTTACACGAGTTATTAAATCATTTCTCCAGCCATTTGCTATATTAATATCACATGGACACACAGAACAAAACACATATCTTTCTCCTTTCCGTGGCCACAGAATTCACAGAAATTCCATAGAAAATCTCTTCTGAAGGTCTCAAAAGTATTATTTCTTACCAGTTTTATTCATGACTATGAACATTAAAGATGAGCACAAAAAAAATCATAAAAACATCTCCATGCATGCTCTAACAGAATCCACTAGAAATAAAAGAACAAATATTAAGTGGGACTGTCAAGGTTTTTCATTCCATTGTTGCTAATTTATGTTTTCAACTTCATTGGCTACTTTTGAAGAAGGGTAGAAGTAGGAGAGGGAGGAAAAGAACACATGGGAGGAGAAGCAGGAGGAGGATCAGAATGAGAAGAAGAACGAGGAAGAGAATGACGAAGAGAAAGAGGAGGAGGAAGACAAGCAGAAGAAGATGTTAAACACTGCAACCATGCTATTGAGAGCAGTTGTTCAATTGCAACAGCATTTATATCTGGAAGTTTAAGACACATTTTACGCACAAAGATTGAAAAATAGAAAAAGAACACACTTCATCTGCAAATCATAAGACTACTCAATCACAAGTCAACATATTTTACAGAAAATTCAGAAAAGTTGGTGATATGTATATCCCTTTTTCTCCTACTTAAGGGAGCTTACACCAAATGCCTTTCCTCTCAGACTTTTAGCTCAACATCCTACATGCAAAATATACTAAAGCTTAATGCAATATTCTACAACATGCACTTACCGGATAGATGTTGAAAATGTTACTTCCCAGAAGATCATAAAAGGAAACAACTCCATTGCTATGTGCCATAGCCAGCATGCTGCAATCAGGACTCCAAGCCAATTTCCTCCATTGGAGATTTGGATCCTTTGGAACTAAACAATTTTTTGTATTAATTATTTTTAGTTTATTTCTAAGACCTTATTATTTTATAATTCTGCATAAAAAATACATATGATATGCTAGCATCTTTACTGAAATTTTGACGACCAGGTTGTAGTACTCGATTGAAGAATAGAACATTATTTCAGAATTCCAGTTGGAATTTCAATTGGGAAGCTAAAACTGGTTAATATATTCACAATAAAGACATTAGCAAACAAATACCTAAAAAACAAAGAAGGACAAAATGAAAAGGATGATGGGACACCACAGCAGAGCACCTGCACCATGTCCTGGAAGCCAAGATGTAGAGGGTCACATGGTTACAAATTCACCTTATGCAAAAACAGTGCAGCCACCAAAATTCAACACGACTTGATATTGGACAACATTTAAGTGGTAGTTTGGGAACACTGCTACCCATAATGATTGGACATCGATAGAGAAGACAATGGCTTTTGGCTGTCCTGTGGGGCAAGCAGCGGAAATCCTTCTATTAATATACATAAGGAGCACTCGAAAGAGCATTATGTATGTTGCTTTAGTCACTATAGTCTTTTATGGATTTTGCTCTTTTTCCACACGTTATTATATGATAGCGCACACACTTCTGAACAGTCATGTGCAGTCAGTGTTCGGTGGAATCTTTTCATTCTGCATATCTTGTGATGGAAACCGTGGATAGCGAGTCTGGTTACCACATGTCTTTGATCTTGGCATGTCTCTGTCCACTTCTGGTCCGTCAATGCGCTTGTGCCATAGAAGTCTGGGTTGATGTCGTTTTGCTTCCTATGTCATGACTCTAGGTGTGCTTGATAAGGGCCAGTAGATGGCAGCATTTATTCCAGCCTGAGGTCCTCTAAGAAGAAACTTTCTCTGGTCAACGCATACACCATCCTTGAGGGTGAATACTTCCCGACTCCTAGGAGCCTCTTCAGGAATCTTACCTTCATGTTCTCAAGTCTTGCGAGGTCACTGCTCATCAGCTTCTCCCATATTAATTTTATTCCATTGGAGGCTATCGGTGTTATGACTGCGTGGAATAGTGACACCGCTGTGGTCAAGGAGAGTTTGTTGATGTTAGGAATTCTGTTTATGGCTTTCATGGCTGCCGTTGCTCTTTCCTGGATGTGGATGCTGTAGGAAGTCATGGTCGGTTGTAGGCTTACTCCTAGTTGTTCACAGTCATCAGGATTTCTCCTTGCAGGGTAAGTTTGTCATCTTTAGCTGGTTTTCCTCCTTTTCTGAAAACCATATGTACTGTTTTTTCTTTGTTGGTCTCGAAGCTATTTTTTTCGGTCCCCTGTTCGAGCTTCTCAAGTGCTGCTTGTAGATCACTCTTGCAGTGTGACCCTAGAGCCATGTCATCTGCATACATTATTAGCTTCACTGTGGGGAGGTCCTTAACAATGTCTATGATGTCTGCCGTTAAGATATTGAACAGCATGGGGTCACCCTGCGGTACTCCATTTGTCTGTTTGATCTTTTCGGACAGGGCTGCACCATCGTTGATAATAATGTAGTTATATGCCAGAATTGCCTCAATCATTCTGGCTAGGGGATGTGTGTCTCCCAGCATTTCTGTTAGTTTATTTATGAGGGTATCCCGGTTGACTGAGTCGACTGCTTTCCTATAATCGCCAAAGACACCGTGGTATTTGCTCTTCTGGTATCTAAGGGTTTGCTCTGCTTCTTATTGTAGAACTTTCACAGCTTGTAGGGTGCTACTTTTTTCTCGAAAGCCGAATTGGCAGTCTGGGATGAATTTGTCCACTTCCATGTTTAGTCTTTTAGATAAAATTTTGGAGAAATTTTGTATGTTGTGTTCTGTAGAGCTATGTTCCTGTAAGAGTTAGTCTTCAGTGTTTCCTTTTCCTTTACATAATATTGTCATCTGGGCCGTTCTCCAACTGTCTGGGATTGAGCCAGTTTTCAGGCACTGATTAAACAGTTACGTCCATAAAGGCAGGAACAGTCCTTGTGTTTATTTTATGTGTTCTGTCAATATGTTGTCTGGCCCTGCTGCTTTTACCTTCTTTGCCGTCTTAATAGCGTCCTGAATTTCATTTGGGTAGATTTGGATGCGTGCTTCTACTATGCCGTTTGTGGTTTTGACTTGGTAGGGTGTGTCTGCGCTGTTCTTGTTGAGGATTCCAGAGAAATGTTTCTCCCAGGCCTCAATCGGGATCTCCCTCACCCTGGGGGCTTGTTTTCTTTTTAGCGCTAGGAAGGGATCTGCTCTCGCTGGTTCAGCTGTTTCTCTGGCTTCTGTCTCGATGTATTCTGCTCTTTTCGCTTTTAATAGTAGTTTGTATTGTTTCCTCTTCCTGGCGTAAATTTCCATGTCTTCTTTCTCATTCGTTCTTTTTGCTCTGTGTAGTGCACACAGTGCTTGTTTCTGTGACGTATAACACTCGGTGTTGAACCATTTTTGAGCGTTTCTTTCCCTACTGAGGATGAATGCCTTGCTAAGAGAGTTATTAACAAGTTGCATCGCTTCTTCTATGCGGTCCTCTGATATAAGGGTGCTTGCTTCGTCCAGCACATTTAAGTCCTGCAGTTTTTCCGTGTCCAGTTTCCTAGATAGTCTTTGTTCTGGTGGTATTTTCGCTGGTGCTGTCTGTGGGGCTATTTCTATTGTTGTAGATATTGGAATGTGTTTTCTGATGGGTGCTGTTCCTGAGGTCCGTAGACCTTCTTGTTTCAAGATGCGTATGTCTTTCCCTCTGTGGAACACTTGGTCGATAGCACTTGCCCCATTGTGGGCGAAATACGTTTTGAATGTTTTTTTCGTTTGCTAGTGTGTACCCTTCTTGTTCTAGTGTCTCTAGTACCAGGTCTGTCTTTGGGTTTGTTTTGTCGGTTCTGCAGTTGATGTCCCCTGCCAATATTACATTCGCTTGCTGTACAGCATGGCTTGTTGTCTTTAGTAGAGTGTCGATTACTTCTTCAGTTAATGTGCTTGGTGGGATGTATACTCCTAATATTGTGAGTCTTGTGGTCTTGACAATTATGGTATTTGTCTCTGTTTTGCACTCCAGGATCTTCCCTGCTGACGGTTTGAGGAAGCAGGGCACCCCTCCCGCCGGTCTACCGCCTGTAGCTCTTGCATATGCATGCACTCCGTAGAAACCGGGTAAATCTAGTGGTTCTTGTAGGAAGTTTTCCATCATAATCATTAAGTCATACTGTTTAGTGAAGTCTGGTGGGACATACTGTAGAGTGTATCTGAGTCCTTCTACGTTCCATAGGAGCAGTTTTAAGATGCTCTTATTCGAGGGCAGCTCCTTCATTGCATCTGTGACCTCAAAAAAGGTATCTTCTGACGAGAATCCCTTTAGGCCAGAATTCTGGTTTCTCTGCTTCGGTGAGGTAGTTGAGAGGAATGCTAACCCTAAATGCTTCCATGGTTCCTCTTGTGGTCAACTTTTCGCAGGTTATACCCTCTTTTATGTTGTTTCTTAGTAGGAAATTTCTGATTGATTCTTCACTCGTGCCGTGTTTTACCTTGCCAACATACAGCCTTCTGTTAAGGACTGATACAATCTCTCTGTAAAATATTTTCTGTTTGCCCTGAGGGTGCATTTTTGACCAGTTAATTATTCTTTTACATAGTTCGGATTACTCTATGTGGACAGTCTTTTGTCTTATAGTGTTGTTAAGAAGCTAAGCTTAACAAGTGAGAAATCCTCTTGTTTCTTTACACTAAAATCCAGGTAAAAGCTTACATAAAAAGAGGTGCTGAAACCTGGGAGAAAATTTCTCCATTCACTAATGAGAAGACTGAGAGTTTTTGAAAATATTTTGAATGACCTGGATCTCAAAATAGCATAAATCTGTAACACGCATCACTAAAACAATAACCAGCAACAAAGACACACTGTCCAAATTGAGGTGCAAGAGAACGACTCAGCACTCAAACACCATACAATTTATGAATCAGCTTGATATTTTTGTATCTCCTTCACCCTTGAAGGAAGTGGGACAGTTCTACAACCACCTGCATGAAACGCTAGTGACTATACTGGATGGCTTTGTGCGAGATCTGCTCAACAACTTGGAGTACAAAACAGATATTCAGTCTTAAGAAGAATATACATATAGACTATTTTAAGTGGATCATCTACAAGACTAAGAATCTCATAAAGCAGCAGCGATTGGCAGAGTGTTTTATTAACATGGCCTGCTAACTATAAAACTGTTTTTAGGGAATACGAGAGGAGTGGTACAGATTTTGGGAACAGTTTGACTCCTCCATCGAGAAGAATACTGCAGTTTCAACCATCAACAAACATGTTCCTTCTGGTTACCTAGAAGTTGCACCTAAATATTTAGTGCATGGGATAGCAGTCACAGCTATTACCTATCAACAGAAGAAACAGATTATGCAACTGCAGCTAAAGGAGGAAGATTTAAGTACAATACTGCCTAGCATTTAAGCCACCCTCAACAGCAGACCTTCACTGAATACTTAAGACACAGGACAAATTCTAACACCAGCTCACTTACTGATTGAGGTAAGATTGACATTGATTCCAGAAGGAGCAGAGAACTCCTCCACAGAACCTTGCAAATTCGTTCTGACTGAAACATAAGGTAACTGAAGAATTCTGTCAACAGTGGAATATAGAACACTTTCTATAGCTAAGAAGTTACATGAAATAAATACTCCACACAAAATACAGCACCCTCCAAAAATTGGTGACATAGTTCTCCTTCAAGATGTATGGCCACAGCATAAGTGGAAGACAAGAAAAAATCAGAACAGTCATTCCCCAACTGTCAAACGGTATGAGAATAAGCTGTCCTATACAGCTGGCATCCCCCCCCCCCCCCTCAAGATCAACCAGATGAGGAGAGGACACCAATGACTGATACACTCTCTGTAAAATTATTCTATTTTCTCTAAGGATGTTGATTATCACATAGCTTTGACTAATTTATATAATCTTTTATCTTGAAGCATTCTTAAGAAAATAAACAGTTTAGAAGTCCTTTTTTGTTTCTTTATACTAAATTCTGGGTAAAAGCTTGCACTTTTTCTCTTTTCCCGTCAGTGGCTCTGCCAATGATTTTATTCAATTGTTGGAGGGTGCTGTGAAGAACACTCCATGGCTGCTGTTTACCATGTCCAGTTGAAGGCCAAGAGTTCAACAACTAAAAAAATCATCACTGAGTTGGAGGTGCTGGCGCACATCATATTATTTTTCCAGGAAGGTAGCCTGCACATTCATCATCAGTAGGGCTAGGAAGTTCATGCATTTGCATGTTTTTTTATAGGGGTTAAAAATGTATGCTTTCACATTATGTGCACGAATTACGGAATTTTCAGTTATTTGGACATGATTTTATGGTGCATATAACTGCATATTTTCTTGATTTTGATAAATGCATAATACTTCAATATTATAGCCCCTATATTGCATATTTTAATAATTTTTATGGTTTTTTATTACTTTTTCCATCTGGGCAGCACGATTATAGCAACACTTGCCTGCCCACCAGTAGTTGTGTCATGGTCTTTAAACGTAACAGTGTTGTGAACTGGTTCCCACCAAATTAAATTAGGTGTATAAAATGTTAAAAAGCTCTTCAAATGCCAAAAATAAAACCAACTTCGAGTGCTAGATTACTTAATTTACAGAAAGAGTTTTCGGGTGATTTAATATCTACAGATAATAGGATGCTGTTTTGTGGAGCGTGTGAGAAAAATGTAGGGAGTGAGAAAAGATTTAAAATAGTTCAGCACATAAACACAGCAAAATATAAGGAGAATTTAATCAGAAAACTTGCAAACAAAGAACTTGTTCAAAAACAGCTAGCAGAATGTTTAGGAAGTAGGGTTACTGAATTTTCCTATGACTTGTGCCAAGCATTTTCAGCTGCTGATATTCCCTTGTTCAAAATTAATAATCCAACATTTAAAAACTTTCTTGCCAAATACACTCGACAACATGTACCTGAAGAACGTAAACTGCGTAAGACTTATGTAGGACATTGTTACAATAACGTATTGTCAAACATACAAAATGAATTAGCGGATCAGTTTGTGTGGTGTTCTGTTGATGAAACCCCTGATTCTGAGTGCCGTTCTATTGCTAATATAATCATGGGTGCTTTAAATAATGAACAAAAGACTACACCTTATCTTCTTAATGTGTGCGAATTGTCGGCCACTGACAATGTAACTGTGACCCAGTTTGTGATGGACTCTTTTAAATTACTATAGCCGGGTGGAATCAAATTCGACCGGTTACTTTTATTTGTTACTGATGCAGGTCCTTATATGGTAAAATCAGGACAAACTCTGAAAGGCATTTTTCCTAACTTAATTCATATTAACTTTTTGGCACACGCTTTTCATCACATTTCTCAGACAATACGTGATTCTTTCCCATTGGTAGATAGATTTGTGTCCAGTACAAAGAGAATTTTTGTTAAATCTCCTAAAAGAGTTAAGTTGTTTAGATCAACAGCACTTAATATCCGACTTCCTCCTGCACCAGTGTTAACTCGATGGGGAACATGGGTCGATGCAGTTTTATATTATGCTGAGCACATAGAAATAGTCGAAGAGGTTGTTAATTCATTGGACTCGAAAAATGCTTCATCAATAGAAACTGTTCAAAATATTCTGTCAAGTACTGGGTTAAAAGATGATCTTAGTTTCATATCTGACCATTTTTCCTTCTTACCAACAGCCACAACGGCATTGGAAGCTGTAGGATCTCCTTTGCATGAATCACCTACTGTCTTTGAAAAAACAATATGTGATCTAAGTTTGGTTCCTGGTACCATAGGACAAAAAGTGAAAGAGAAAGTGAATTATGTAATTTCAAAATATTCTGGAAATAAATAAATGTGCGATATTGGAGACATCCTCGAAAGAAAACCATCCGTCACACCAAGAGACTTGACTCTCTCTGTGAAGCAGTTAACATCATGTGACACGGGGAAAGGTTTTTCATGTTACAAAAGTGTTTTGCGAGACAACAGACGAAGTTTTACAGTTGAAAATTTGTGCAGCAGGACCACTTCTGCTTCAACCTCTAAGGAAAAAGGTTGTTGCTGTTTTCTAGTGCCTTGCATCTGGCAATGAAGCCATTAGCATTCGTGCTTTCCAATACTTTTGAACTGTATTAAGGAAAAAGGTAACTTTATTATTTATACCCACTTGTCTTGTCTACTGCAAAGGGACATTGTTTTAATTAAATAGTGCATATTTCTTGGCATACTTTCAAGTTTTTAAGAGCATATTTGCATGCGTATTTCAGTATTTTTTAGGGCATGAACTTCCGAGCCCTAATCATCAGGGTAGGAGAGTGGGAGGTGAGATAAGCAACTTCTCCTTGTGGAACACTGTAATGTAAACAATGTCAGATTGTGACTTCCACATGGAAGTGGCAAACAGGATGGCTGAAAGAGCCACAATGGTTTTGGCTAGGGCTGTGTTGGCCGAGAATGACAACTACTGCAACCTATCACTACAAACTGTTGTAGAAATGGGAGTGGGAGACCTACTTATCACAATTGTTGTTTGTTGTTAGCTAATGCTGGATTTCTGACAATGAAGTCATTAATCCTCTTGCTCTCCAACATTTTTCACTCCTGGATGGGATGCTAGAAGTGGCCAGGCATATTTGAAGGTGGTCTCGGTCCATTTCCTCTTGCAGATCACATAGAGGGCAGAGTGGTGAAGAATATATCCCAATTCTGTTTAAATGTTTTGCCAGACAATCATGTCCTGTAATCAACCTGAAGGTTGCAACTGCTGTTTTTCGAGGATAATCAGGAATTACTGTTTGAATGTTTGGTAGTTCCCATCTTTTATTCCTTGATTTTTCTTAGTAATATTTTGCAATAATTTTTTTAAATTCAGAGTTGACTAATCTTTTAGCTGCATAAAATGGTAGATTAAGTATAGATTTTTGTACACCAATAGTACCCCTTCTAGCAAGAAAATCAGCTTTCTCATTACCACTCAGTCCAAGTGAGCTGGTTTCCATTGGAAGACTAGGTGAAGAATTTTCCAACATTCTATAATTGTTTGGTTTTTTGGTGACAACTTGGAAGTAATTGCTATAATTGCCGCCCTGGAATCTGAGAGAATAACTGCTTGATGAAAATGTGAAATTTGGTACAAAAGATTTTGTAGGGCCATTCGAATTGCTTCAATTTCTCCATCAAACTTTGTAGTTCCATAACTTAAAGATTTGTAATAGGAAAAGAGGTGACACATGACTCCAGCCCCTGCTCCATCTCGGTTTGATATCAATGATCCATCAGTATAAATATGGAGCCATTTGTGTTCTGGAAATCTAGTATGGATTGTCTCTAATGCCAATAATTTTAGAACACTAGTTGGAGTATCACTTTTCTTAACTTCTTCTGTCAGGTGTAAGTAATATCTGATGTCTAATGTTTGTGTCGGATTGACTTTAGATATGAAGTTTTCCTTTGAATTAGGAAGGTGTACATTCATCTTGATGTTTTGAATTTTGGAAAGAAAGCTCTCCTGAGTCTTTAGTGTATGTGTAAAATTTCTCTTGTGCCATGTATTGAATGGGAGTCTGATCAACTTTTCGTGTTGAATAAGAGTCGTTTTTTCTATTTCATATTCAATGGGGTATTGGTTGGTTAGTATTTCCATAGCTGCTATTGGTGTGGTTTTGATAGCACCTGTAAATAGTCTCAGACTTTGGTTTTGAAAGATTTGAATTTTTTCTGTGTTTGCTGTTACAAGAACTTCGCTGCAGTAAGTAAATAATGGCTTTATATTGTCGCCCATCGCATTATTGTCGGCACTACTGCAAAGGAGCCGAAGGGAAGAGACAGAGAATGGCCGCATTGTTGGGGCGCTTGCCGAAAGAGAGAAAGGGATAGAGACTTCTGGAATTTTCTGCTTTGTCTTTCACCGCAATAATAACTGAACTTTCCTGAAGTTTCCAGAATAGTGCCTGGGAGATATAAACAGCGGTAAAGTGTGAGAAGGGACAGTTTTTGTGTTACGAATTCGGAGCCGTGCGGTTGGTGAATCGGTAAAGACTTTCTTGCTGTTGCAACGAGTGTACAAAGTTACTGTTTACGGAAATAAAAGTGTTTCTTTATCTCGACTACATCTGTCTTCTTTACTTTACACCCACCAAAGTCACACTGGTGTCAGAAGCGGGACACGACGATGGAGGCTACATTGGTGAGCTTTTTACAAGAGCTGAAAGCAGAGATGAAGAGGGGAAACGACAACCTCGCTGCCGAGCTGAAAGAGATGAAGACGGACCTATCGGCGAAAATGACGAGCAACTGGCTGGCGTAAGGAAGGATGTGAAAGAGCTCGGTGGTAAGGTGGAAGAGCTCGGTGGAAAGATGGAGGACCTCGGCCAACGCGTTGACGCCCTGGAGAATGTCGGGGAACGGCTTAGCGTTCTCGAAGACAGGGTCGACGGTAGCGCCAAGGAGCTAAATGCAATGGTGGAAGGGATGCTTAGTGAAAAGCTCAAGAACTACAAGGCCCAGGCTTCAGCACGCGACACAACATCGACGCGAGTCAAACCACCGAAGTACGATGGCACGTCAACGTTTGAGGTCTTCCGCCGTCAATTCGACACAGTGGCCAAGCACAACAAATGGTCGCCAGAAGAAGAGGCCGCGCAGCTGATAGCCAGCCTCCAGGGACGAGCCGCAGAGGTGCTGAACGCAGCCCAGACAGCGGCGGCGCCCAAGGACATCTGGGAGGCCCTGGAGAACCGGTTCGGAAACCACCATTTAGCCGCAGCCTACCGCACCCAACTGAAATCTAGGATGCAACTGCCAGTGGAGACGCTGCAGGAGTTCGCCCTGGCAATCGAACAGCTGGCCAGCAAAGCCTTGGTCGACCTCCCCTCCGAATTCGTATCCCGAGAAGCCGCCTATACCTTCGTCGACGGGGTACGCGATGCCGAGATACGACAACGCCTGATGCTCGGCGACTACAAGACCATCCACGAGGCACTACCGGCCGCATTAAGGATGGAAGCGGTCAAAGTGACGGCTACCCCGACCTCCAAGACAAGGAGTGTCCGCTACGGTGAAGACCGCAGACCAGTCCAGGGACGCCGACGAAGACCAGGTGGCGTGTGTTGGGGGTGTGGCCTGCCGGGACACCTGATCAGAGACTGCCGGCACCAAGAAGAGCTGCCGGAAAACGAGTAATGGCCGGCGTGGCGAGGGGCACGTCGGCGCCATCACCATCATCCCCTCGAGTGATACTGCGCGCCGTCAGCCGACGGATGGATGACAGCCTCATCGCGGACGGTTGGGTAAGAGGGAAGCCGTGCCGCGTGCTTGTTGACACTGGAGCAGCCGTGACTGTCATCAGACCTGACGTAGCCAGGGGCTTGCCGTCGAGAAAACCGAGCCGACCGTACCAACTAGTGACGGCATCGGGTGACACCTTGCCTGTGGAGAGGGAGGCCCTGCTGAAGTTGACCTTGGGGCGAAGTGTCTTGCGTTTGTGGGTGTTCGTCGCGGAGGTGGCTGAGGAGGTGATACTGGGACTGGATGCCTTCAGGAGCCACGAGGCGACGGTCGACATCGTCAAGAAGGTTCTGCGGCTTAAGGGAGAGGAAGTAATGCTCCGGCACCCCGAAGAACGCCTTGGAATCTGCAGGGTCATTCTCAGAGAAGACGTAGTTGTCCCCGCGAGAAGCGAGATGGTAGTGACGGCGCGACTGGAAGGCCAGCGCAAGAAGAACATGCTGCTGGACCGGAAGACGCATGTGCACGGGCTCTGTGTAGCCGGGACATTGTTGCCGTGCCGAGAGGAGGTACCGGTGAGACTGCTCAACCCAACAGACACCGATCACGACGTCCAGGCCGGGACGGAGGTGGGGGCGTGCGAGCCCGTGGTCAGCGTAACACCAATAGACAAGACCCAGGAGCCGGTGCCGACGCAACACCTGGGGCCCCGGCTGGAAGGCTTACTGGAGAGGGCGGCCGACCACCTGACCGCTGAACAGAGAGAGAAGGTCCAACAACTGCTGAGACGATATCAGCGCGTCTTCAGCCAAGGCAGCAGCGATTACGGCCGCACGGACCGAGTGCTTCACCACATCGACACCGGAGACGCCCGGCCTATTCGGCAACCACCTAGACGCGTTCCGTTGGCTAAACAAGCGGCGGTACGAGACATGCTGGAGGACATGAGAACCAAGGGAGTGATCGAAGAGTCTGACAGTCTTTGGTGTTCCCCTGTAGTTCTGGTGAAGAAGAAGAATGGCGAGCTACGCTTCTGCGTAGATTACAGGAAGCTGAACGCTGTCACCAGGAAGGACTGCTTCCCCTTACCCCGGATTGACGACACCCTGGACACTCTTGCTGGTGCGCAGTGGTTCTCAACCCTGGACCTGAAATCGGGTTACTGGCAGGTGGCTCTAGACCCGAGAGACAAGGAGAAGACCGTTTTCTCGACAGGCCAAGGGCTTTGGCAGTTCACAGTTATGCCCTTTGGTCTCTGCAACGCAGCAGCTACCTTCCAACGCCTCATGGAGTCAGTAATGAGAGGATTGACTTATGACGCCTGCCTGTTATACCTGGACGACATCATCGTCGGCAAGACATTCGAAGACCATCTTGACAAACTGAGCAAGGTGCTACAGAGACTGCAGGCGACCGGCTTGAAGCTGAACGCCAAGAAGTGCCAGCTCTTCCGCAGGGAAGTCAACTACTTGGGCCACATAGTCTCACCAACCGGAGTGGCCACGGATCCGGAGAAGACACAGGCCGTGAGAGATTGGCCTCGCCCAAAGGATAAGCGAGAACTGCGCAGTTTCCTTGGATTGTGCAGTTATTACCGCCGCTTCATAAAGGGTTTCTCCAGCATCGCCAAACCCCTCACTCGCCTGACGGAAGAACACCGACCTTATGTGTGGACGGAGGACGCCGAGGGCGCTTTCCGGCAGCTGAAGAGGACGCTCTGCAGTGCTCCTATTTTGGGGTTCCCACAACCAGGCGACGCCTTCATTGTGGACACCGACGCCAGCGACCATTGCATTGGAGGCGTCCTATCCCAAGTCCAGAACGGCCACGAGCGGGTGATAGCCTACTACAGCAAGACGTTGTCCAAGGCAGAGAAGAACTACTGTGTCACCCGACGAGAGCTACTGGCGGTAGTGAAGCCTTGGAGCACTTGCACAAGTACATGTACGGTCAGCCATTCCACCTGAGGACAGACCACTCCGCCCTAACCTGGCTACTTAGCTTTAGAAACCTGGAGGGCCAGACAGCCCGTTGGGTCCACAGGTTGCAGGAGTACGACTTCACCTCCGAACATCGCAGAGGGAAGAGCCACGGCAACGCAGACGCCATGTCCCGAAGACCCTGCCCAGAAGAGTGCGGCCAATGCGCAAGAGTGGAAGAGAAGGAGAGTACCGCAGCTGTCAGAGTGGTCACGGCAGTGCCTGCGGATGAATGGGATAGCGCGGGCCTGAGGAGGGAGCAGCTGGCGGACGCCGACTTGGGGCCACTCTTGAGAGAAGTGCAGGCAGGGACGAGACCAACCTGGGAGGACATCGCACCCAGAAGCGCGACATACAAGTCGTACTGGGCCCAATGGGACTCGTTGAAGACCAAAGAGGGCGTGCTGTTCCGGGTATGGGAATCACCTGATGGGAAGACCCAGAAAGAGCAGTTGGTACTTCCCCGAAGTAAGGTCCCGGAAGTCTTGGAGGAAGTGCACGCCGGTACCTCGGAGCAAACCGGACGATCGACAAACTCCGACAGTACTACTACTGGCAGAGGCTCCGAGCAGACGCTGAGAACTGGTGCCGTCAATGTCACGTGTGCGCGGCGAGTCGCGGCCCCCAGACTAGGAGCCGGGGTCGCATGCAGCAGTACAACGTCGGAGCGCCCTTCGAACGCATCGCCGTCGACATAGCTGGACCATTCCCAGTGTCCGATCGAGGCAACAATTACCTGATGGTAGCTGTGGACTACTTCACCAAGTGGCCGGAGGTGTATGCCATCCCGAACCAAGAGGCGAAGACGATTACAGACTGCCTCGTGGAACAGCTGTTTTGCCGTTTGGGGGTCCCGTTAGAGCTCCACAGCGACCAGGGCACCAATTTTGAGTCGCACCTAATGAAGGAGGCATTGGAAAGACTTGGGGTGAACAAGACCCGCACAACACCCCTACATCCACAGTCGGACGGCATGGTCGAGAGATACATCAAGACCCTAGAGGAGCACTTGAGGAAGGTCGTGGCCAGCCATCAGCGAGACTGGGACCCCAAGGTACCATTGTTCTTGCTGGCCTACCGTTCGTCGACACACGACACCACCGGGATGACACCAGCAAGCCTAATGTTCGGCCGAGAGCTACGCCTCCCTTGTGACCTGGCTTTTGGGAGCCCCCCCGGAAGCGAAACAGCCGGCAACCAAGTATGTGGAGAATCTAGTAGACCAACTCCACGACATGCACGAGATGGCTCGTCAGAACATCCAGATGGCGAGCGACCGCATGAAGACCCGGTACGACAGGCAAGCCAACAGCCAAGGATTCCAGCAAGGTGACATGGTCTGGTTGTACCGCCCTACCCGGACCAAGGGACGCTGCCCAAAACTTCAACAACCGTGGCAAGGACCGTACCGAGTGGTAAAGAGGATTAACGACGTAGTCTACCGCATCCAGAAGGTGCCCCGAGGAAAGATGTTAGTGGTACACCTGGATCGTCTGGCCCGTTACGATGGTGCTGTTCGGGACGACCAGCCTTGAGGAGGGAGCAGTGTCGCCCATCGCATTATTGTCGGCACTACCGCAAAGGAGCCGAAGGGAAGAGACAGAGAATGTTGGGGCGCTTGCCGAAAGAGAGAAAGGGATAGAGACTTCTGGAATTTTCTGCTTCGTCTTTCACCGCAATAATAACTGAACTTTCCTGAAGTTTCCAGAATAGTGCCTGGGAGATATAAATAGCGGTAAAGTGTGAGAAGGGACAGTTTTTGTGTTACGAATTCGGAGCCGTGCTGTTGGTGAATCGGTAAAGACTTTCTTGCTGTTGCAACGAGTGTACAAAGTTACTTTTTACGGAAATAAAAGTGTTTCTTTATCTCGACTACATCTGTCTTCTTTACTTTACACCCACCAAAGTCACAATATATACATTGTATGTTGTGTTGAGAGTTGCTCTGGAACATCCCCACTTCATTCTTGTTAGACGTTTTAACAGTGAAAGGCGCCTCTCTGCTCTTTTTATTACATTTTCTATTTGTTTGGTCCATGTAAGTTTGGTATCATATGTAACTCCTAAGTACTTTGCTTCCTTTGTTTCTGGTAATTGTTGACCCTCAAAATTTAGTTTTATTTTTAGTGGTATTTTCTTAGTGAAAAGATTTGGTAGTTTGATTTTGTTGTATTAACAGTCATTAAATTTTCTTTGGTCCACTTTTGTAGATTGTTTAAGGATTGTTGCATGGCTTTTTCTAGTTGTGTACTTTTGTTTTTTGGTTTTGAAGTCCACATTACTAAGTCATCAGCAAATAGTGCACACTTCACACTTGATTCTTGTATTTGTTGTGGCAGATCATTAATAAATATATTAAAAAGTGTAGTGCTGAGGACTGTGCCTTGTGGTAAGCCACGGTGTGCTTGTTTATATTTAGATATATTTCTTCCATATCTGGTAGCAATTAAGCGTTGTGTTAGGAAATGACATAGCCATGAAAACATTGGACCTAGTGTCCCTATTTTTTTTTACTTTCTTTAGCAGTTTTGTTCTGCATATAGAATCATATGCACTTTGGAAATCTATAAAAACTGATACATTATCTTCCTCTCTATTGAAGGAGTCTGATTTCTTGACTGAGAAGTAAGACTTGTTCATTTGTAGAGTGGAACTCTCTGAATCCAGCTTGACATGGGGAAATTAAATTCTGGGATTCTAGAAACCAATTTAATCTATTTGACACCATTCTTTCCATCACTTTAGCTATTATGCTAGTAAGAGCTATTGGCCTATCATTTTTTATTTCTGATGCTGTTTTATCTTTCTTCAAGAGTGGGACAATTATTGCTTTTCGCCATTCATCAGGTACAGAAGGTGTTCCAGGATAGATTGTAGTTTTAGTAGTTGTTGTTTTGCTATTTTTCAAAGGTTTTTTATGAATTCTGGCTGTATGTGATCTGGTCTGTTTTTTTAGATTATTAATTGCAATGTTCAGTTCTTGTATATTAAAATTTTGATAAAAGATATTGTATTGAGTGTTAGGATCACATTCTCTTTCTTGTTTCAAATCTTTCTTAAATTCTTTACGTTCCTTTTTATTATTTCTTGTTACTTTATGTGAATTAGCATAATATTTATTGAATGTTTCGGCTATGGCTGCATCATTTGTTAATATTTTATTGTTGTGTATGATAGGTGTGCTGTTGCTTTCTCCCCTGTCCTTGACATTTTTTATGAACTTATGGGCTTTATTGCCATCTGTCCTATAATCCATTTTATCTTATCACAATTGTGAGGAGTCCAAACATCTAGGGGCAGATTGTAGGAACACTCTGGCCAAGGATCAGGAAAACTGCTGAGGACCAGCATGAAGAGAGTGGCATAGAGTGGCATGCCAGCAACATTATTACCTTTCCCTCACTTCACACTGAATATTGCAGCTGCAAATAGCAATGATAGTCTGGTAACACATGGATGGATTCAGGACCATTCAGGACCATACCTGCAGGATACTGTTGGACATGGAGGCCTCACTATCGCCATGCCCATTGTGGTACAGTAACTACCAAAAAGGACGCTCACCAGGCTCTAGGAGGCACAAACCTCAAGTGAAACCCTGCCCATGGTTGGGGAAGTTTACATGGAGTTCACCATTGGCAGGAGAAGGCTACAAATGTGGGTGTTCAGTGCCACAATCATCAGGATAACCTCCAGTTCTTTGATGCCTAAACGGGAAGTGGCACTGCATATCACAACTGGGTCGCAACAATATCCTGGATTTCAAGGACAGATTGCAGCCAGTGGGACTTTTACTTGCCAAACAAGAGGTAGTTCTGACATGGAGGAAGAGGAAAGTGATGGCATGGTCAGAAAAATCCCTAGCAAGTAATATGATTCTCAACAGAGGACACTACTGAGATGGGATTTATTGAGGACTCTGCTTCCTGCATGGGAGACCATCCTGGTGAGGTCTTAAATGCCACCAACTGGAACCAGGGGCTGCTTTGTGGGACTGTGGACTTGTTACCTCTATACTATCTGCTAAGAGACATAGAGAACCAACTGAAAACAAAGAGATTGGATGGTTGTCAAAGTAATCATCCAATAGGCAGCTGAGAACCTATTGTGAAGCAAGAAGAGGCAAACCTGCTCCTGGAATTCCAAGGCACCTCCTGCCTATAAAAAGATCATGGCCATACAGACTGATACAGCATCCACTGATTAGGCTGCTGCTGCAGCCTCACCATTTTCTGCTAAAAAAGCATAAGAACCAGACAGCTGACACAAAAAGGCCAGAAGCATAATAGAGGAATCCAATAGCCCACAGTTCCCAATGACACATTGCTTCATTGACTCCTTGTATGGGCTGTTGAAGTAGATGTTGAATTGCTAGACCATATTTCTATGTTGCCTCTCTGATATAACTAATAAACAGCAAGTTCTTCTCCAAGATCTTATTTACAACAAGGTGGTAGTAGTCATGTCAACATGGACTTCTTAAGAATTTCCTTCATCTTGCTTCTCAGCTGCACTAGCTGCTCAACCTTGGTTTTGGTTTTCCTGTCTGCCCATACACCTTTAAAGACACTGTCCTGATTACCAAAGAGCCCCACTGTACCCTGGGCATTTGTGGGCCACATTCATTTATGCAGATTGTTTCATAAAAATCGGGGCAACAATGGGAAAACTAGGACTACACTTGAACACTTATATTGATTTCACTTTCCCTCCGAGTGTGTGTGTGTGTGTGTGTGTGTGTGTGTGTGTGTGTGTGTGTGTGTGTGTGCGTGTGCGTGCGTGCGTGCGTGCGTGCATGTGTGTGTGTGTGTGTGTGTGTCTGTGTGTGTGTTTTTTTTATTTATTATATCAGCATGCCCCAATACAAAGTAATATTACATGCATTGTTCACATCATTTATCATCTATTTACAATCACATAATGTTTGTCTTAAATACCTAGTTTGTCAATATTTTTATTTCTAAGTTCTGTACCTAATGTTTTAACTAGAATGTTGTTGTTAGCTAATGCTGGATTTCTGACAATGAAGTCATTAATCCTCTTGCTCTCCCAATATTTTTCACTGATGATATTGAAGAGAGCAATAGCAGTAATAGTAACCGTTTTTTAGAGAGCACCATATTTTTATGTTTTGACGGTCACATCGCTCTCTCACAACCCCCAGAATGTCTGGAGGACCACATCTGTCGTTGGTTTACGGGTCTCACCGACCTGACCGGGAGAGTTATCAAAATAAATTCACCGACCCTATCCTCTGATTACCAATCAGAGGACATATTACATGCCATGACAGGTCAGCATGTTAGGGGTTAATATTTTAGAGAAATGGAGAGATTAGAAAAATAAAGACTCCCTAGCCCTCGGAAACCCTAATAGCATCGGAGTCGGAAGAGAACAAGAGATGACCAAGGTAAGGTCAGATAGAAAAGTTACAGTGAGAAGCAAAACACCAGTAAGTGGAAGTAATGTTCTGCTCAGCTTGGGTATCTTGTGGTCACTATTCACATATCCCCTAGATGGAGAAACCTGAGTCTAAAAAATGTTGATTTTCCCAAACATAGCTAACGATTTTGATCAAAAGATAATACGCTTTAGACACTTTTACGACATGGAATGTATATCTTGAGTTATCTGCAGTATATGAAGTCCTCTTCATTCTGAATGATTTTTGTGTAACTGGTAAATTATACAAGATAGACAAAATTTTACTAAAGAGCAATTCTGCGTGTGACTAACTGACATTTAGTGATGTTAATTGCAGCATCTCTTTAGCATAATCATCTCATTCTTTAAAATAAGTTTTTTTTCTTCTGCACCATTTCCTCATGGCAGTCCGCAAAAAAATTAATCTTTACTGTATATAACTTATTCATCTAGTCAGTCGGAACCATATTGTTTTCACTGAATTTTATTTTAAAAGTTTCTGTTTTCTGCTCGAGAGTGAAAGCAGTCTGAACAGAACAATGCATTCCATTCCTACAACAAACACATGTATACATTTACATATTTACAAATTAATTGTGTGTATATATTTGCAGAATTGTCACAAGTGTTGAGTTACGAGCTTCTGTGTGGTAGCTGGGCAAGTTCCTCCATTTTTATGTGTATCTGCAATGAGTAGAGATCTTTGTTGCCTCAAAAATCTACATTCGTATATCAGATGATGTGCCGTTTGTTGTGGACCATTACACTGACATTTGGGATCATCTGTTAGGTGAAATCTATGCAAGTAAGTATTGGTTTTCCCGTGTTCCGAAACAATAGCCGTGAAATTTGGTGTAATGCGTAATTTTTTCTTGAGTCTATCTTTCACTGATGGGAAGAAAGATTTGCAGTGGGTTTCTTTATTTGTGCTGTTCCATCTATTCTACCATTGTTGGTATCCTTTTTCTTGTATTTCAGTTTTGGCAGTACATAGATCTGGGAATTTTATAGTATGCTATTGGTAGTTCATCACCCGCAGCTGTTTTTGCCGTTTTATCAGCTAGTTCATTCCCAGGATTACCTGTGTGAGCTTTAACCCATTGGAAACGTATTGTCCATTGGTTCCTCTGGAGATATCTTAGGGTCCGTAATGTATTTTTCACATGCAAGTTATGTTTTCTGTTGTTGTTAGCTAATGCTGGATTTCTGACAATGAAGTCATTAATCCTCTTGCTCTCCAATATTTTTCACTGATGGATGGGGCACTAGAAGTGGCCGGGCATATTTGAGGGTGGTCTCGGTCCATTTCCTCTTGCAGAACACATAGAGGACAGAGTGGTGAAGAATATATCCCAATTCTGTTTAAATGTTTTGCCAGACAATCATGTCGTGTAATCAACCTGAAGGTTGCAACTGCTGTTTTTCGAGGATACTCAGGAATTACTGTTTTAATGTTTGGTACTTCCCATCTTTTATTTTTTGATTTTTCATAGTAATATTTTGCAATAACTTTTTTGAATTCAGAGTTGAGTAATCTTTTAGCTGAATAAAATGCTAGATTAACTATAGATTTCTGCACATTGCTGGTACCCTTTTTTGCAAGAAAATCAGCTTTCTCATTACCACTCAGTCCACAGTGAGATGGTATCCACTGGAAGACTAGGTGTTATTGAAGTGCAGTTAGATGGGTAAGGATTTTCCAACATTCTATAATTGTTTGGTTTTTCGGTGACAACTTGGAAGTAATTGCTATAATTGCCGCCCTGGAATCTGAGAGAATAACTGCTTGATGAAAATGTGAAATTTGGTACAAAAGATTTTGTAGGGCCATTCAAATTGCTTCAATTTCTCCATCAAACTTTGTAGTTCCATAACTTAAAGATTTGTAATAGGAAAAGAGGTGACACGTGACTCCACCCCCTGCTCCATCTCGGTTTGATATCAATGATCCATCAGTATAAATATGGAGCCATTCATGTTCTGAAAATCTATTATGCTAATAATTTTAGAACACTAGTTGGTGTATCACTTTTTTTAACTTCTTCTGTCAGATGTAAATAATATGTGATGTCTAATGTTTGTGTCGGATTGACTTTAGATATGAAGTTTTCCTTTGAATTAGGAAGGTGTACATTCTTCTTGATGTTTTGAATTTTGGAAAGAAAGCTCTCCTGAGTCTTTAGTGTATGTGTAAAATTTCTCTTGTGCCATGTATTGAATGGGAGTCTGATCAACTTTTCGTGTTGAATAAGAGTCGCTTTTTCTATTTCATATTCAATGGGGTATTGGTTGGTTACTATTTCCATAGCTGCTATTGGTGTGGTTTTGATAGCACCTGTAATTAGTCTCAGACTTTAGTTTTGAAAGATTTGAATCTTTTTTGTATTTGCTGTTACAAGAACTACTGCAGTAGTAAATAATGGCTTTATATATACATTGTATGTTGTGTTAAGAGTTGCTCTGGAACATCCCCACTTCATTCCTGTTAGACGTTTTAACAGTGAAAGGCGCCTCTCTGCTCTTTGTATTACATTTTCTATTTGTTTGGTCCATGTAAGTTTGGTATCAAATGTAACTCCTAAATACTTTGCTTCCTTTGTTTCTGGTAATTGTTGACCCTCAAAATTTAGTTTTATTTTTAGTGGTTTTTTTCTTAGTGAAACAATTTGGTAGTTTAATTTTGTTGTATTAACAGTCATTAAATTTTCTTTGGTCCACTTTTGTAGGTTGTTTAAGGATTGTTGCATGGTTTTTTCTAGTTCTGTACTTTTGTTTTTTGGTTTTGAAGTCCACATTACTAAGTCATCAGCAAATAGTGCACACTTCACACTTGATTCTTGTATTTGTTGTGGCAGATCATTAATAAATATATTAAAAAGTGTAGTGCTGAGGACTGTGCCTTGTGGTAAGCCGCGGTGTGCTTGTTTATATTTAGATATATTTCTTCCATATCTGGTAGCAATTAAAATTGTGTTAGGAAATGACATAGCCATGAAAACATTGGACCTTGTATCCCTATTTTTTTTTACTTTCTTTAGCAGTTTTGTTCTGCATATAGAATCATATGCACTTTGGAAATCAATAAAAACTGATACATTATCTTCTTCTCTATTGAAGGAGTCTTCGATTTCTTGACTGAGAAGTAAGACTTGTTCATTTGTAGAGTGGAACTCTCTGAATCCAGCTTCACATGGGGAAATTAAATTTTGTGATTCTAGAAACCAATTTGATCTATTTGACACCATTCTTTCCATCACTTTTGCTATTATGCTAGTAAGAGCTATTGGTCTATAATTTTTAATTTCTGATGCTGTTTTATCTTTCTTCAAGAGTGGGACAATTATTGCTTTTCGCCATTCGGCTGGTACAGTGGTGTTCCAGGATAGGTTGTAGAGTTTTAGTAGTTGTTGTTTTGCTATTTTTCCAAGGTTTTTTATGAATTCTGATGTATGTGATCTGGTCCAGGAGACTTTTTGTTTTTTAGATTATTAATTGCAATGTTCAGTTCTTGTATATTAAAATTTTGATAAAAGATATTGTATTGAGTGTTAGGATCACATTCTCTTTCTTGTTTCAAATCTTTCTTATATTCTTTACATTCCATTTTATTATTTCTTGTTACTTTATGTAAATTAACATAATATTTATTGAATGTTTCGGCTATGGCTGCATCATTTGTTAATATTTTATTGTTGTGTATGATAGGTGTGCTGTTGCTTTCTTTCCTGTTCTTGATATTTTTATGAACTTATGGGCTTTGTTGCCATCTGTCCTATAATCCATTTTTTCTAAGAAATTATTAAAGTGATTATTTTTAGCAGTATTAATTTCTTTTTTTAGTGAGGCACATTTCTTTCACCATATTTGTGTATCTGATATGTTCTTTGTTTGTTCAGCTGTATTTCTAGCTATATCCCTTTGCTTTTTCAGTTCTTCTAACTGGGGGTTCCAAAAGGGTTTGAAATTTTTTATTCTCCCACGAGGAATATGTTTTTTTTTTTGCAGTTTCTAGGATGACTTTACAGAAATTTTTGTTCATATGATCTGGTTGATCATACAGCTGTGAGTTTGTTTGTGTATGATCTTTAAATTTATGTTCCAGTTCAGTTTTATATTTGTTCCAATCTGCTTTTTTGAAGTTCCAATACAGATTTCTGTGATTTTGACTGATACTTGTATTATCTAGTTTTATATCAGCAATTACTGCTCTGTGACCAGAACTTGGGTCTTCTATAACTTGTTTTTTAATTTTTGAAGGAATATCTGTTGTAGCTAACAAGAGGTCTGGGTTACTGCCTGCTCCAGAGTAATGTATGAAGGTTTTGGGAACTTCTTTATCATAAATCAGTTCAAAGGTTGTGGTATTCAGAAATTCTTCCACTATCTGCCCTGTAGAATCCACTTTTTCATAACCCCATCTTTTGGAATGGGCATTGATATCCCCAATTATGATTGTTTTCTGTTTGTCTTCAATACTGCTAGCTCTATCTCACTGTATAGCCGCAGTTTCTTCTTGTTCAGGTATGTCGAAGTTTGGAAGTTCCTGTAGAGCTTTCAAGATAGCTCTTCCACCTGGTTGTTTGAGCATCTCTTTCCAAGCCTATATTTCAGCTGCTGGATCGATGTGTTGTTTTGGACAATGGCTGCTGTGGCTCCAACCTTTTCTCGTGATTTGCTCCCATCGGTGTAGATGTTGAATTTGTAATCTGCATCATTCTCAACATCCTTGATACAAGGCCTTTCCACCAGATGATTCCAATCGCTTGTGGTCAGGGGTGCATCATATTCGCTCTCTTCATATGAATATTTGTAAAGCGCTACTTTACCTCAGATTGTAATATCGATTGGTTGAATGGCTGCTATGATACAGGAAACGTCATACGAAATTATCCTAAACACTTTAGAAATTTTGATATTAATCAATCTCTGGATTTTGTAAATTTCTCAGGTTTTTCTGGAGTTGTAAAGCACATTCTCATACGGGGCCTCCATATGTCAGAATCGGATCAATTGCTCCTTTGTATATGGGGCACAATGCCTCCTAGTCCCCAGTTCAATTTTGCTGATTTGGATAAGAAATGTATTAATTGTATCGCTTTGTCGTGTATCTAATCAATGTGACTGTTGAATTTAAAGTTCTTATTGAAATATATGCCAAGATATTTAAGTGCATGTACTTGCTGTAATGTACCATTGTTATGATAAATATTCATCGTTTCACATTCCTCTTCTTTTCCCTCGATATCACTAGGACTTTCGATTTCGTGTCATTAAATATGATCTTGGTTTGCTTGGCCCATGCTTCGATTTTCTTTAAATCCTGAATGGCAAAATTTTTGGCATCGAGTAAGCTCTTCCCCTTGTCTTACTTCTGTCCACTGAGTGAAGGCTAATTTGAGCAGTAGATTATATAAAATATTCCAAAATGTAGGGCCACAGCAAGATCCTTGTTGGCAGCCATTTTTAACTTGTTTTTCTTTCCTAAATTTATTGGTACATAGGGTTGCTCTTCTGTCTATGAAATAGTCCTGAACTAATTTGTATAGGTTCCCGGGACATTTTAGCTCTCTCAAATTATTAAAAATGCTGGTCCACCAAGCAGCATCAAAGGCCCCTTTCACATCCAAGCTTACTAACACAATATATTTGTACACTTGTAAACTGTTTTCAATAAGCTTTTTCAGCTCCATAGCTGCATCCACTGTGCTCTTCTGGGCCATAAAACCAAACTGCCTTGTATTGAACAGTCTTCTTGAATTGATATGATGCTCTATTCTATTTACCATCAATTTCTCAAGAACCTTCCCACTTTATTTATCAAGCTAATTGGTCCATATTTTGTCAGGCTTTCGTTTTTTCCTTTCCTGGTTTCACAACAGGTACTATGAATGAGTGCTTCCATCTTGTGAGGAATATGCCACTTCTTAGACACTTATTATACAGTGCAGTGAAGAAGCGAGGGAAGGTCCTGAAGGTGTGTAATAAAATACTGCCGGATATATTATCTTCTCCCGGTGACTTTTAGGGTTGAAATTTTCTAGTACTGCCAGCACTTCTGCAGAGGTAAATTCCACATCATCCAGTGTATCTGTTAATTCTGTTGCCTGCTTTCTTAGTTCCTTGCAACGTTTTGTGTCTTCCTTGTCGCCGTCCTCCGGGGCGAAATTCTATAGCATATGGCTTAATGCACCTCTGCAAGCTTCATTTATGCTGTTATAGTATAAGTCGATTAGCTGTTCAACATCAGGGTTAGCATCAACTTTTTGGGTCAGTTCTTCCTCCATGTTGTCCGTGTTCGTGCAGTTGAAGTATGATTCCAATTTTAGTACTAATAGGTTATCGTAGTTTCAATAATTATCAGTATTCGTTATATATCTGATTCTTTGAAAATTTTTTGGCTCGCTGCTAAGAGTAATGTAATTATTTTGTGATCAGAACTCCCCTACGTCTCTAAGTTGTGTATTATTAACAATAGTCAGGTCGACCCAGCTTCTACCATTTTGCGTTTCAAGAGTTGGTACTTTGTTATTTTCATTTAGAATATATAGTATAATAAACTCTTTCAGATTTCTGCCTCTTTCATTAGTTATAATGCCACACCACAACCTGTTTCTAGCATTACTGTCTATTGAGATTATTAGTCCGTGGCCTTTAGTTTGCTGCATATTTTGGAGTGTAGGTGTAGGTGCAGGTGCAGGGGTGTTTCGCTCTCTCTCTCTCTCTCGCGCTCTCTCTTGCACTCTCTCTCTCACTCACACCCTCTCTCACTCCTCTCGCTAGCTCCTCTGGCTCGCTCTCTCACTCTGTTGCTCTCTCTCGCTCATGCTCGCTCTATCTCTCACTCACGCTCTCTCTCGCTCCCTCTCTCTCTCCCTCGCTCCCTCCCTCATTCCCTCCCTGCCTGCCTCCCTCCCTCCCTCTCTCTCGATTTATTTATTTACTTAATTATTTACTTCACTCACTCATTTATTTATTTGTTTCTTGGTTTGTCTGTCTGTGTGTCTGTGTGTTTGTGTTTGTGTTCGATCGTTCATTCATTCATTTATTTATTTATTGCAAAGGCTTGGGACAGAGGAAGGTTCATTTGCATGATACATGAATGCATGTTAGTTTACATTTATTGTAAAAGAAGAAATTCACTCGCTTACTGTCATACCGTATGACTGACCCCATCAAAATATGGTGGTAATACATGGGTTACAACAATGTCATAATTATTCATAATTGTTCTTACATTTAGGATCCTTAGATGTACTGCTTATTTAGTTTTTTTTAAATGACTGAAACAGAGAAAGGATCTTATTATGCACATTATATGGATTCACATTAATTTGTTTATTTCAAAGGAACAAATTCACAACAATGTGCATCAGCAGAATGATACATTTGTTAACATTGAACTTCCAAGGTCATGTTGGCTGATTTTTACCTCTGGAACAATAGCTGCTTCACATGGCTTACGATGTGTTAATCTTTGGATTTGCATTACATTACATCAAATTCACATTCCCATTCTAAGTTCTAGATACAGGGAGGCTGGGAAATAATCCTAGCTACATAAACTTTCCCATTCTTGCCTCCAGCCAAGAATTAATCCCAGGACATTAACATGTTAATACAGTTTACTTTTCAAGGAATGGGACAAGGAAAGGATAGCTTGAATGTAAAAGGAATAAATTTTTTTAAGGAATGGGACAAGGAAAAGATATACAACACATTTAAGGATCCTAAATGTAAGAATAATGATGACATTGTTGTAGTCCCTGTATTAGTGCCAAATGTTGGCAGTTTGGTCATACAGTATGATAGTGAGTGAATTTCTTATTTTAATATAAAAGTAAATTAACATGCATTCATGTATCATACAAACTAAACTTTCTCTGTCCCTATCCTTTGCAATAAATAAACAAATGTGACTCAGTTGTATTTGGTGGTGCATATCGCAGTTGAAGGAAGTAGTGAAGAGGGAACCAAGATGGAGGGTAAGTGAAAAAGTAGGTTAAGTATAAGCGTTCCAATGTGGTCCGAGCTTTCCTACTATTGCCAAAATCGGCCCTATATCTCAGTCTTCCAGCTCAATGTCTCTTCATCCCCTATGACTGTAGGTTGCACTATGCAGTGGGTGCAATCTTCAGGACATGGTCTTCAAAAAGTATATCTGTGGTAGAGTAGCACCTTCCTGTGTGATGCTCCCAATGATGTCCGCAGCTTCTTTGAATTTTTCCCAACCCTTGGATGGACTGCACTCATAGTGCACCCTTCAGTATTCAGGTTCCAACATGTAGATCATAACATAGCACTTCTGCAATGGTTTAGTGTGTTGCCAGTGCCATTCCCTGTAACTCATTGCCATCACAGCTCTAATCAGAAATGGGATGGCTCTTCCAGCATAAATTTCAGCCTTTAAATGGATGGGGCAGCCACCAGATGTTCAATTAAAAGAATCTGCTACTTTACCTTCCAATCTCTTCCGCTACTAATAAAAGTTAAAGGTTAAGTCTGATGGTAAACCTGTCAGAGCCCACTATGCCAACACCATTACTCTATGGTAAATGTTTGCAAGGACCAGCGAGGTGGTTGCCTCTTACTTCAGCCACGCTTGTTAAGCAGCACGAGGCAATATTCTACATAATACCCATCTAAACTTTAATTAGCTTGTTAAACGAGCCTCCAGTAGGAAATATATAAAATGTTTGACTAATTGCTCTTAATGGGCAGCCTTTTCTGTTTGTGGTCATCCACTGGGGCTTGTAAAAGCCTTAAATAATGGCTAATATACCAGCCACAATGAATTGCCATCTAACTTGAGGCTACACCTTTTTTGCATCAGCTGGTCTCATAATCATGAAATCCTCTTTAACCTCAGTTGGCCTCTTACTTGTAATGCATCAATTCCACTGCAGTGTCTGGTCTATTATCTTTTCATTTTTCTTCACTGTTGATACTAAGGTTGCTCCGTGACATTAAGTTTTCCTTCATGTCAGATCCAATTTCTCCTAATGTCAGCTTCTAGGTTCGTTGACAGTAGTATTACATTCGGATTTTGTTTCTGTTTCTACAAGGGTTGTTCAATATATAATACCCCACATTTTTTTTTCTCTAAACATATTTATTCTTAAGAGTCGGAATTTGGTGACAATATACCTCAATATGTCTTGTCCATGTCTTAGTTCTCTGCATAGTCCCCATCACATTCTATGGCCTTACGCCAACGTTGTGGGAGAGCATGTATTCCCTGCTGGTAAAAGTTCTTGTCCTGTAGGCATAGCCATGTTGTCACTGCGTGAATGATGCTCTCATCATCTTCAAAGTGTGTCCCCCATAGAGAATCTTTAAGTGGTCCAAAGAGATGGAAGTCCGAGGGTGGCAGGTCTGAACTGTAGGGTGGATGAGGCAATGATGTCCAACCCAATTTGGTGATGTGTTCCCACGTGTGTGGGCTTGCATTATCTTATTGGAGTAAGATTTCTGCTGGATTCTTCTCAGATCGAACACGTCGGAAATGTTTCTTGAGTTTATTCAGAGTCCTCACGTATACCTCTGAATTAATGGTTGACACTCTTGGCATCACATCCACAAGAATGATGCCATCACAATCCCAGAAGACTGTCACCACAACTTTTCCGGCAGAGGGGGTTGTCTTAAATTTCTTCTTTTGTGGTGAATGAGCATGATGCCACTCCATGAACTGCCTTTTTGTTTCCGGCGCAAAGTGGTACACCAAGCTTTCGTCCCCGAGACAGAAAGGCCTCTCCGTCGGTCTCAAAGCACTCCAACAATTCAGATGAAATGGCCTTTCTTTGAATCTTGTGGTCTGCTGTGTGCATTCGTGGAAACCATCGTGAGCACATCTTCGAATATCTGAGAGCCTCAATCATTGCAATGCTGACCAACAACTGTAGAGCCAATTGTCGAGTTGTTATGCACCAGTCGGCACGAATAATGGCATCCACACAATTCAGCATGTCTGGAGCAGTGGCTGTGACAGGACGTCCGGAGCATGGCTGATCATGAAGCTCTGTTTCTACATTTCCTGAGGTTTTAACTTTCTTTACCCATCGCCCACAGTGCTCCTATCAACTGCAGAATTGCCATACACCGTACACAAATGTTTATGGATGTTCACCACGGTTTCTTTTTCTGCACACAAGAGTTCAATAACAGCATGCTGCTTGTAACATGAGTTGTGTGCAGATGCCATTTTTGACGCTGTACTACAGCTCTGTCATCTGCCGGAATGGTTTGAAACTCAACCAGAACACAGAAGAAACATCAAATGTGAAGCACCTACAAGGACGTTTGTCTATATATATTAATGGATTTTTAAACAAATGTGGGGCATTATAACAACCCTCGTATGTTCTCCATTCTGGATTTCAGTTCCCATCCCCAAAATTACGAACTTCACTGTCTTCATTTCAATGAATAATTTTACTGAAATCTACCTCCATAGTGGGCTCCAAATTTCACTCTTGCCATCACTGTGTCTTTATCACTGTTGTTTCCTGCACACAGTACTTCCACACCAGAATATTCGTCACTGAAGTTGAGTGAGTGTCCATTAAATTGTAGTGTAGTGTTCTGGGGGATGAGTTGCTTCTTGCTTGTGGGTCTGGTGATTAATTTATTATTTTTCATACACTAACTCTTGCATCAGGCTATCAAGATCTACTTTCCCTTATACCCAGGTAGATAAATAAGATGATGAGATGACATTACATAGAAGTCACCACAAACAACACACTATTTAGATGAATTCCATCCCTTTCAAAACCACTTCTACTTAAATAGGGGTTTCCATTCATTCATTAGGAAGTCTCTTCATCCCATAACCACCAAATATGCTATATTTATTGAACCAAACTTACATGTTCACTGTTCACAGACCTTTATGGCTACTTGTGCATTTGTTGAATGCAATCCAATCCAAACTGTTTAGTGCATTTACCACTAACAAATCTTGCACTTTCTGATATTGTACTTGAATGCAATTGGACAACAGATTTTAAAAACTGGCAAACAAATACCCTGTTCATTATAAGGCTTGAGAAAATGGAGTAGAAGTGGTTGGTATAAAAAAGGGACTTAAATAGGCATGAAATCCACAGCTACGCTCTCTCCAATCACCAATTTTCTGCTGCCCCTTCTGTACAACTCTAACAATTAATTGGAAGTTCTGTATGTTTTCCCAAAAGATAAGGTTGTCAAAGAGCTGTCTTTGTTCTTATCGTTGATTACTATTACCTACGTTAATAATAATTAATCTTTAATAAGCCTACAATACTAGTCCATTGATTTAAACAATTTCTAACTACCAGTGGCACATTAGTGTCTTTATATTGGTGCTGTTTTTGCGATTATTAACGACGCTGTGTCTTTTAGCTAATGAGATCTTTTTGATCTCAGGGCTTGGTAACGGATGAAATGAACATACACTCGGGTTTAACTTTAGTCAAACATTTTATTTGCACCTTCCTTGTTCACAATTTTTAAATCATATCACAGTAGAAAGTCTTATTTTTGGATCAATTTCCCTAACATCGCCAAAATTTAATTAAAGGTCTCTAAACACTTAGTAAATTCACTTTTACTATTTCATGACGCATACACATAAAAATACGTCCATCCACCTTGGAGATACACACGCTAGTGAACTGTTTTTTTGGCATCGTTTTGACGCGACACACCGCCTTTTTCATATTCATCCGCGCAAATAGTTCTTTCTCGTTAGGGACGCGATCCCAATCATCGTCTCCTACTTTTATTATGGAACACAAACAATTCTAATATTTATACACATATATTAAAATCAAATATGGAAAGATTTATGACGTCTTTGTGCAAACTTAGTTGTTCGTAACAATGAACCTTATCAACATGTTTTCGCCATTTAATTATCTCATACCAACATCAAAAAACGAATTACACTTTTAACAAACATTTACATGAACGATTTTCTTTTGGGGTCTTCTAATATTCTGTCTCATATGCCCCTTGTTTTGTTTTTCAAGTTGTCACCTATATTTACAATCTTGAAACACAATACAATCCTTCTCCTTACTCCTCTGATGCAATCATTTTGTACAATATTTTTTTTTTTTTTCTTTACAGTCTTCTTCGCTATTTGTCTTTGTCTTTTGTTTTGGCATGACACATATATCTTTATAAATTTCATATTCAATTACTACACAATACATGTTCAGTTATTATACATCACATATTCAGTTATTATACAACATATCCAGTTATTATACAATACATATTCAGTTATTGTACAACATATCCAGTTATTATACAACATATCCAGTTATTATACAATACATATTCAGTCATTGTACAACATATCCAGTTATCAAACAACATATGTTCTGTTATTATACCACACATATTCAGTTATTATACAACACATTCAGTTATTATACAACATATCCAGTTATAAAATACATATTCAGTCATTGTACAACATATCCAGTTATCATACAACATATGTTCTGTTATTATACCACACATATTCAGTTATTATACAACACATTCAGTTATTGTACATTTGACATTGACACAAATATAATTTAAGTGTATCATGGTTTATTATGTGGCTTTTGACTTATGTTCCTTGTTATGAGGAGAGAAAAACAGGATACAAATTTTGAGCTAATGATTATGATCATATTTATGGCAATATTTTATTCAGTTCTTTGCCTTCTTTGTCTTGTAGGCTTATGTATAGGCAGGTCATTGAGTCGGTTCTTAAACTCTGATGTTACTAATGGTACCATTTTTTTTTTAATTGGGTTCTTATTCATTATTATTTGGTTCAACATTTCTTCGAGCTTAGCATTGGCTATATCCATCTTAATTCATGGGCATTGCTTTTCTGATTATGGTTTTCCTTACTTCACTAATTGTCACCTCTTTGTCTCTTATCTCTAAAAGAGAAAACTTCTATACTTATAATTATTCTGCAATTGTATTATTTTTCTTCTCAATTCACCCTTGACATCTTTGTGTCGAAATATTTTTATCTTTGTCATCACAATTGATTCCTTTTTATTTTTGTCCCTGACATCCTTATGTCAAAAACACCTTATTTTCCGTCGCTATAATTCATTTCTTTAATGACAATCAGCGTCCTCATCTGTCTTTGTTGACAATGCTCTTTGTGGTCAATGTAGCCAATGACTATGTTGATTTTCTTTCTTCTTGTATTTTCTAATCTGAACATAATCTTCTATAAGTAACCCATTAAAAATTGTTATTTTCCATCATCTCTACTATTCCTGCCTTACATATTTGTTGGCAAAGACTATTTGGTCCTTTCTTTGTATGGTTTTAATTTATTTTTATGGTATCTTCCTACCAACTTGCCATTTGTATTCTGTAGCTCATACGTGTGGTCACCCAACTGTCTTGTTATGACCAGTGGTCCAGGGTACAGTAGTTCCATCTTTCTCTCTGTGTACCCATCATGGTGTCTATGTCAATTGTAAATTGCTGAGATTTTGTTGTTTGTCATCCACTCGGCTGGGAAGAACTTAGTTGTTGTAATTTCCCTGAGTGTTGGTGGTGGTTGTTGTTTCTGTATTCTGTGCAGCATCTGCCCTATTTGGCACATTTTCATCTACTTCCTGCTGTCTTATGTTGCCAGTGTACCATTGGTTTCTGCCCCTTTGGCGTGAACCTCTGTTGTATGATGGTCTTTGGTTGTCGAAGTATTCCCTACAGAATCGTATGTGATTCACTTGATGGGTACGGTCTCCTGGTCTTCCACGATCATATGTATATGTTCTGTATCTCGATTCACCCCTTGGTATTGTGTCGTGGTACCGCTGTCTTGTGTTCTCCATCCTCTCGCCATGATTATGTGGTTGTGGGAAATGGTGTGCCCCTCTCCCCCTTTCATGGGTGCTCCTAGTATTTCTATCTTTTCCCTCATTCTGGTTGTTCGTAGCCGTGCTCTGGTTTAAGATGGGTGAGTTTGGGTGACCGTTCCTATGTCTATGCTCATTAGGCCGACCATTTTGTGTTTCAAAGGCTGTCAGCAATTCTATCATATCTGCAAAATCTACTGGCCTCGCAACAATTAACTCTGTTCTCACCGTGTCTGGGAAATGTCTTGTTATGCTGGTAATTAGCTCTGCTTCCGACAAGTTAGGGTCTAATAGCTTTCCTTTGTTGGCTACTTTCATAAAATAATTGACTAGCAATAACCCTTTGGTTGGATCATATCTACCTGTCGCTAGCTCTACCCTAGTTTGGTTTTGCTTAGCTGGGCCCCAATACCTTGATAGGAATAAATTTCTGAATGAGCTATACGACTCATGACCAGCTAGTGTTAACCTGAGCCATTCTAATGCCTTGTTTTTTAAGCTTTTCTTAACTATCATCATCCTAAGCTCATTTGGTATCCTTTTCACTTTAAAATACTCTTCCATCTCTTTAACAAAGAGTTTTGGATCGTCTCCCTTCTCCTCGTCAAATGTAGGTGGTGTGATTTCATGTAATATGCTGTTGGTGTAGCATGTGTTGTGTGTTGTGTCATTGTTTGATTGTGAACCTCTTTCTCTGTATGGTGAGTCAACATTTTGTACATTATTCAAATAACTCTCATCTTGTACATTACTTACATCTAAATCATCTTGCCTTTGTAGTGCATTCACAACATCATTTACATTAGCCAAACTTTCTTTCCCTTTTTTCATTTCTTCACAAATTGATTTTAAATCATTCTTTATTTCTAAGCGACTTTGTTTCATATCATTTATAGCATCCTGTTGCGAATGTACTACTTCAGTCATCGTCTTAATTTTAGGAATTACAATTTGTTCTACAGTTTCATTAATAATGTCTTTCTTTACTACCTCAATCTCTTTCCTTAATTCCTCAGTTATTTCTGCTTTTACATTTGTAATCTTACAGTCTACACTTGTATTACATTCTGTTATTTCATCTCTACATCTAGCAATTTCTCCTTCTAATACAATCTTATTTTCTCTCATTTCTGATTCTATTTTTCCCATCCTATCTCCTACGATTTCTATCCTAGCTTCTAAGGCTTCCTCTGTCTCATTTAAGTTTTTATGTACTAATTTTAAATTAGTTTCCATTACTTTCATATTTTCTTTACACTCCTGTCTTCCTAATTCTATTTTCTGTTCTAAGTTCTGTCTTCCTAATTCCATTTTCTGTTCTAAGTTCTGTCTTCCTAATTCCATTTTCTGTTCTAAATCCTTTCTCACTTCCTCCATTTTCTGACCTATCTCTTCCTTATTCTGTTACAGTTTCTGACCTATACTCTGACCTAAACTTTGTTCTATGTCCTGTTTTAATTCTGCGTTATTTTGTTCCATTTTCTGACCTAATTCTACCTTGTTTTGCTCCATTTTTTGAACTAAACTTTGTTCTATGTCCTGTCTCACTCCCTCCATTTTCTGACCTAAACTTTATTCTAGTCTTTCAAACATGATCATTAATAACCTTTGGTCTTTCCCTATCGCTACTTGTTCCTCACTTTCTGGTTCTACCTGATAACTAGGCCTATCTGCCCCTTCCCCCACTCCTGTTTCTATCTATTTTCGCGACATTTTAGTTTCTTTATTCAATTTATTTAGGGTTAAAAGTCCCACTACTTTGCCGCTTCTCAGTAACATAAAAATGAAAATAAACTGGATGTAAAAACAAAAATTTTTGATCCTACTTTTTTTTTCGTTGATTTGTCCAGTTATGTACGTCTCCTGGGCAGTTGGCTTCGCTAGATGATCTCCGGTGTTTTCCCGCGTTGATTATCCGTGCTTCGGTGTTCTGATGTATTGTTGATTATCCATTCATCGGTGTTCTGATCTCGATATCAAACGATGGTCTTATGGTGTCTTCTTGCCTTTTGGCGCGATGATATGGCGTCACCTGTTATTTTCTGTAAGTTCATCTCCGTAATTTTCATTCCATCCTAAATTCGAGTTCCACGTTGGGCAAGCCATTTTGGTGCTGTTTTTGCAATTATTAACGACGCTGTGTCTTTTAGCTAATGAGATCTTTTTGATCTCAGGGCTTGGTAACGGATGGAATGAACATACACTCGGGTTTAACTTTAGTCAAACATTTTATTTGCACCTTCTTGTTCACAATTTTTAAATCATATCACAGTAGAAAGTCTTATTTTTGGATCAATTTCCCTAACATCGCCAAAATTTAATTAAAGGTCTCTAAACACTTAGTAAATTCACTTTTACTATTTCATGACGCATACACATAAAAATACGTCCATCCACCTCGGAGATACACACGCTAGTGAACTGTTTTTTGGCGTCGTTTTGACGCGACACACCGCCTTTTTCATATTCATCCGCGCAAATAGTTCTTTCTCGTTAGGGACGCGATCCCAATCATCGTCTCCTACTTTTATTATGGAACACAAACAATTCTAATATTTATACACATATATTAAAATCAACATTCCACTGCAAGATAAGCAAATAAGTAAAATACAATCCAGTGAAATGAAATACTTAAGAAAAGCTGTAAATAAAACCAGGAGGGATAGGATAAGAAATGAGAGGATCAGAGAAGAAGTAGGTCAAGGATCACTGGAGGAGAAAATCGAACAAAAACAATTGAAATGGTGGGGACATGCATTTAGAATGGCAGAGGATAGTAAAGTTAAACAGATGCGAGAAGTAAGGGTACAAGGAAGGAGAGGAGTAGGAAGACCCCGGATAATGTTTGAGGACAGAATGGAAAAGATTGGAAGAAAAAGGAACAAGACAATGGAAGAAATGAAGAGAATGATGAGGGATAGGAACGACTGGAGAAGATGGATTTACGGAGCCACCCCTACGCTGTAAAGGTAGAAGGGAAAGAGGAAGAAGAAGATATTAAAATCAAATATGGAAAGATTTATGACGTCTTTGTGCAAACTTAGTTGTTCGTAACAATGAACCTTATCAACATGTTTTCGCCATTTAATTATCTCATACCAACATCAAAAAACGAATTACACTTTTAACAAACATTTACATGAACGATTTTCTTTTGGGGTCTTCTAATATTCTGTCTCAATATGGAGGTGGCAGCAAAAGTGGCAGCAGTAGTGACAGTGGTGGTGGTATAAGAAGCCTTTAAATGGCACACAAAGTTTCAAACGTGTAAGTGTAGCCTGTTTGTACCCATCATGTTAACAAAATGTACAATTATAGCAAATATCTTAGAGACTATAAGCTTCTGTATAAACAAGAGTGATATCGATGATGCGATAGATGTATAGTGAAACTGCAATTTCAAGAACTTGCAGCAAATACTAAGGTAACTGAAGCTTGTAGTCTCTAAGATATTTTCTATAATTGTAGATTTGTATTGCTTCACTATTAATAGCTTCAGTTTTTCATTATATTAACGAAGTATTAAAATGTTCTACAAATTAGATAAAACTGAAACACAAGCTGTAATGAAAGTTTGGAGGGTTTAAACCAACAGAAACACAAAAGGAATTAGAATCAACATTAAAGGGTTCTATCCCTTGATTATCGTTGTTGTCATCGTCATTGTCGCCGCCGCCACCACCGCCACCATTAATAACGATGATACAGTTTAGGATAGTGTTAATTAAATTGGTCACATCATTGTCTACTTCCCTTCATTGTTGATGGTTAAAAAACAGGCCAGTAAACATAAGTATGGTTGTATATCCATCTAAGATGATGAGAGCTCAGGGTATCCCAAAACCCCTACAATCAAAAAGGTGTGACAAAACTACACTATGCCATACTCAATGATTGGCCACTGAAGGTACTCAAATTTACTGACAATGCAAATTATCTCATAAGACTGTCCACATTTTACACAAAGTTTGAATTTGGAAAGATTTCCACCCTAAGCGTAGCATGTTAACAATGGACCAAAACTGCATTTAAACAAACATTTCTGTACTTAGACTTGTTTTTACCCAATTCCATTGAGTTTCTCTGACATTTCATAACAATAGTTGCAACATGACTTCATCAGTACATGCCAGAGACAAAGGAGCTGTTCAAACACAGGCAACAGATAAAAGCCCATCAAAGAAAGCAAATATTGTTCCTTCTGCAGAAAAGATTTGGCTACAGGTTCCTGGATCATGTGATACCAATAACCTTCATGATTTTAATGACCCTTGTTAGGAAGGTTTTGCTTTTAACAAAGTAATCAACATTATTAGCAGGGCATACTAAACAACTATATAAAGACAGAAATTTGCTAACAATGAATATTTTTAATTAACAACTGAGAAGATTGCTTTTCTTGATGGTCACATACTTCTGTATTAACTTGGTGGCCTGAGAGTATAGAATCTACATATTCTCCAGCTTGACCTCCATTTCATTGTGCATATGTTAAGGGTTTCTGTACTGTGTGCCTTGAATGTTATTAAAAGAGAAGGTAGAAAGGTTTAACATTTTACTTACTGTTACTATCTATAATAAGTTATTTGACCATTCTAATTAATGATTTTTCCACACCAAAGGGCAGTTTTACGTTATGAAGCACTTTCAGAACTTAGAAGACTATCAGCGGGAGGTTAAGAAAGTCTGACATTCCATCAATGTTTCACATCCTTTTGCATGAATATAAGGGGATTTTTCATCTGTTATTACAAATAGCTGGGTCTGTACAAAATTACAATTATAAGGGTAAAGGGGAAAATTCAACATTAAATTCTTATAGATTATTGTACAATAATTTCACTAAGAATGGGAGAGACAAATGACATAATTTGTCATTCAAGTTTAGAAAGCTAACCATGCAACTTCAGGTAAATAGAGTATATATGGATATAATTGTGCCTACTTGATGCCTTGCCAACCACAGAGGAATATTCATCTCTTGACGTGCGTATCTCCAGGAACATTTCCTGCAGAATAGCGACAACTTTTCCTCTTTCACCAACAGCAAAATGCCATGGCAGCTGCCGAAGAAGTATCCTGAAAGCAAACAATAAGCTTTAGCAGTATTCATCCTCCTACTTGAGCTTCAAAACTGGAACTAATAATTTCAAACCCATCATCTTGAACAATTAAATGTATGTTTACTGGAAAAAGACATCTTTTGCTTATGTAGAGATTATACTTACTCACCTAAATATATCATTGTGAAAAGTGTCTCGTTGACCAAAGTAACTTAAAGCTCGTTTCAATCTGCTGCTATGATTATTAGCACTGAAGTTCCCCAAATCTCCTGTTTTGGGGTATTTCTGGAAGTATAAAATATTTTATTAGTATTATTTCAGGCATCTTAATTTAAAATAGCAGAAAACATTACAAGTGAAATGGCAATGAATTCAAATGCACACAAACAACAGTTTTATAATAATCATAGATGTAATCACAAAGAAAATATATAAGAGAGCCAGGGTTATGTCTTGGAAATTTCAGTTATGGAATATAATGGACAAGAAGGGTTTCCCATACATGTTATAGACACATTAAAACTTCATACAGTGTCTGAAAAAAACATTGACAGTAAGACATCATTTTACTGAATGCTTAATATGTTGTATGGGATGGCAGACTGATCGGTTTTCAAGAAGGAAATCCTGTCTGGAAATGCATGGTTTAGATGCTGTAGTGCACTGAAATGTGAGTGGGTGGGCATTCACATTTCGCCAATAAACCCAGCATGAGTAGCACATCGAGCTGTCTACATTACAAACAGCCTTTGAACTGTGCACCTCCTACATAATTCCAGAGCCTACATTGACTCAAACAATAAGGTCTTCTGCTGACGTTACAGGAGTGCCATACAACAAAATCTTCATACAACTCCACAGAAAAAATTCGAGAGGTATCAGATCTGGGGACCGTGCTGGCCATGGAACTGATCCATCACTATCAATCCACTGATTTCAATACACAACAGTGAGGTGATTCTACACATTTACATCAAAGTATGCTTGAGCTCATGTAAGCCATTTCCCCAGCTGTGTACTGGTAAGTGTTGCACTGAAGTTAAAACGTTACTGTACTGGAAACTGCACAAGTAATGCAGTAGGATGCACACCAAGAACTCTATGGAGGAATGTAGTGCATAAGCAGGACTGTTATTAGGCTCAGGTTGTTCATCTGCAGTACACAGATTGCTAAAGGGTTGCATACCTTCCAGATTAAGATACCAAAATGAATCATAAAAGTTGTCACAACCACTCGTTCTCAAATTTGTATGGTCTCCAGTGCCCAAACTGGGCATTTTCTGATGGGTTCCTTCCTGAAAACCAATCAGTTTCCCATGCACACAACATGCTAAGTGTTGTCAGTATTTTTTTGGGACACATTGTATAAGGAAATGTATATATTTATAAAAATGAACGGATCAAGAACAGAAGAAATTAAAATAAGTCAAGGAGTCACACAAGGCTCCAAATTATCCCAAACTCTCTTCAATAACTATTTAGACATCCTATTAAATAACAGAAATTTGAGATTAATCCAGGAATTAGAACACAAAACAGCAAATATTCTGTGTCAAATTCTTCTTTATTAAGGGGTGTGTTTGTTAACCTATAAATTAAACTTTTGAAAACAGCAAATTTATGTGCAGAAGGATTAAAACTTTTATTTTTTATGTAATTATCAGTAAGTAGATTTTCTATAAATGTCAAAATTCAATTTATTGTTATGTCTTTTAATTTTTAAGTCCAGGAACGGAAGGCATCCATTATTTTCGGTTTCCAAAGTGAATTTGTATAGCTTTATCTTGTAAATTTAAATGTTTTAAAGCATCATTTATGTTTTTTAGGGAAAACAGCAAAAATGTCACCCACATATCTATACCATATTTTAAAAATTAGAGGGAATGATTTTATAATTTGAGTTTCAAAAAAGCTCATGAAAAGATTAGCAAGAAATGGCGAAATTGCCAACCCAGAAGTTTGTTGAAAAAAAATTACCATTAAAACTAAAGAAATTTTGATCTAAACAAAGATTTGTAAGTTTTACAAAATCGAAGGTCTTACAAGCGACACTCGTTAAGCAAATGGGGCAGTAGCTAGAGGGAAGTGTCCGGTTTTTTCCGAGCCGAGGGATGGGGACGACAATACTCTCGCGCCCGGATAAAGCCGCAAGTGGAAGATGAAGCAGCATTTGTCGGTGGATGTCATCGGGACCAGGAGAGGAATTCTTAGCGAGATGCTATGCTGCTATGGTAAAAGATTCGTTGTACGGTTCACTATAGTCACGGGTAAAATCGAGAACTGTCCGCTCCGCAGATTCCTTGGTAGGTATAAATGCTCTATCTAACTCTCCGTTTAGCTATAGTAACAGCGAACGAAGTAACAAGGGCGTCGGAATTATCCTGCTCACTGGTGTATTGCGAGCCGTTGACGGCAATAATCGCCCGGCGAAACTTGCCGTACATACGCCGAACAGCAGTCCACACCCTTTGAGCCTAAGTGCGACGAGTAAGGCAAGAGACGTAAAGTTTCCCAAAATGTGTGTTTTGCGCTGCGAAGTACAAAACGTGTCCTGACACGAGAACGTTTAAAGACAATAAAGTTCTCCTCCGTAGGATGTGAATTTAAAACACGTTTGCTTGCATTAACAACCAAACAGCATCCTCGGACCACCAAGGCACAGGAACATGACGAGGTATACGGGAAGACAAGGAATGCTGGAATTCGCTGCAAGCGAGATAGATCATGTGAAATACTCCAGTTCATCGATGGTGGGGAAAGACAAGTTGTGCAGATGAATGAGGGAACGAAATTTTCCCCAGTCAGCTTTGGAAATAATCCAAAGTGGAGGATGTCGTGTTGGCAAAGGAGAGTGTCTGGATATATGAATGTTAATGGGATAATGGTCATTCCCAAATAGGTCGGAAAGCACCGACCCATCAGCTAGTGTACCAGTGAAGGGCTACAGAAGCTAACTTCAGGGCGGACTGTGTACCGTAGGCAGAGGATAAAAAGGTAGGGACACCAGTGTTTAACAAAAGTACGTCGGACAAACAGCAAACGTCTGTCAGTATCGGAGCCTCAAAAAGTGTTTTTGGCATTTACGAGATCGCTGAGAAACAGGAGCGGTGGCGGAATCTGTGCCAAAAGAGCCCGAAGATTGTTCTCGTGTACGACACTGAGCGGCGGCAAACAAACATACACAGGCCCTGAAGCTGTACACGGATCGCTACAGCTTGCAGCGGCGTATTAAGCGGTATGCTGGCGGTAGAGATAGAATGCGCCACCAGAGTAGCAGCACCACCGCTTGCTCGCCGATCAGCTGCTGAGTCATGTATAAATGCCGAAAAACCACGAAGGTGGCGAGAGCGATTAGGCTGTATAAGAGTTCCTTGTAAACAGACGATTGATGGAGAACGTTGCGAAACTAAATGCTGTATGTCCAGAGCACGTGCCCGGAACCCATTAACATTCCACTGGATTATTTCCATAGTAAAAAAGAGATTAGTGCATAGCCGTTAATTTTTCTGCTTCATGTTTACCTTAACTGACTTCGGACGTGGGATGTGTCTGAAGATCCCCTGTGGCTCGCGGAACGGGAGCGGGACTTCATGGAGGATGTGCGGCTGCTGGTGCGAACAATAGGATTGCAACCTTGGAAGATTGTGAATTTAAATACCACGTTTGGTATTGAACAGAATTTTCATTTTTGAGTTATGCTGTTCATGCACATGAGTCTGTTATCAAAATCTGAATGTAGAACACTGTTTTAGTGTTTGCACTCTCTACTACAGACTTAAACAGCAAGAAGAGGAAGTGGCTTATCACTATTCCAGTTTTCTTCTTCTTCTTCATCTGATTACCGTCCCCGTATGGAGGACTGACATCTACTAGGATTTACAAGCCTGTGCCTAGGGTCAGATGCCTGTTTGGGAGCAGACAAACCCCTGGACCAGAGTGAAGACCAGGAAGCGGGTGGTCAGCCCAGCACCAGGTATGGGAGTGAGGATATAAAATGCAGGCAAAATGGATGAATGGAAAGGTGATGGTGGAGCAGTTGGAATAAGTGGCGGGGAAACAGGAGAGCCCAGAAAAGATCGCCCAGACAGCTTTGTTCACCGCAAATACCACATGCTGGTCCCTGTGATCGAACCTGGGCCGCCTTGGTCATAGATGAACTGTCCAACTGCTTTCTCCTCCCAGTTAGAGCACATTTTCAGTTTTCCAACTTGGAGTTGCTGGTTACTTATCATTATCACTATTCACGTTCAATTCTTCTTTTTCATCTGATTACCCTCCCCGTATGGAGGACTGACACCCCCTAGGACTTACAAGCCTGTGCCTAGGGTAAGATGCCTGTCAGAGAGCAGACGAACCTATGGACTGGACAGAGTGAAGACCAGGAAGTGGGTGGTCAGCCAAGCACCAGGTGTGAAAGTGAGGAAGAAGATAAGAAATGCAGGTAAAATGGATGAATGGAAAAGTTATTATTGAGCAGTTGATGGAATGAGTGGCAGGGGAAACTGGAGAACCTGGAGAAAATCCACCCAGGCACTGTTTCGTCCACCATGAATGCCATGTGCAGGTGCTGGGATTGAACCTGGGTCATCTTGGTGATAAGCAAATGGTCTAACTGCTTTGCCATGGCACTGCCCAAGTTTAATTAATGAATATTCTTGCAGTAAAACTGAATGAACAAACGTCCACTACACCTGCAACCACAATTACTTTCATACCTTGTATATCAAAAAGAGAATGGAGGAGTTACAGCAGCAAGTTTACATGATGTCAGAGTGAAGAACATAATGACAAACACAGTTATCAACAAAGAATAATAAAAAGGTGGGATCACTAATTCCACCTTAAAGATAAAGATAAATAAGATAAATTCTACAAAGTGTGGGATCTGGACCTTTTTCTGGAAGCATTCGAAACCACAGTACTAGACACAGCAGACAAAAAACCATTCCTATGGTTAAGATATGTAGATGACATGTTGGTAATTTGACCGCATGGTAAAAACGCAATCCCTGATTTTTTGTGCCATCTGAACAGCTTGCACCCTAATATCCAGGTTACAATGGAAATGGAAGATGGGAAACTACCTTTTCTGAATGTCCTAGTGGAACACTGCAGTAATGACAACAAACTCAAGTTCTCAGTATACCTGAAACCTACACACACAGATAGATATTTAGATGCTTCAACGCACCATCCGCCAGCTATCAAACTAGCTGTAGCCAACACACTGGTAAACAGAGCAGTTCGCATGTGACCCTGAGAAACTACAGGAAGAATTAGATTTAGTTCAGCACATTCTGACAACAAATGGATACTCCAAAACACTCATTAAGATCCTACACAGAAAGGAAAAAGCAGTTATAGAATCTAGCTCATCCAGAAAAGGCAAAAATAAGACCACAGTATGGCTACCGTATATAAAAGGAACCACAGAGAGAATAGCAAAAATACTTCAAAAAGCACAACATCCAAACGAGATACAGTCCACCATGAAATTAAAAGAATTTTTACGTCCAGTTAAAGACAAACACGACCCGCTATACAATCCAGGAGTGTACAAGATAGTGAATATGGAGCTTCAAACATCAGACAAACAGGTAAATCAGTGACAGTCAGAAAACAAGAACACATTAGAAGTCTAAAACTGAACCATCCGGATAAGTCAGCACTTGCAGAACATGCCATAGCCACGAGACAACATATAGATTTCGACAAAATACAGCTCCTAGCATACTGTGAACAATTCCATCCCAGAATAGTAAGAGAGAGTGTAGAAATCTTCAAATCACAGAACTCCCTAATCAGAGACAACGGCAGACATCTCCACACCATCTGGCAGGCACTAATTAAGAACTGGGGATCGGCAGATCATCAGCCAATCAGTGCAATGCCTCTTGAGACATGCCCACCACTGCCAGAGTATAAATAAGGAACTGCCCACTTGGTCTCTCTCTCTGATCAGCACAGCTTTGTAGGTGCCATCACGGAGTAAATCCTGAAGAAGCCCAATATAGGGGAGCAAAATATTGACATTCATTATAAAGAAGACACTGCCTTCCCCGGAAGACTCAGATACGATGGACACTGGCCGCCAAAGCCTACTCAATGTATCCTTCCAACTTGTATTTTTTCATTCAGATTTTGAAAAACTCTTTACCAATCCCAAACTAACCTTTGTATGGAAAATGTTTTGAAAATAATGATTTTCTAAACATTTGTTCTGATGATTCCACTTAATATATAAGAAGTGATATAGACAGTGAGACTTTTCCAACGTTTTGAGACAGGATATTGTAAGACCCCAAAAGAAAATCATTTATGTGAATATTTGTTAAGAGTGTAATTTGTTTTTGATGTTGGTATGAGTTGGTTAAATGACGAAAACGTGTTACTAATGTTCATTGTTACAAACAATTAAGTTTGTTTAAAGACGTCGTAAATATTTCCATATTTAATTTTAATATATATGTATAAATAAAATAATTATATGTGTTCAATATTGAAAGCGAAGGGAGAATGGCTAAGGATTGCTTCCCTAACAATGCGGGAACTATTTGATGAATGCATACGCGGATGTACACATGGCAGTCGGAATGCTAGACTCGCAACCAAAAGAATTTGGGATTAGCGTCTATGTCTTTGGTGTAGATGGATGCATTTTTATGTGTGCACGTCATAAAATAGTGAATGTAAATTTACTAAGTGTTTAAAGACCGTTAATTTGTGTAAAATAAGTGAAACATTAGCTAACTTTAATAAGTTAGTTAATATGAAGTGTGCGATTAAATAAAAGGACGTAAAATAGACGAAGTGTAAAGTGATAGAAAACACATTTAGCGAAATATCACTAAATTTTCAGACATTAAATCTCAGCGATACTGGGGAAGTCGATCCACTGAAATAAAAGACTTACTACTGTAATAAGATTTAAATACTGTGAACAAGAAGGTGCGAATAAAATATTTCACTAAAGTTAAACCCGAGTGTATGTTCATTCCATCCAGTACCAGAACCCGAGATAACGAAAGAGTCAATAGCTCATCACCATCACACCTTTAATAATTATAAAAACAACACCAGTTTATAAGTATATGAGTCAACCTATAGACACTTATAGTGTCACTTACACTTATTTTTGTCCGGACATGTTTCGAAAACCAGCATCTTCAATCTCAATGGTCTCTTGACTCAAAAAACTCAAGTACTCCAACTATTATGAGTCAAGAAACCATTGAGAATGAAGACACTGGTCTTTGAAATGCGTCTGGACAGAAATAAGTGTAAGTGAAACTATAAGTGTCTATAGGTCAACTCATATACTTTTAAAATATTGTTCTATCTAAAGGTTTTGATGACATTACCATGTATTAAATATATTTTTATAACAAATGAAATGTGTATTTTGAAGTTTTCAGCAATAGCATCTGAACTGCTCTTCATTCTGAATGACTTTGCATAACTGCTAAACCGGAAGAGATAGATAAGATCTTACTACACAAAAAATCTGATATGCTGCACTCACATGACTTTCTCTACTCTTGTACTAACCATTCTTACAAACTCCTATTCCTTTATCTTCTTTGTGTTAGTTGACATAAACCTTTTCAGAAATTATCTTATTGCTTATTTTCTTGTAGACACAAGGGGAATATGGGAATACAGTAGGCTTTGAGCAATACACAAATCTTTTCAAGCTTTAAGATTCCATTCTCTTTGTACAGTTAAGATATAAAAAAATTAATCACCATCTTTCATTTGACGAAAGTTTTAAGCTTCCCAAAACTCGCACAAATAAGAAGGAATATCTCTGAAATCTTTCACCCTACAAAAAGAGTATTTGGACATAAGTTGTGTTTTAGAAAAATCTACATTTTGTATAGTAAGATTTTATCTCTTATGGTTTACCAGTTATGCAAAAGTCACCCAGAGTAAACAGGACTTCATAGACTATAGAGAGAAAATTCAAAATATAAATTTCATTTGTCATAAAAAATATCTTACACATGTAGCATTTTAATCAAAATTTTATTGTTAGTGCCATTTTTGAGAAAATCAAAATTTTCCATGTAAAGGGTAGTTTAGGGGGAGCAATTGTCTTCAAAATCTTTGTGTCACATCCTTAAAAGATATCAAACATAAATACTAACTAGATAAGCCAAGATATTTACTTTACATATATTGATGGCCTTTAATTGTTTGAAGTGAGTAACATGTACGTATCAGGCATTGCTCAATATAAATGAACAGAAGTAAACATTAAAATACAGTTTAACTATTTGTGATAATGGTACTACAACCAGGTCACCTTGGTGTAGATTAACTATTTGGGGAAAAATAAATTTTCTTCACACTTGCTTATGTTAACAAATCCTGGGTAGGTGCATAAATATCCTGAGTTCATACTTACTGTTTTAAGAACATGATGCTGCCTCATTTCAGTCATAGACCCTAACAACCAATTAGTGAAGCTGCTTATATAGCAGACGCTATGGGCAAGTTCTCATGGGAGAAATGGCATACGGGCAAAAAGGAGGCAGGAAAAGAGGGGTATAGGGAGGGAAGTGGTGTTGCCAAAGTATGAAACCATAGGGAACTGTGGAATTTAGAAAGATGAGCGGGAATCAAATGCAAACTGGCAACAGCAATGAAATTATGGAAATTTATAAATTTGAAATTTGGGTGCATAAAATACAACAGGGGATGCTTTGTGGAAGGACAATGGGTGTTCATTTGTGTGGAGCATAGGGATAAAAGTCACTTCTTTCTAGTACTATTTGAATAAAGGAATCAGGAAACTGCAACTTAGGACTCAATATTGCTGAGAACAATGATGATGATGACGATGATGATAACAATAACAATCAGTGACTGCTGGAAAGCCTACAACATCCTGGGGCATAATAGATTTGTTCACCTCAAAATTAATCATTCACTGGAATTTGTGTCAACTGGGAGCAGCTATATGCACTTGGAAACTATGAGGAAAATGGGTCCAGTGGAAATTCCTCTGCACGCAAATAGCACAGTAACCAAGTGGAAAAGTGCAAAGTACTCCATTCCCTACTTCGGCTGGAAGAAAGACCATTATGAAGGCTACTTAGCAAAGCACATTTTCAAATATGGGTAGTCCAGGAACCTGTGAATGCTTTGGTTTCAGATGTTTGCTGCATTCACAGTATTACTTAGCAGCGTTTGGAGTGCTGATGTGGCAACAGCTGGACAGAAGATGGAAGGGATAAACAGGTGAGGTATGGTTCCAGGGGTTGGGTGGAATGTGTCACCGAAATGGACATTGCATGCGCATATGTGTATAACTACCATATCCCGAGTGTCAATGATTGCTCATTAGGTATTTTATTCAAGCTGTGCCATAAATCAGCGTCACATAATGCTACATGTGCCTGATAAATGATGTGAAGTGTTTTCCCAAATAAGCAATCTTAACCGTAACGTTAAACATGTTTATGATGTATATGCAGTATTATGCGTCAAAGTGAGTCAAAAGCAAGAAGCCTCCACTGGAGTACAACACTGACTTACTGTCATACGCTATCATTCTTTGGCGACATTTAATTTAATTGGAAAGGTTATGCTGCTTTGCTGAACAGCAGTAATAACCGTACAAGTATTTAGTGCTCTAAAATTATTTTGGTACATCGTTTGGAAAGCCCTTTACTAACCAATAGCTCTGGGTCTTGTCTCCATTCCGCATACACAAGTAATTCATATAAGATACAGTCCTCTGAGCTTTCGGCAGAAAAACCATCCCCACTCATTGCTTCCACAGAACACTGAGTGCTTCTGCTACTGCTTGTTATTATTATTATTAACAGGCAGGCAGCAGTTAGACATCAAATCAGTGATACCAACTCGGTGATACTAAACTTCCTCGAAAGCTTCTCAAAGAGTCACATCTTTCATGCAAATATCCCCAATCTGAAAAAAAAAAAACAGATTTCCGCTCAAATAGTTAGATACTAAATGTGATAGCGGCAATAGATAATACAAGTCTGCGAATAAATAATTGCATCGTTGTCGTGTTAAAATGTTGTATACTCCTGTATTTAATCCGAGTGTAAGCTTTGATATTAGAAATACCTGGGCCGGACATCTCACCCCATGCCTTAAGGGAATTGAACGGCATGGGTCGGACTCGGTGGACAGCGTTTACGAAACCATAGAAAATTGGGTACGCTTGGGTGGTGATGCCTAGACTATGTTGTGAGATACCTTAATTCTCCTCGCCTGGGAAAAGATGTGCTATATGGCTGTCGGCCCTAATCCTTTGGGGTAGATGCGCATATCCACCTCCGTCCTCGCGTAAACGGGGGAGGGGCAGCTGCTTAGCGTATTATGCCCTACAGAAAGAACCACGGAAGTACCACTAGTATTTCCTCGGCCCTCGTATACATCAGTAAGCTGCGTTGACTGTCAAAGAGATAAATATTTATAACAATATATTTTCCACCCCTATGATCTTAGATGTTAAAGGCGGCATTATAGGCTAATTTGTAAAAATGGTGGCATTTCCATTTCTCATCTTTACCTTGTTGCCACAAGAGCAGCTCATACCGCTGGTTCGCAAGAGGCATCTCCAAGATCGGAAATCTGTCGGAAGAACACCGGCCTTAGATGCGGACGGAAGAGGGAACATTTCAGGCGTTAAAGTCAGCAATCTCCAGTGCGCCTGTTTCAGATTTCCCCAACGGCACTTCTATTTCATTATAGACACTGGCGCTAGTGACACCGGATTCGAGGCGTACTATATCAGGTTCAAGACGGACAGAGAGTAGTAGCCTACTACAGCATGGCACTCTCCAAGGGCGAGAAGAACTACTCCCCTATATGGCGTGGGTTCCAGGCAGTACTGAAGGCGCTGGAACATTTCGGTAAGTACTTCTACGTTCGAACAACCATTACACCATCCTTACATAGCTGTTAAGCTTCAAGAACTATAGGGTTAGACAGACCGTTCGCTTCAGAGGCTCCAACCTCGAACACAGGAAGGAAGGGAATTACTCCAATGCGGATGCCTTGTCGAGGAGACCAAGGCCGGAGGAGTACAATCACATCAATGGGATGCATCAGAAGGAGGGGTGCCGAAACTGCCTGTGTGGTTTCTGTGGTGAATTAGGATGGATCTGATAGTGCAGGCCTGAGAAGGAAGCTGGTGGCGAACACCCACTTAGGTCTGCTCCTTCAAGGAGTGGAAGCAGGAACTACGCCGAGCAAGGACATCGCAGCCAGGAGTAGTCCTACTCGGTACAACGAGAATCGCTGAGGATCATGGATCATGTTGTGTTGTATCGGATGTGGGGTCACCTGATAGGAAGACCCAAAGAAAATAGTTGGCGCTAATATTATAAATGACCTTGAAGAAGTGCATTCAGATTCCTCGGAAGGGCAACTGGGATTCAACTGCGCGATCAACAAACTACGACAGAGGTACTACTGGTTGAGGCTACGGGATGATGCTGAGAGCTGGTGCCGCCAATATCATTTATGCGTAGCAAGTCGCAGCCCGCAGAGCAGGAGCCGGTATCACCGTATAACATGGGAGAACCCTGCGAGCACATCGCCATCGACATAGTTGGGCTGTCCTCTGTCTCCAACAGGAGCAATGTATATACCTGTTGATGATCATGGGCTACTTCAACTAACCGGAGGTTTACACGGTTCCTAAGCACGAGGCATGGATGATCGTGGAACAACTATTTTGTCGTTTTTGGTGCGTCGCTGGAACTACACAGGCATCCGGATACTTCGAATCAAACCTGAGGAGAGAAATGTTAGAGCGACTCGGAGTATACATAGCCGCACGAAACTCTCTACTCACAGTCGGACGGCATGGACGAGCGGTATGTTCAGATCTTCCAAGAACATCCGAGGAAGATCGTGCCCAACCGCCAGGGAGATGGGATGTCAAAGTGCCGCTTTTCATGCTCGCCTATCAACCATCTACACATGACCCCACCAAGACGATGCCAGCTAGTTTGGTCTTCGGTAGTGAGTTGCGTCATCCGTGCTTCTTTTGGGAGTCCCCAACCCCACGGGGAGGAGTAGCCAGCAGTCGACTACGTGGAGAACTTCGTGGATAATCCTCCCAATTCGCACGAGATGGTCGATAAAAGCATTTACCTAGCGAGCAATTGGATAAAGAACCGGCAAGACAAGAGCCTAGTGTTTTAGCAGGGTCTCTTGGTGTGGCTATATCACTCTAACCGGGTCAAAGGGCACTGCCCCAGGCTGCAATAACCATGGCAAGGACCTGCCGCATGGTGAGGAGGATCAACGACGTAATATACCGCATCCAGAAGCTGATCCTAGGAAAGATGTTGGTGGTAAACTCGCATCGTTGGGACGACCAATCCCGAGCAGAGAGCAGTGTTGTGGTGACCTAACCTTAAAGGGAGATTGCGTGTTAACTAGTAGTACTGCCTTTCTAATCGTCAAGCTGCCAGACAATAATGTGCCAGCTTGAGAACAAACGCCATTGCACGCATTTCTACAATCCTGCAAAGTGCAGGGACTTTCTGGGAAGAATCGAGAAACTTTCATTCCAGAGAACGAGCCGGTAATTTCTGGACTATATGAGCAGTCGGGACTGACCAACAAGAATTGGTTCTGAGGTCAGTTGCGAACAGTTCAGTTGTTTTTGCGAGAGAGAGAGAGAGAGAGAGAGAGTTGTGTTACCAGAGCAGCGTAAAGAGCACAAAGAACTGCTGTGAGTCACGTGGTCACAAATTGTTTAGTACGACAGAACAGTAGTTTGTTAAGAGGAAGTAAAGTAACATTAAAAATGAACCGATCATTTGTCATGTACCAATACCTAGTAGAAGGCCTCGAAAGAAGCCCCTTTTTACATCAAAAATGGAGAAAGGACGTCTGGAACAGGCTCAGAAACATATTCATTACGCTTAACAAATGTGAAGTAAGCTAATCTTCTCCGATGAAATAAAACTTAATGTCCAAGGAAACGATGGGAAAATATTTGTCCGTCGTAAGGATGCTGGAGAATTTGTGCCAGAAAGTTTGTAGTCAACATGCAGGTAATCCCGTCTCTGAAAGCCTGTTTCTAACGGTTCTAAGGGAAATCAGCACTCCAGAAGTCTCTTGCCATTATTCGTTCATCTTCAAAGAAGTCATGCGTAGATTTCTCAGAATAATTCGCTTCAGAATCCTGTCGTTAGCAACAGTAAAAGACCTTTTTCAGCGTATACCGTTTCCCATCCCAGATTTCCAATTTTCTTGAAGCTGGTCAGCAATCTTGATACAGCAGGCTATTTAAATCCTATCCTAGATGCTATGTGTCTCGGAGAAAAGCCCTTGTAAGCTAAGATGACAACCACACATTTCTTGCAAGAAGTTAACCCAGTTCCTCTGGCCATGTTGCGGACCGTTAACCTAACACATGCAAGAACAAAACCACCCTAAACTACACAAAACATTATAAAGAACGGAATAACGTTTCAACCATAGCTTTATATTGAGTGTTGCTGCACTACGACAAAGCAAAATCACAACAGTACAAAGCAACAGCGGAGATAGCGAGCAACAGCGAATATTCTTGAAGTTCACACGTTAACAGAGCAGAAATGTACAAATTTGGTGGGTGATGCAATAAATATGCCCAGTACTGTATACAATGTGCGCGCGTACGTACCTTTGTAGATTCTCTATTTTCTTTAATTTACGACCCGCGTAACAAATTATATGTCCCTTTTCTGTAGCGTAATTTCTACTCACTTTTACACAAAAATGTTTGTGTATATGCCGCTAAATCGTAATTTTATACTCGAACTTTTTTTTTTTTTTTTTTTTTTTTTTTGCCAACAGCTCTATCGGAAGCTATACGGCCACACTAACTCTACGGAGGTAGCAATGTGTCGTACCAACAGTACGAAATTAAAGATATCACGTAACCAAATGATGAAATGATCGCGGGCGCATTCACAAATGCAGCTTAACCAAATGCTATAAGGAAGAAAGATGTGGTTCAGTAAGATATATGGTACAAAAATGCAGTGGAAACGATCGGAGTAAAAGAAAGTGTAAGAAAGATGTCAAAACCGAAAACCGCAACGTTGTACCTATATGACGAAAAATCGCCTGTAAAACGCGCTCACTTTTTCTGGTCAATAAATAATTACTTGACACCGGAAATACCAGAAGTTGGGAGTATAGATCTGAATAAAACCGCTCTACATTATGTGTCCCACGCGACGCCAATCCAGACCTTTGTAGGAGAAGACAATTGAACACGTGCATTATCGCCTCTATAACTTAACATTCAGATATTTCAGAGGGCTGATGCAGAGAATATCGCCTCATACTTGTCGCATCTTTCAGCTTCTGTGGTTTCTGTTGCTAAGCAAAACATTTAATCGCACCTTGAAGAAATGAAGCTTAAGCATGACTACATTCGGAGTATAGAAACAATTTAAAGTACGTATTTCTTCACTTTTAAGGTACGGAAACACAACCCCCGAGCCGCACCTTATCCAGTGTAGCTACAGATTTGTCTGAAGTATATTTGTACTCCACAGAACACTTGAAACCCTGGCCTCTGGCATCGCTATGAGCCCTTGAACTCCCTTATCCTTCTAAACCTCTCTCTCTCCCCATTCTGTCCCTCGTCTCTTTCTTAGCTTATGTTCCCTAAAGTTCATTAACAGAATTAAAAGCGTTTGTCCTCTTCAAGTGTGCCTTTCTTATTTACAGAACATGGGTGTTTAAGTAGTTGTTCCTTTTCTTTTACTGAATTATACCATCAAGATAAATGCTTATTGTCCAGGTCATGCGTTAACAAAAGAGTGTCTGTCATTATGTGTGTATTTGCGCGAGGCATTGGTAAGTTTGTCTTGATTCTAATTGACAATTATTATTTCGTAGAGAAGAAAACAATACATTCGTACTGCTTTCATTTGTTTGCGTACTGACATTACACAATGTGGAAATATTGTATTCCACCGAGCATCAACCATCTCATTTTCATCAGATGAATGGGATGCATATGCAATCCCGACCATAGTCGGAAGTGCCAAGATTGCTTGTGAGTATTTCGTCTATAAAAAGGCGACCACTTACAAACTGCCACTATTTTGCATTCTTTGTAGGGCTCCATAGTTTATCATTAGGCATATCTCTTGTAAATGTGGCGATCCGTCTTTTCCTCCGAGTTAAATGCTACCAAACATGAAAAGCTGGTCGCCAAGAAGACAATTTCTATATGTGCTGGTACAGCCAACCACAGTCGTCCCCTTAGTGCAGAGGCAGCGTCCGGGGTACACTTACCCTCGTTAGGTCCCTGAGAAGCGAATTGAGGAGCTACTTGAGTGAGAAGTAGCGGCTCCTGGCCAAAACGACCGCATAACCGGCCGGAAGGGACCGGGGCACCGACAATGCCCCACTTCCAATACTGCACCCCACTCATGCCACCTGTAGTGGACAGAGATGGTGGACGCAGCGGTCGAGCGGTAGGCTTTGGCCCGCATGGACTGTTGCACCACAAGGTTGTACTACATACAACAAACCACAGAATAGTTATATGATTTTAAAGCAATATTAATGTACTCATGTTATTAATGCAGGTACCCAACACTCACTATCGTAACTATTTGTGACGAAAACTGCATTTGGGCAAACACAGAATATTAAGCAAATTTATATAACTTCTTTTAAACATGCATGAACACAATAAACTACATAGTACATTCTGAACCAGCAAGAATCACAATTTGTTGTTTTCTATACTGCTTACTACTGGAAAAAATATTACATTCTACAGAAACATTAATATTGAATTTTCACCAGAAATGGGTGTTCTGATCTCTCTGAAAATAAGCGTATTTTTAGAAAATATATGTGTGCATCTGTAAACAGCATAGTTAAAAACAAAAATTTTGTTAAATACCAAACTTGGTGCTTCAGTTTATCTTCCAAAGATGCAATATGGAGTGGGGGACTTTTCATGGAACACTTATTCAATTTTTAATTTTCTAGAAACTGTCACCAATAATTTTTATTAAAGCACCACATATTACAGATAATTAACATGCCAAACAAAATGTGCATCTTGAATTTTCTAAGTAAAGCTTTTCAAATGCCGCAATTCCCAACGGAATTTTGTACGAGATGCATTCAGAACCTAAGATCCAATGACCGCTAAAGAAAACAATAACATCCTACGTGTAAAATATTTATTGGAAGATTTGCGTAGACTTAGTGGCTACTTTTCAATAAGGTAACTAATATACAACAATACTGAAATTATCGTAATGCTGCACCATTAATTGAATGCCATGTCATAGGAATCTGCCACCAACGTCCAGAGCGACGAAGCGACTTGAGGACAGTGCTAAATGCGCCAAGTTCAATATGGTGCTACATTGTGTATATTTCAAAATTAGAACTTAGGGGGCGGGGTTAGCTTTATCATAAGGTAATGAAGATTATACCTTCTATCCACTAAGCGTTTTAACAAGCTGATATTTCAAAATTTGTAATATCACCTCAAAATTCTTGCCAATAGTCTTTTTAAGTGAGATCAATAAAGTGTCAAAAACCAGTTAGGGATACATAATTGCCACTATTTTGTTTACATATCTTCCAATTTTTTAGGAGACAAAGTACTTAATGATGAACAATATCAGTGGATTGGCTTTTTTATCCAGCGAAATATAAGCTCTAAAATTGTGTATCTCTATATATGTATAATTTTTAATCTTTAAAAATGCAATATATTGTAGATAAAATGATCCTTCCACTTTGTTAAACTAGATGGTTTTGCAACATCAACAAGAATTTCAGCCCCCTGACATAGGTAGTTTCCGAAAAATGTGTACTCAAAGCTGTAAAAGCGGGAAAATGCAAAAATCTAAATTCGTGTTTTTAGCTAATTCTCCAAAAGTTAAACATTCCTAATCCATAATCTCCTGGTTCCATGGTTCTTGATCCTCGCTCTTCCTGTTCAAGCTTCTTCTCTTAATTCTGGCCTCTGTGGTCAATTCTTGAGCACATATAAAGTTATAGTGAATTTAATGTCAGTGGTGGTACTGGTATTTAAAAGGGGCGTGACTCACCAGACGTCATATTTAAATCTCCATTTAAAGGGCTTAAATATTAAGAATACCCATATTGTAATACATCATTGCAATCGGAAAATATATATTTTAAACCACTCACACGTAAGCTGTCCTTATGATCGCATCTCAGTGTGTTGTGGAAACAGTTTCCTGCCAGTAAAAAAATATTGCCTGAAATGGAAGAGATGGATTGACAAGGGTTCCGATATTGTGAAGCGCCAGTTCTGCAACATTGCCTACCGCACACTTCCCATCAGTTCTAGAATCACCAGAGATAGTTTGGTCACTACGGTCTTCGTCGTGAATATTGGTCCGACCTTCAGTAAATTGCCTGCAATTGTCTGACCATACATAATTTCATATCCATATATACGTGGCATAATTGGTGATGGATGTCTGCTAGAGACTGCTTCTTAGCGTGCAAAAATCTGACAACTGCACGAACCTCACAGTTGGTGGGAAGCAATATCAAAGGAAACATTTCCTCCCAGCACTGACTGTAACCACTGCCGTCACGGGACTGAAACTGCACTGCGTTATTCCCACATACCTCCTCTCTACTCCTACGCATGCGCATTTGTATCCGACTAGCTATGCCATCTCTGGACATGATCGGAACTGGTATGTAACTGTTACTGGATATGTAACTGGTAAATGTTAAGTGAAATATGAAAATGTAGCACACAAAAAGTAGATTTCTTTAAAATACACAATGTATCCCAAGTAACCTTTTTGTGTCATGTGCCAATTCTGAGATATCTGTTATTAATTGTGCCAATTGTTAATACTTAATATTCTTGAAAGTCCTTAAGATATTAAATTGTTTCCGACAATTTCAGGGCCCTAATGACCAAGTTGTCGACGGACCCTTAAACCCGACACACTCACTCACCCCGACAACTTTAGGGAAACAGTCTGAAATTTTAAGGCCAGCATAATATTATCCACTTTTTAAAACATTTTGCTATCATTATTCCCTTTGTAACTATGATAAAATATGTGATACAGCTGCTTCTGAAAAGATTAAACTCAATTAAAATAAAGTCGACTTAAAAGTAGAATTTCCTTAGAATGTTCTATATATGGGTCAGTTGATCCGCAAATGGCCACGAAATATAAACAAAATACTTAGTATTTTTTAAAAATTGACTATATTTTATGTTGTTGAAGCGCATGATCCAACAATTCCTGTGAAATGCCTCTGTGGAAAGTAGATTTCCTTACATTAAATGTTAAAATAGATGTCATTTCATGCAAAATGGTCTCAGTTGAACACACACCGACATAACTCCAAATATTGTATACGTGACTGATATAAGTAATCTGAGATAAGCAGTGTATGCCCCGCGGCTAAACACAACGCGGTTATACAGCGTTAAACGTATTGGTATCAAATGCTGACACGTCTGTTTTAAATCAAAGCCTGATGAAAAATTTGTTTAGAATGTCTTTAAAACTACTGTCCAAGATTAGTTATATCGATTTTCAGCAGCGCGTTATCAGCGTTCTCAAGATTGAATGCTACAAAAATCTCTCAAATCTCGGACATCATCTGACGTGCCACATTCAACAACGATTAGCTGCCTTGTGAGCTTAGGCTTTCATGGCCGGCATCTATCCAGTAAACAAGCGAGAAAACATTTTACTGGATTACCTGCCTTCTTGCGTTGTGAAGCCTACTCCAGAGACGTTTCGTTGATCGCTCTTGTGGCTCCATTTGCAATGTCAAAGGCTATGATTACAAAGGTCGTGGGTTCGTTTTTTATCATGCAGTGGCTATTTGCATTCTTATTTTATTCCATACGAAGAAGAACATTAACACTACCATCATGTCCTTACTCGGCTCACACCAGAATTCTTGAATACGTGCCTTCGTCGCTGTCAATTTTATTTTGCAATGAAAATTCAGGTCACGATTTCGAATAGTTCCCATAAAACTGATGTAAAGTTTTGAATATGTTCATGTTTTTACTCTTTCTTTGTACCTTTAAGCTATCCATTCTGAAGTACAGAATATTAACTTTTTTTTTAGCAAGAATTGTAATTATTATTAATTGCACCAACATGTTGAAATAAAACCGCATATATGAAGCATAATTTAAAATATAGATAAAAGACTACTAATATGCTTTACTCAAAATAAAGAAGACTAGAAAAAGAGAAGCGAAAGATACTCGAACTCGAGAACTCGAACTACTCGAGAACGATGACGACCTTATGCCCGAACGCAAATTTCATAACCATTGCGCCAGAGAGAGATGCTGTAAATCCATGCTTTCCTCCAATCTGAAAACTAAATTAGAACTAAAACTTTTTCAGTTGATAGCCACGTGATCGCGAATGGGTGCCTTGTTTATTATAGAAGAGCTTTCCTCCGGCTGAGAACTGAAGTGAACTGCACTGACGACTGAATCTCTTCGTAGTTTAGGATGGAGGAATTTTCTTCAAAATCTTCGTCTCCCACCCTTGAAATATATTATACTTAAATACCAACTTGGTTTTTAACCGATTTTTCATTTTTGAGTTATGTTGTTCACAGATATACATGTGGGCGCGTAGAAGCAGGGTTAAACATTGGACAGTGAAAAAAGTTTAACGCCAGAAGGAAAAAGACTGGACTACCTTCCAGTCTGACTGATCTAATGAAAATGTTACTGTGTCTTTTCTATATAACATTAGGTATTTCGGAACAATTCGTAAAAGAACTAGACAAGAATGTTCATTTTTCAAATATCTGAGCAGTACATTTTGTGTAATGTATGAATCTAAGATAAAAGAGTGTATATTCGATGAACTTCAGATACACAGTTAATGAAGAATGGCGCGTTTTTTTGGACACACTGAATGACATAGAATTGCAGGCATAGTGTGCTTTCAAAGGGCTAGTCAATAAGTTTCTTGGAAATATAAAATATCCGCGATAGGAAGGAACTATGAGGAATATGCCACAAAAGCTACGAGCTCTTGGGTTTAATATGAGTTTAAAGCTTCACTTCTTGTATCCTCATGTGGACTATTTTCCTGATGATTTGGGATCCCTTAGTAATGAAGAAGGTGAAAGGTTTTATCAAGAAATCAAGGAGATGGAGAGGAGATACCAGGTTTGGTGGAAGATATTAACGGACTGCTGTTGGTGCTTGAAAAGGGAAGCTCCTCACCCACGTCATAAACGTAAATCAACCCAGCCATCCTTGCAGCAAAGCAGAACGTAATTTCACACCTCTTTTGCAGGTATGTAGATATTTTTATGAATTTATTTCTGAGAAAATTTTCATCCTGTATTTATTTTATAACATACTTTTTTACATAAAAAACATTTTCAAAATATTATTTTGTGCTTTGTGAGAAAACCTTACATGACGGAGAAAAATGGAAAGCAAAATTGAATTTAGTAAATCCAGATTAGTTAATATTACGATTCAGTTCTCAAACAGGTATACAAAAATTATATTTTGCAGAACATTGCAATAAATTGTCTACGTCATCAGAAGAAGAGGCTTACATTTTCTCAGAAATCCTTCAAAAAAACGACCCTAACCTCACCCTTCAGAAGATTTCAGTTTAATGAGAAAATAATGGAAGAGGTTTCTAAACCACTAGAGCTATGTCACAACTCTATACACCTTACACCAGCTCAAGCCCGTAATTTTAAAAGCTCTTCCAAGAAAGAGCCTGATATCGCTAACACAAATACAGAATGCAATAATTCGTGTAGCCTACTTCCGTACTACGTGGAAGCATGTTATAATAATGATGAAACCACAGCCAGGTAAACTATAATCGGATCCAGATTTAATCGCCCTATTAGTTTTCAAACTATTTGAATGTTTCGTTCATATGCTTAGACCTCATTCCACACGCCCAGTTTAGCTTCAGACCTAACCATTCTTGTTCTCAATAGCGGTATCGTGTGGTGGATATAACACTTCTTACTTTTGATGAAAAGGCCTTATAGTTTATTCCTGGATATTGAACAAGCGCTCGACAAAGTGTGGCCTGCGGGAATGGTGCAAAAAGTTAAATGACAGTTAAATTAAAGTTAAGTGAGTGACACCCCATATCTAATAATTAAATCATATCTCTCAAGAAGAACGTTTTCTGTAAAATGCAAAAGATCACTATTAACTTCAAAAGTAGTACCAGCTGGAGTTGCACAAGGTGGTGAGCTTGCTGCATTTCTATATCTAATGTGCGCCTTGGTTTTCCAAAGAGTGAGAAGCTTAGTATATCACATTATACAGATGATTAGTTGTTCTTAGTAAAGGTGGCAGAAACACAGCAGTTAATAGTATAAAAGCATATCTACGTATTCAAAGTTGATGAGTTTTGCAAAAGGGTGAGTGAAGATGTGTCCAAAAAGAGTCCAATTTAGTTACATTTACTTGCAAAACAAAAATTAGCAAACACATAATCAAATTAAATAATTAAGATATTCCTCAAATTAAGTGTCCCAAATACATTGGGCCAACACGGAGTCCGTGCCTTAGTGTTCGAAACAGATGTGTGCATTCCAAGTTAATTTGCTGTGTAGACTCAAATATCTCATCAAAGGCAGTTCACCTTTATCATAGCGTCTCAAAAGGCTCATATATTTCAGTTTAATCAAAGCTATTTGAATGTATGGATGCTCTATTTGGGGCGCAGCTTCACATTCCAAACTCAAAAGAATACAGAATTTCCAAAATCGAGTTTTTCGGATCACCGTGAATGCTGCTTGGTACATCCGCACTTCTGCATTTCGTAAAGATCTTCGCACTCCCACAGTTGAATCTACACTTCAGTCTTCCCATACTCAGCTCAACTCGGCTGTTCACATCATTCATCAATCACCAGAACACTTGACTGAAAGATATTCCTCAGAACACGCTAAAGGAAGACCGTTATGTAGACTGTAAAGAAAACGCCACACAGATCTCAGCTTATAAAATGTTGTAGTGCTACTATTTTCTTTTACTTGTCAGTGTTAATTCTTACTTTATATACTTTGAGGGCAATTGTTGAATTGTGTCCTCAACACAAGTGATGTGATTCTGTGAATTATTTTATATTTTATTAGTAAAACTGTAAAATACAAATATTGTATAATGAAGTTAACTGAATTAAAATGCTTTGTTTGAACCAAGTAAGGGGATTTAAGTTAGCAGCTTTTATGAAATCAACCTGTCTTCCTAATTAAAATAAACATTTTTTTCCCTTTTGCACAGTGTGGTAATTCCCCCTTTGTCTTAACATATCGTTAAGTCTGGCAGTATTCTATAAAGTCAAAAGTGATATTCCTTAGATATATTTTTTTCGAAAAATATCGGCGGTTTTAACGTGTCTTAATATTGGAATAGCCCCAACTTTTTCTTTTCTTTTCTTTTTTTTTTTCTTTTCTTTTCCTTGGCCAAGAGCTCTATCGGAAGCTATACGGCCACACTAACTATAGAGGTAGTAATTTGTCGTACCAACAGTACGAAATTGAAGATATCATTAACCGAATGATATTGCGGGCACATTCATAAATGCAGGTTTACTACTAGATGCTAAAAGTAAGCAAAACGTGATTTAGTATATGATATAAAAATTCAGAGGAGAAGATCGGAGTAAAATAAAGAGTAAGAAAGTATCAAAATCGAAAACCACAACGTTGTATATGACGAAAAATCGCCTGTAAAACGCGCTCATTTTTTATAGTCAATAAATAATTGATTGACACCGGAAAAACTATAATTTGGGAGTATAGGTCTGAATAAAATCGTTCTACCTTGTGTGCAAGGTTCGGACATCCTAATAAAAGATGGTCTAAGGTGGCCTCTTGACCACAGTTGCAATAAGGTGTGCTCCCAGAACCATAGCGGAATAAATGCGCCGGAGTGTAACAGTGACCCACACGCATCCGCGAGAACAGTGAGATGAAGTGACGCGGGTAACGTAAAGAAGCAAACCATGGACGATTGAGGGGCTGCAAGAGTGGAAGACAGGGACAAAAAACATGTTCTGTATTAGTAAAGGCTTCCCACTCCTGGATCCATTGAGAAAGAAGAGAATGTTTGCCAGATCTAAATAATTCCCGTGGGGGTACAGTGATTGGAAAAATTTCATCGGAACAGCAAGCAGATTTGGCTAATTTATCGGCGATCTCGTTACCATAGATACCAGAATGACTAGGTATCCAAGCAAAGAGCACCCTTGTGATCCCTAGGGTAAGATGGAGTGATTTGAGTGCCTGTACATACCAACAAGTACTGGGTGATAACGAAGGGCTATGTAGTGTCTGCAACACACTCAAGGAATCAGTATAAATATTTGCTGTTATGAATTCCGTATTTCTAAGAAAGTCTAGCACCTTGTAGATGGCGAAAAGCTCTGCAAAATAATTAGAGCAAAAATCCGGTAGCCGAAAGGTACGTCGTATTTCCAACTCTGGTGAGAAAAAAGCTGATCCTACCATCGGAGGGTCCCCCTGACGTGATTCATCGGTAAAAAAGTTAGGCGGCCATCTCCTGCCACAGGAATAGGAGCCTGGAATAATAGTCGTGCTCGGAAGTCTACAGGATAATCTAAAATGCGCACACAGGCCGTAACATACGTAATGGTATGTAAGCCTGTGACAAAGTCAAAAGAATAGCATGGGTAAGTTTCTGCACGTTGTAAAAACCGGGCGTGATTTGTCAGAAATCGGTAGGCTAGCATGAGTGGTAAGGTCATGACTTCCGTATGAAGCCGCCCTTCTGGACAGCGTTCCAGTAACAATTGTAACTTAGGGAATAGTGGAAAAGTTATACTGCCCCAGCGGGCGAGAAGATAACGTAAAGCCACCACTGGGGCAAGATGTTTCAAAGGGGTAAGGCCTAGTTCTCTGTGCATTACCATTATTGGTCTCGAGTGGGCATAGCCCACTATAAGTCGAAGAAATCGATTGAGGCTGACTTGTAAGGGCATTAATGCACCTGTAGCAGCTATACCCCAGAGAAAGATTCCATAGGTGATCATACCCTGCACTACAGCCTTGTACAGGTGCAAAAGTACCTTAGGGTGGGAACCCCAGTTTTTCCATAATAACGCACGAAAGAAGTGGAGCTTACTGTCCAACCTGTTACGTAAGCAAGAAATATGTGCCCGCCAGTTTAGTCGATGATCAAGTGTGATACCCAAGAAGGTGTATGTATTAACCTCACGTACAGGTTGGGATTCCCAGTAAATTGGGGGAAGGCAAATGTGTCGACGATTGCGGGTAAAATGTACCAGAGCAGCTTTCTCTTTATTCACTGTTAGTCCGTTAGAGTCGGTCCACTCTCTCAAGGCTTTCACGGCGTTATTTAAGGAAACACGAGGTTGTGCTACATTGCCACCAGGCACGTATAGTACGATGTCATCCGCGTATACCAGTAGTCGAGCATGAGGTAGAACCACCTCCGCCATTCCTGTGATATAAACCAGAAATAGGAGTGGACTAAGGCATGAACCCTGTGGCAAACCCTCACTTGTAGTCCGGGGTCCCACCAAAGTACCCCCAGAACGCACTGTAATGCGGCGTTCCACAAATAGCTGATATAATAAGTTACAAAGTCGCGTTGGTACACCGAATTGTGTCAGCCGTTTAAAAAGTATGATCAGAGAAACACAATCAAAACCTCGTGCAATATCTGGAAAAAGTGCATCTAGAGTATTATCTTTATAGGATAAGTAGATATCTGTTACCAGAAGGGATAAGCTATCGAGAGTAGAGCGGCCTCTGCGGAAGCCGTTGTACCATTTAGGGAAAAAATGTCGATGTTCCAGCCAATGATACAGCCGGGTGGCGAGGAGGCGTTCAAATATTTTGCGGGGGCAAGAGGATAAAGCAATGGGTCGAAAGTTAGATGGAGAAGTGGGAGTTCTTCCTGGTTTCAAGAAGGGGAGCACTGTGAAGTGCTTCCAGGTAACAGGCAGAATACCATAATTCAGAAAATAATTAAAGCAAAGTAAAAGTTGCTCCTTCCAGGAATGTGGCAGCTGCCGGAGCATCGCATAGGAGACCTCATCAGGACCAGGGGAGGTGGATTTAGTACCCGACAGAGCAACTACAAACTCCGACTGGGTGAAAGGATCCAGTAAGGGATCATCAGGTATGGAAACAAGCGAAAGCATACAAGGTGGAGGAGGTGATATTGAATCAGGCGTACACATATACAAAAAACTAGTGAGGACCTCAGGTTCTAAGGGATTTTGTAAGCTACGTGAAGGTAATTCACCTCTAAAGGAACGATATAATGTCCACAGTTCCTGCATAGGAGTTTCGAAGGAAAAGGAACTGACCTTCCTTAGCCAAGCAAGTCTCTTTACTGAGCGGAGATACCTTCTTGTCACCGCTACCTGTTTTTTATAGTGTAGATAGTCCGCGAGGGATAGCGAGCGCCGGTAAGTAGCCATTGCTTGTCTGCGTCGAGTTATATAATTGGAACATTCTGGGGTCCACCAAATTGGAAATCGTCGTCTCCTTGCACGAGGTACGTAGTAGGGATGAAATGTATCCAAGTAGGCATGTAGAATCTCCACGAATTCGGTATACTTATGTATCCCACGAGAATTTGACAATAATCCTAAGCGCTCCTTAAGGAAATTTCGGAAGTTATCCCAATTGATATGGGACAGTCTACGACGGGGTATAGGAGGAGGTGTTACATATTGTGAAGGGGAGCGATATTGCAGCAATATAGGGAAATGGTCACTTCCCCACGAATCGGGTAAAATGGACCAATTCCAAAGAGTAGAGTGACCAGGGCTGCACAAGGCCAAATCAAGTACTGTTGGAACAGTACCTGGTGCAGGAGTGCGTGTAGGTAAAGGATGATTTAAGCAGCTAATCTGGCGATGAAGTAGACAGTGTGCTAGGGAAGCACCTTCCCTCGTATCTAGAGAATTGCCCCAAAAGGAGTGTCGGAGATTAAAATCGCCTAAGATAATAAATGGTGGCCGCAAATGTTGGAAGAATCGATCCCATTGAGCCTCAGTAGGGCGAGAAGTAGGGGGATTATATATTGCAATAATTGTGAGGGAGCCGAGTAGTATTCCTACTGATTGTACGTTGGGTGGAGTGTACGGGCACATGTACTCCGTAAAAGAAAGTGATTGATGCACCATGAGTGCTACACCACCGTAACCATCCGCGCGGTCTGAACGGACAATACGAAAGGAAGGTAGAGAAAAGGGTACACCCGGTTTCAGCCACGTTTCGCAAAAGGCTGCCACATTTATACTATAGTTACATAGGTGAAATGTGAGTCCTGGAAGCTTAGAATGTAAACTTCGGGCATTCCACTGCAATAAATTAAGCATTGTCGGAAACTAGAGTTTCTAAGGAATCGGAGATATGAGGAATGTCACAAGAATAATCGGTAATAAGCTTCCGAGCGTAATCTAGAATTTGATGCATTTGGGTTACCGACAAATGGAGCCCAAAGTCTCGACTGAAACATTCTGAGAGTTGCATGGCAGGGGCCACGGGTAGTGGCTGAATATCCCTAGGAAAAGTGGAGGATCGGTCTCTCGGTAACATAGGGTTGCCGTCGCCTCCAGTAGGGGAATATATGGCTGAATGGGAAACCGAGGGGCATTTACCCGACGGAGCGTATAAAGCATCAGTGTAAGATTTTAAGAGTTTTGGAGAGCCATGCTGTATGTTATCTTTCTGCAATTCTTTAACTTTGCGCTTTTTTGATGTGGTTGAAGAGAGGTGAGATGGAGCATTAGAAGAGTAAATATGACCAGTCGGGGGCGTCACTGAGCACAAACTACTCAAAGCAGAGACGGCCACTCTTTCCGGTGTACTCAAAAACTCTTTGTGGAAAATGGGTTTGTTCTGTGTAATCCGTGGTATCTGTTTAGCCGCCTGTAAAAAGGTACAATTTTCAGAGAGCATCAGGCGTTGTATTTGTAGTTGGCGTATTCGTTCCGAACAGTTTGACTCATTGGCCTCATGCGGACCCCCGCAATGAATACAACGAGCCATTTCAGATGAGCATGCGGAGAGCAAATGGGCTTCACCACAACGCACACATCGGGCTTTGCTGCGGCAAACCGTTGAAGTATGTCCATAACGCACACAATTTGTACAGAACCGCAATGCCGGTAGATAAGGTCCCACAGGAAGAGAACAATAGTATAAATATATTTTGTCTGGAAGGGAGGAAGCACGCCAAGTAATTACAATTGATGCGGTCGGTAGGTATTGTACTATGCCGTCAATCACAACTTTCCTGTTTAACCGTCGGACTCGGCTAACCGGAAAACGCCCATTGGCCTGTAATTCAGTCAAAATTTCAGATTCCGGGCAATCCTTATCTACCTGGCGGACAATGCCCTGCTTATAAAGTAGATTGAAGGGAATAAAGCCCTTCAAGTGGTGTTTCACTAATAAAGGGGATTGTAACAAATTGTTTGCCTGATCGGCAGTATTAAAAGTAACTATAACCTTTCGGTTACCACTTGGCCGGATAGAGTGTATTCCCCGAAGGTCATTTGTATGTAATAGTTTACCTATTGCAACGAAATTTAATGACTTACGTTCTTCCTGTAAGGGAACAAGATGGACTTCATATGGACCCAAATCGGTGTCCAGATACCTATCTGTACTCAGCGTGGGCCCTGGTGGGTCCTTCGTAGGTTGCGGGCGATCCTTCTCCATTTTTGGAACCCCTTCTAAATAGTCGTCACAAATGGGGACTCAAAAAGAACACACACAAACTTGAACGCTATGAAATAAACAAAAAAAAAAAAAATAATAATAATAATAATAATAATAATAATAATGTCCTCCTGCTAGTTAATGTAGCCAGCTGTCGACTGAGCTCTACCAAGCCTGAGAGGAAAGTGATATCCTTATTTCTTTTTTAATTAAAAGAAAATATATATATTTTTCACCACGCTATCTAACGCACAAGATGGAGTCCCACTCGCCTTAGCAACGTGTAGCCCCAACTTGTGTGATACAGGTTGTCACTATTAATGCAAGGAATAATGGGCACAAGTAATTATGACGTAATTCTGTAGGTCAAAGGGCTATCTCGTTAGTCACGGTAGGGTATCCTGAATCCTAAATAAAACAAACGAATTTCTATCTTCTTCTGCTTGTTTGATATTCTGTGCTATAAACTCTGTGACTAATTGACTAGTTGCTTATTTGGCTTTCGCCATATTAGCAACAGTAAAGTTATTTTAAGGGAATTAACCATCGTGGTTTTCGGCAAATAGGGAGTATCCTGCTCCCCAAGGATCTTTTCGAGCTCCTATAACATTTTTATTTTAATTTATATTAACATTCCTGAAGGAGAAATCTTATTTACATTTATTTAAACTATTAATCATGGCTTGCTAAAAATGACGGGGTTGAATAGTATAACTGTATCTCCATGCGGAGGAGTTAGTAGCCTTGCTGTAGATGTTAGAGGACTGTGCAATGGAGAAGAAACCAACGACACGTTCAGTTCAAGCCACTGGGAAAATAAGCGGAACTGACTCGAAGAAGTTGCAAGGTACGTACTCCCTTAGAAATCGTGACCTTGGAACAACCAAAAATCTGTGGTGTACCTCACAGGTTCTTTTCAGGAAGACGTAACACTTAGCAGACACCCCTAGGAACCTGTACGTAAATATTTTGGTTCGTTGGATGTATATCCATACATAAGCCGTGGCACAATTGATTTCTTCAATGTTGAAACATTGTGGGGAAACTGCGCACATCATTCCATTTGACTGAAGGAAGCTCTACAGCAGTATTTGCGGAGAATGTTGTAAACTATTAAAAACAACTATGGTTTTTTAAAGATGTGTTAACTATCTATGGATTGAAATGTTATGAAGTTTTTGAATGGTAAAGTGAGTGAAGTTAAATTTCAGAACAGGAGCTGACACCAAGCTAAATTTACATTTACAAAATGACAATCAGGAAACTGGTAGGAATATAGGGAAAGACTTACACTATCGAGTATATGCACATTAATCCTGGGTTATTAAGGGGCATTTGACAGTCATCAGAATTCAACTACACTGGTGTTTCAGCTGTGCTCTCCATTTGTTCGCAGTTACAGCCTTTGGCTTATAAAAGATATCTCTTGGCTACACTGGTCTTAAAGCTCTTAGCACATTTCACTGTAGTTGTGGTTAATTATGTGTATACCTTGTTAAATAAAGGAATGATGTAAATGCACAGTACATAGCAATTCTGGGACCATGCTCTATACAGAACCTTAACTAAAGACTTATTGGTGCAATAAACTGTCTTGTTAACAAGCACATTGTGCTCACCAAGTTACTGTGTATTGTTAATAGCACGTTCTTAGTGCTGTCTAACTTGTAAAGATACTAAGCTCCATATGTGTTGTTGTTCACCAATGGCACTAGGGATTAATTGATCTCCATCATTTTCTCCCTGTCTTTGTAATATAAAGTCTGCAGGTTGTCACTTTTAAGGCTTTTGCATTTGATGAGATGCTGTTTGTTCAGCATAATGTCTTCATTACAGAGAGTGCACTTGGGTACAGGTAGTAAGTGTATCTTTGGAGGTGTTCTGCGAGGCAGCCATGGCCATCTATGTGACCTATGCACAGTTACTCTTGTACTGTATCGTACACAAAGAAATGCTGGCTTAACTGCAAAAATATTCATTTGCCTTGAAAACTTAAACTTGTGTTTTCAGTTTTATTCTTGCAGTTACAGAACATTTTTAAAACTTAAATGATCCCATGAAAAAAGTAATAAAATATTTATCCATCAGATATACATTTACATGCTCTTAAGATTTCCTTTATAGGCCCCTTTGCGGGATGAAACATATTTTATATGTGATAATGTGTATCATTTAAGGAGCCAAACATGCAAATTTGCAGGAATCCTCACTTGGCTAATTATAAAAAAGGAAATTGGTACAAAAGAAATTAAAGGATAATTGAAGATCAATTAATTGTAAATATAGCATGCAAATATATGTACATATATGTTCAAGTTTATTCATGTTAAAAAGAGAAGAAAAGTAAAATGTAATTAAGTAGTGTTAGTTATTTCCAAAGGGGACTTTATCAGTAATTTTCAAAGGGAATGTATATACAAACAGCTTTTTTCAGGATACAAACTACTATACCATGAAGATGGGAGTGAGGAATTAAATGTAAAGAGGCATTTGGAATGCTATTTAATTTGACACGGATTACTTGTCATGATAATTGTATACATTTTATTAACCTCTTGAGCGATGGCCATTTAAAACGTCCGCGAGCCGAGAACTGCTACCCAATATCCAGTGCAGGGCATTTAAAGTGCTTCGTATATACACAGCTGTATTTTATGTAAATATTAAGTTATTTTAATGAAACAAAAACTGGTATAAAACTCGTTATATGCAGTATACATGTACGTCGTCAGCAAAGTTGAGTTGTATTTACAAAACGTTGAAATGGCACTATTTTGTTTCACTGTGTTGAAAAGTTAACTTTGCTCTGTCGAACGCATCTAATATAAGTTTCCTGAAAGAAACAGTAGTCGACCCATTGTATGTGTGGCTTGTGCTTCAGCATACTGTGTAATAAAGCACTACTGTTGAAGCATTTATATGTCACTCAATTAATTGCCTGCTTCTTATTACTGGTGCCTACAGCTGCTCACACATGAGTCTTAATCTCTGGGATCCGTGGTGATTACAGAGAGCAACATTGTAGTTTTGTTAGAACACTTTATTTGTTTTGTTTTTTTTTTTTTTTTTTTTTTTTTTACCTGTTTAAGCTTTGCTGAACAATTTTAAATAAAAAAATATGCGGGCTAACGTAACTGTTGGAACGAACTTTCACCGTGTTGCTCACATGTATATCTCCCTCGTAACCATGTCTCTCTCCTCCCATCCCTCAGTCACACTATCCTTTTTAGCTTCCCAAACATCTATATTGGCCCTCACTTCAATTAAGTGAAGACTTTGCCCTGTGGCAAAACCCCTTGGGTTTCCGATACTTTCTAAAATACAATAGGAGGCTCCTTTTTTTTTTTTTACGTTGTAGACCTTGCCAAAACTAATTGTATCTCGTTTACCTTAATGGGCCATCTGTTTGGGTACGTTCGCTAATGACTCCCGGTAATGCATTTCCCGACTGACATAACTTCACATGTGGTACAATATTCTTAACCCTTTGCTATCCCATAATACATATAGTTATTCTTGATTATTAATTGATTTCATCACTTTGATATCTTTTGAATATCATAAGCGCTTATAAGAAAACTGCTACACTGTATGCGTGGTCTCTTGAGTCATCAGAATTGAGCAACATTGCAACTTGCTTGCGCGTGTTAGTAGACTCCGTTTCTTTCTTTGTTGAAATACATACATATACTTTCCTGCTTGTAGCTGAAGTGAGAAGTGGTATAAAAAGGTATTTTTGCACCAACTGGATATAACCATATACAATTGTTTGGTAATTTGGAGAGCTCTAAACTCACACAGGACAATGACCTACCTGGACTTCCGACTATAGCTGGCAGCGTAATTGAACAATACTACGTTGGGGCTAGAAAATCCAGAAACCCTGCACCCCTCAGACCTCAAGGAAAACATTATCCTAAAAGGATACCACCAACAGCAAAGGTACCACCAATCGAAAGTGTTTCGTGTGCCGCAAGAAGGAAATTCGCGAATGTGGAAATGTACCCTTGTGTGTTTATCCCTGTTTTGAAGTAAATTACTGCAGAACGAACGTATTAAGGTAAGCCAGTAAATGTTTCATAAAGGGAAAATTGAAATAAGTTGAGTTAGATAGGGGATAAATAAAGGTTAAATGCACAAACGCACAGGACATGTATACATGCGCATATCGCTCATCTGTTATTTTAAATGGACGTGATTTCATGTCCATATCCCTGAAGAGGTTAATAAATGTAAAAAACAAATATGGAAGAAGTAACATGAAGAGTACTTAGAGAATAAGTATTTACTTTGCTATATTGAAGAGATATTAGATAATACAAAAAGTTATACATAATCTCAAGGATTGAAAATATTTTAAATTATGGGATTGGTAGAGAATAACTTTGGTTATACATGCTGAGGCTTTCGCCGCTGGTGTTAATCCAATAGATGGTAGATTTCGGGCTTGTAGGTCATTTTCTGACGTTTTGCCCAAGACTTGCGTTGGGCATCTTCATAGAATGACTCATATAGTGAAGTGGATGCTGGAAATGCTGTTTACTCAAGGCAGCATGGAAGCATTCCTCTCCTGCTCATCCCTTCACATTCCTGTTGAGGTGTTGCTAACATTGGCAATGGAAATACAATTAAATGGTGCTGCAAATGAGGGAAACGTGAAAATTCTGGTGAATAGTTAACTTTGAGATGAACAAAGCCCTTATGACCTAGAAAAGTGATATTCAACCTTTTTTCTTTGCATGCCTCCAAGGGCAATTTTCCATTTCAGCTGTACCCCTATGCCTACCCCTGGAGTTATCCTTAATTCAAATTATACATAACCATATCTAAAATAGATAATACAACTTACTTAATAGTACGGAAAGGACTACATTAAATTTTATGGATCCCCTAAGAAGTCTTTGCATACCCATGGGTGTACGCGTACTCCAGGTTGAAGATCACTGATCTAGATAGGCGTTCCTGCAATTACTGACTCTTATTGTTCCTGGCACTATTCTTCTTCAATTTCCTCTTCGTCACCTGGTTACCCTCCCCTTATGTAGGACTTACAAGCCAGTGCCTAGACTCAGACGCTTATAGGGGAGCACAGGAATCTCTGGACTGGGCAGGGTGAAGACCTGGAAGCGGGTGGTCAGTCAAGCACCAGGTATGATAGTGAGGAAGAGGATGATATGAAATGCAGGCAAAATCGATGATTGGGAAGGTGATAATGGAGCAGTAGGTGAAATGAGTTGTGGGGGAAACCAGAGAAAACCCGCCCTTACCCAGTCCTTTGTTAGTTGCAGGAGAATTTCCAGATTCCTTTTTTCAACAGGTACTAAAAAGAAGTGGCTTTTATCCTCATATTCCCACCACCAAAGAGCCATTGTGCTTCCACAAGGCATCCCCTGCTGTACCTTGTGCCCACATTTGGCTTTGTGAATATCTACAAGTTTATTCTGTTGCCAATTGAGGAACGTTTTTTCAAAACTCAATAGATGCACAAAATGTGTTTCTGAGAAAAACGGTTTTTTCTATTTATTGGCAATACTAATTGGTTAGCACAGCAACTGTATTAGTCATTCGATTCTCCTTCCTGATACTCTCATTGAATGTGAAAAGAAACAAATAGCATAGTTTAACTAGTGCATATTTGGGGTTTGAAAATGCGGAGTTTTTTCAAAAGCTAATAGATGCCGATTAGCTTTTCTGCATGAGCGAGAAATTAAGACATGAGCTTTCGTTATTTTTGTCATTTACTGTTTTTGTTGCTTTTTATTATTTTTTTATTTTCACCTCTTTATAATACATAATGTACAATGCAACCAACATATTAATGTTCATAAGAATTATTTTTATTAGGTAGAAACTTATAAACTAAGTACTGCCACAATAACAATATATTTTGTTTTATTTATATAACAAACATATTGAATACATACAAAGAAATTTCAAACAAATTGAATAAGTAAGCTTTCACCTTTATTAATGCTTGTGCAGTCTGTTGTGAACTTTTTAGTTTCTAATTTCTTACTTTAGAAATTTGAATTATAAATTTACAGTATTTTTGCGTTGACTGTCATACATTTTACCCTACATTTTTTACCATAGTACCCTATGTTTTGGTCAAATGTCCTACATTTCCGTAAAATAATCTAGTAACCCTGACACATTTCTATTTCAATTACATAGAAAATTGTATGACTTGTTAGTCGAAGAGGAAGTAGAGAAAGAAATGTGATTGCAATTAGTAAAAGAAAACTGAGTAGAGAAAATCTTGTGAATGTCATGAGTTGGATTTTATTCTAAACATATAGAAATTGTATGAATTGTTCGGAGAAGAGGGAATAGAGAAAGAAATGTTATTGTGTTTCGTAAAAGAAAAATGAGTAGAAAAAATCTGATGTGTTGCACTCACATGACTTTCTCTACTCCTCTACTCTTGAACTATCCATTCTTATAAACTCTTATTCCTATATCTTCTTTCTTGTTAGTTGAGATAAACATTTGTACAAATTATCTTACTGCTTATTTCCTTGTAGGTGCAAGGGGAATGTTAGAATACATTAGGTTTTGTGCGATAGTCAAATGTTTGAGATTATGTTGTCTTTGCACACTTAACATAAAAAAATGAACAGCGATGACCCATTTCACGAAAGTTCTAAGTTTTCCAAAACTCACACACATAACAAGGAATATCTCCGAAATGGTTCACCCTACAAGAAAATTTATTGAGACATAAATTGTGTATTTTAGCAAGATCTACATTTTTTGTATAGTATGATTTGGTCTATCTCTAACGGTTTACCAGTTATGCAAAATTCATCCAGAGTAAATACGACTACAGGGGCAATAGTCAGAAAATTCAATATATACATTTCATTTGTCATAAAAATATCTCAAACATATGGCATTTTAATCAAAATCGTTAGAGCCATTTTCAAGAAAATCAAAATTTTCGAAAAATCTTCCATGTAAAGGGTAGTTTAGGGTGGGGCTATTTTCTTCAAAATCTTCGTGTCATCCTTGAAAGACATTAAACTTAAATACCAACTTTGGTTTTTAACCAACTTTTCGTTTTTGAGTTATGCTGTCCACAGACTGACAGACTGATGACACACGCACAGACCTTTTTCTAAAAATGCTTTTTTTGGATTCAGGGGGCCTCAAAACATGTATTTCCGGTGAAATCTCGACATCGAATTTTTGGGTGGAATACAATACTTCCCCTATTTACCAGTAGAGAAAGTAAAAAAGCTGTATGAGTGTTATATATTGCATTTATATTTTAAACGTGAGGAAATTGTATGTTGAAGGGTGAGTAGAGAAAGAAGTGTGATTGTATCACATACAAGAAGAGGAATAGAGAAAACCGTGTGAATGTAATACATTGCATTTATATTTCAATCATAGAAAATTGTATGAATTGTATATTGAAGTGTGAGTAGAGAAGGATATGTGAAAGTGTTTTACGTAAAAGAAAAGCAAGTGGAGAAAACCATGTGAAAGTAATATATTGTTTAGTAAAATGGATAGCATAAAAACCTCCATGACTAAATATATATACATACCGAATTTTGCAGTGATTGGCTGAGGAGGTCTCGAGATTAATGGTTACATACATGCAAACATACATTTTGTGTGTTTGGGTGTGCGTGTGTATGTTATATAGATAAACTTAAAAAGCAAAACCTTATCTGAATACAAAATTTGATCCAAATCATTAGAGCCGTTTCTGAGATATATTAAATATATATACACACACACACAAGAATTGCTTGTTTAAAGATATTAGATTGTATACATTTAGTGTTGTGTACTTAAAGTAGTGTTTATTAACAATACCATTGAGTAAACCTTTAGTGCATTTAGCACAATTTACTTTTAAGGACAGTGAGTGATACAGACATTGGACTATATGAATAAAGCAGAGCACATCCTTCTACTGCACCATTTAGAAGGAAATCCTCTTGTGTTTACGAATAAAGGTTGAGCAAAAGATTCTGGTCAAGGTGATGCAACAGGAAATAAAAAGCCAGGGCTTGTGCTACCTCAAGATTAGATAACCATATGAATATAATGAAGGAAGTCCATTGTGAAGGATGTGCTTTGAAAATAAGAAGATTGGTCAGTAGCAGACTCCACGTTGTCCAGGTCATTGTTGTAGTTCAATTACTGGTTAGAATGTGACGTGAAAAATGTTATAAAGCACATAGATGTCTCTTCAGTGAAAATCTTAAATCTTTGTATACATTTAGTGAACAAAATGTGAAGTACATTGCTTTTTATTTTCTTGGAGAAACACAAAAAACTAGGGTTAGAGCTCCTGCATCTGAACAAAAATGTGGGTGTTTTTATGATACATGCCTGATGCTGGCCTTCAGTCTGGCATAGCGCAGGAGATCTGTGTTCAACAGGTTATTGCAAGTTAAATTGTCACCTATGCATCCAAAAAAAGATGGACAAAGCTAGTACTTGAGTTCATTTTCCACCGACACTTCAGGATACTGCTACAGCAAAACCTGAATGGTTGGAAAAAGTTTCCATCTGTCTTGAGCTGCACACATGTGCATATTCCTAAACCTTATTTCTAGACCCACGAGACGAATACTTTTAACAGAAAAGACCACCACCATTGTTACGCTACCTGTAATGCAAGGAGGTGCTTCATTAGTATATGTAGTAACAGAATGGCCTGATTCAGTTCATGATTACAGAATCTGCAAGAACCCTGGGTGTTCATCCAGTGCTAAGTGAAATGTAAGCATTGTCCTTCAGGGTGATGAAGGCTACCACTCAGAACATTGGTTGATGACCCATTACCGCAAACCACTAGACAGAAAACACTAAAGCTTCTACAGACACTTCAAAGCAGAACTGGTCATTATTGAACGTGCTTTGGACAACTAAAAATGATTTCCAATGCTACAATAGGTGGGTGTGTTTGGAGAGTTGCTTTTTCAAATGTTTCAGCCATTATATACACCACACTGTTGTACAGTGTAGCAAAATATTTGTGGAATGATGATTTTGCTACAGAACACCTCGATCACCATGGTGATTTGGGAGAAGAATGCGCAAATGAAGAATGCCAAGGAGAGATCTTAAAGGATGGAGAGAAAAGGGAAGAACTTAAAACTTCTATACAAAGTTACAGACCCTAAAACACATTACATGTTACTTTATTTTATTTGTTTCTTTATGTGAGTAACATCATTCACCGCCATGCTGTGAACTAAGTATATCATTATTTATTGGATACTGCAAAAATTATTAGTGTTTGAAAACATACAGATGCGCATTGCTACTCAGACACTAAACTGTTCAAACAAAAATGATATTCATGTGGTAACACTGAAAGAATGACGAAACAATTCATACAGTTCTTCTCCCAAGTGCTGAAAGTTATTGGTTCTGATTTCTACTTCTGTCTGTTTTTTTCTTTGATCTTGTCTTCATATTATTTGCTTTTCAACAGCTGATTCGGCATTATCCGCACCCCGAAGTTCATAACATACAGTTTTGTTATTTCTGCAATTGTCTTCTTCTTGGCCTTCGTTATTTGGGACTTTCCCAAAGCTTCCATATATTGTTTTAAATGTGAAACTAAAAATATGATGGTATTTTCAATTGGCCCAACCCAGGATTGGAATTGGATATCATGACATATATACATATACAGCAGCACGCTGGGTAAATGTCTGACAATACTATGTTAAATCACCTATCAGAGTATGTTGTTGTTAGCTAATGCTGGATTTCTGACAATGAAGTCATTAATCCTCTTGCTCTCCAATATTTTTCACTGATGGATGGGGCACTAGAAGTGGCTGGGCATATTTGAAGGTGGTCTCGGTCCATTTCCTCTTGCAGATCACATAGAGGACAGAGTGGTGAAGAATATATCCCAATTCTGTTTAAATGTTTTGCCAGACAATCATGTCCTGTAATCAACCTGAAGGTTGCAACTGCTGTTTTTCGAGGATACTCAGGAATCATTGTTTGAATGTTTGGTAGTTCCCATCTTTTATTTTTTGATTTTTCATAGTAATATTTTGCAATAATTTTTTTGAATTCAGAGTTGACTGATCTTTTAGCTGCATAAAATGGTAAATTAACTATAGATTTTTGTACACCGCTGGTACCCTTTTTTGCAAGAAAATCAGCTTTCTCATTACCACTCAGTCCACAGTGAGCCGGTATCCATTGGAAGACTAGGTGTTTTTGAAGTGCTGTTAGATGGCTAAGCATCTTCCAACATTCTATAATAGTTTGGTTTTTTGGTGACAACTTGGAAGTAATTGCTATAATTGCTGCCCTGGAATCTGAGAGAATAACTGTTTACTGAAAATGTGAAATTCTGTACAAAAGATTTTGTAGGGCCATTCGAATTGCTTCAATTTCTCCATCAAAGTTTGTAGTTTCATAACTTAAAGATTTGTAATAGGAAAAGAGGTGACATGTGACTCCAGCACCTGCTCCATCTTGGTTTGATATCAATGATATCAACATTATTCTTTGACCTTACAAAAGCGTTCGATTATGTTAATCACAATATTCTACTAAATAAGTTAGAAGCATATGGAATTAGGGGTCTAGCAAAAGATTTAATTAGTTCATACCTTATTGGCAGGAAACAAGCAACACAAATACACCATAAACAAGGGAATTTAACAATAAAAAATACATCCAGTTTCAAAACAGTAAAGTATGGGGTTCCGCAGGGTTCTGTGATGGGCCCTCTCTTATTTATACTGTATGTGAATGATATTCCCAACAATGGGAACAGTAAAGCAATCTCATATGCAGATGATACAACAACTGTATGTTGGGGCACTTCCATTGAAGACTTAAATAATACAATGACACAAACTATTGAAACACTGTTTAAATACTTTAAGGAAAACAATTTAAAATGTAACATGTCTAAAACAAAGCTAATTCAGTATAATCTAGGTAATTCAAATAATGAATCAAACATGATACAATTATCAGATTACAACATACATTGTGAAAGTAAACAGCCCTTCCTAGGTCTTATAATAGATCAAAAGCTCACATGGTCGGAACACATTCAATATATCAATGGTAAAATCAGTAAATCGTTGTATTTACTTAGGCACTTTTCCAGTCTTCTTGAAGAGAAAGAATTAAAAATGATCTACTATGGTGTCTTATACCCTCATTTGGTGTATGGAATTGAGATTTGGGGTTGCAGTGCAAAAATATATATGGAGAGAATATTGAAACTGCAAAAGAAGGCAATTAGAATAATATATAAATTAAACTATACTGACTCATGTAAGCAATACTTTAGGGAAAAGCAAATCTTTACAGTATTCTCATTATATGTATATAGGGTAGTTATTTATGTGTGGAAGAAGGATAATCTAAGGAACAGTGACATACATCACTATAACACTCGAAACAATAGTGATTTTTTCAGACAGGGTTTTAGAATGAATTGTAGCATTAAAGATCCAAATGTAATGGGAATAATACTGTACAATAAGTTACCAAATTATATTAAACAAGCTAAATCCAATAATGGTTTTAAGAAGGAGCTCAGAAATTACTTAATAAACAAGGCCTTGTATACTATGGATGAATTGTAAATATAGTGATAAGATATTAATTGTAAATGCAAATTGTAGATATGTAATCTGAATAATTGTAATGAAAGTGTACATATGTAATTGAACTGACAATGTCAGAAACTACTTGTAGTCTATTGACAATAAATGCATTATTATTATTATATTATTATTATTATTATTATTATGATCCATCAGTATAAATATGGAGCCATTCGTGTTCTGGAAATCTAGTATGGATTGTCTCTAATGCCAATAATTTTAGAACACTAGTTGGAGTATCACTTTTCTTAACTTCTTCTGTCAGGTGTAAATAATATGTGATGTCTAATGTATGCGTTGGATTGACTTTAGATATGAAGTTTTCCTTTGAATTAGGAAGGTGTACATCCTTCTTGATGTCTTGAATTTTGGAAAGAAAGCTCTCCTGAGTCTTTAGTGTATGTGTAAAATTTCTCTTGTGCCATGTATTGAATGGGAGTCTGATCAACTTTTCGTGTTGAATAAGAGCCGCTTTTTCTATTTCATATTCAATGGGGTATTGGTTGGTTAGTATTTCCATAGCTGCTATTGGTGTGGTTTTGATAGCACCTGTAATTAATCTCAGACTTTGGTTTTGAAAGATTTGAACTTTTTTTGTGTTTGCTGTTCCAAGAACTTCGCTGCAGTAAGTAAACAATGGTTTTATATATATATGTTGTGTTAAGCGTTGTTCTGGAACATCCCCACTTCATTCCTGTTAGACGTTTTAACAGTGAAAGGCGCCTCTCTGCTCTTTGTATTACATTTTCTATTTGTTTGGTCCATGTAAGTTTGGTATCAAATGTAACTCCTAAATACTTTGCTTCCTTTGTTTCTGGTAATTGTTGACCCTCAAAATTTAGTTTTATTTTTAGTGGTTTTTTTCTTAGTGAAAAGATTTGGTAGTTTGATTTTGTTGTATTAACAGTCATTACATTTTCTTTGGTCTACCTCTGTAAGTTGGTTAAGGATTGTTGCATGGTTTTTTCCAGTTCTGTACTTTTGCTTTTTGGTTTTGAAGTCCACATTACCAAGTCATCAGCAAATAGTGCACACTTCACGCCTGATTCTTGTATTTGTTGTGGTAGATCATTAATAAATATATTAAAAAGTGTAGTGCTGAGCACTGCACCTTGTGGCAAGCCACGGTGTATTTGTTTATATTTAGATATATTTCTTCCATATCTGGTTGCAATAAAGCGTTGTGTTAGGAAATGACATAGCCATGAAAACATTGGACCTTGTATCCCTATTTTTTTTACTTACTTTAGTAGTTTTGTTCTGCATATAGAATCATATGCACTTTGAAAATCAATAAAAACTGATAAATTATCTTCTTTTCTATTGAAGGAGTCTTTGATTTCTTGACTGAGAAGTAAGACTTGTTCATTTGTAGAGTGGAACTCTCTGAATCCAGCTTGACATGGGGATATTAAATTTTGTGATTCTAGGAACCAATTTAACCTGTTTGACACCATTCTTTCCATCACTTTTGCTATTATGCTGGTAAGAGCTATTGGTCTATAACTTTTTATTTCTGATGCTGTTTTGTCTTTCTTCAAGAGTGGGACAATTATTGCTTTTCGCCATTCAGCAGGTACAGTGGTTTTCCAGGATAGATTGTAGAGTTTCAGTAGTTGTTGTTTTGCTGTTTTTCCAAGGTTTTTTATGAACTCTGGATGTATGTGATCTGGTCCAGGAGACTTTTTGTTTTTTAGATTATTTATTGCAATGTTCAATTCTTGCATATTAAAATTTTGAAAAAAGATATTGCACTGAGTGTTAGGATTACATTCTCTTTCTTGTTTCGAATCTTTCTTAAATTCTTTACGTTCTTTTTTATTATTTCTTGTTACTTTGTGTGCATTAGCATAATATTTATTGAATGTTTCGGCTATGACTGCATCATTTACTAACATTTTATTGTTGTGTATGATAGGTGTGCTGTTGTTTTCTTTCCTGTCCTTGACATTTTTTATGAACTTATGAGCTTTGTTACCATCTGTCCTATAATCCATTTTTTCTAAGAAATTATTAAAGTGATTCCTTTTAGCAGTATTAATTTATTTTTTTAGTGAGGCACATTTCTTCCGCCATATTTGTGTATCTGATATGTTTTTTGTTTGTTCAGCTGTATTTCTAGCTATATCCCTTTGCTTTTTCAGTTCTTCTAACTGGGGGTTCCAAAAGGGTTTGAAATTTTTAATTCTTCCACGAGGAATATGTTTTTTTGCAGTTTCTAGGATGACTTTACAGAATTCTTTGTTCATATGATCTGGTTGGTCATGCAGCTGTGAGTTTGTTTGTTCTTTAAATTTATGTTCTAATTCAGTTTTATATTTGTTCCAATCTGCTTTTTTGAAGTTCCAATACAGATTCGTAAGACCTTGACTGTTATTTGTATTCTCTAGTTTCATATCAGCAATTACCGCTCTGTGACTAGAACTTGGATCTTCTATAACTTGTTTTTTAATTTTTGAAACAATATCTGTTGTAGCTGAAGGAGTCTCTTCCAGCTGGTATCTCCCGTCACTGCAAACGATATGATGCAAACAATCAAACAATGGGAAACAAAACACTCCAACACAACACCTACCATAACTAATAATACTACATCAAATGCCCCTCATCACAGTATATGCAACTAATTCTATTTTGGGAAAATTGTTTTCAGCCATACAATGTTGCATGTACTGTGATGATCTCCCCACAACAATGTAATTGTACAACAATATAACAACTGTGTTGAAAAACATGTCATCGTTGAATACAAAAATATTTTCTCTTGACAATGTTTCGATTTTTTTTTTTTGGCAACTTTCAGGGGTTCTATGCCCCTCCCCACTAAAATTTGTTTTATGATTTTTCTTATATGCGGTGGATAATGGCGAATAAGTGCTTCAATAACCTCCTGTTCACTCAACTGAGGTTGGAGTAGTTTCGATTTGTTCGCCAGTTTCAAAAAATACTCCATCATTGAAATACCACGTTTACTGTCATAATGTCCGGTAGCCAGTTCGACTTTAATCTGGTTTTGACGTCCCGGTCCCCAAAATCTATTTATAAAAAGGTTTCGAAACATACTATATGTTTCGTGAGACGCCAAAGTTAGTCTTAACCATTCCAATGCGTTTTTCTTAAGACAGCGTTTAACCACCATCATTCGTATCTCGTTCGGAATTCGTTTGATCCTAAAATAATCCTCCAGTTCTTTTATGAAAATTTTTGGATTGTCACCGGCTTCTTCGTCAAATGACGGAGGGGTTAGGTCATGGAACAAGTGACTAGCGTGACAATTATGGTTTTGACTGGGGAGTGCATTGGCATAGCTAAATCATTCTCCTGAAAGTCCGCCATATTACTGTTATTGTCAAGTGCATCAGTATTGGTCATATTTTTGCATTCACTCACAAATTGATCATGATTGTCATTAACTCTATCAGCCTGTAGAGCAATCACAACTTGGGAAAGCCTTCCTGTAAATTCTTTTTCCTTTGTAACCGTTTCATTTATTCTATTTACATTTACATTGGCTTCCTCCTTTACTTTATTCAATTCTTCTCGCTGTGACTGCATCTCAGCGCTTATACCCTTTACAACATTTTCTAAACTATCAATTTTTACATCAATGTCATTTTGTTTTGACCTAATTCCATCTTGATACATTTTACAACTCTGTTCTACCACGACTATCTCTGTTCTCAATTCATCTCCTACCTTTGCAATTTTTGCATTCTATTCTGCTAGTTTTTCATCAAATTCTTTACTTAATTCAGCTTTCATTTCTACCACTGTCTTCTCCTGTCCTAACTTAACTTCATTTATCAATTCTCCTAGCCTAGCTATTTCTACTGTGTTTGATTCCTGTCCTAATTTTATCACGCTTACTAACTCACCTAATTTAGCTATATCATTGTTACTTGATTCAATTCTTTCTGTACATTCCTTCTTACATAATTCAATTTCTTGTGACAATTTATTTATATTTCTGGCATTATCCTCCTTCAAATCTGCTACATTTCTAACACTATCCTCTCTTAGTTTTGCTACATCTGCTTTTAGTTCTGTTACATTTCTAACACTATCCTCTCTTAGTTTTGCTACATCTGCTTTTAGTTCTGTTACATTTCTAACACTATCCTCTCTTAGTTTTGCTACATCTGCTTTTATATCTGCTGTATTTTTGTTCATCGCTTCCAATATTTCTTTCAATCCTATTTCAGATTCCTTACATACTACATTCTTTCTACCTTCTACTGATAACTTATCACTCACTTCCCTCTCTACACTGTCATTATCTTTCTCAACTTTTTCCATCTTCTGTACAATTTTCTTATTGCGTAGTATCATAAATTAGTACTAGTCTTACTTGAATTCTGGAGCACAAGAAAAAGGATACTCCGTCAAAATGTCTTCTTTTCACTCTTTGTCCAGGTACATATTTTTACTCTATACGCCTGTATTCGAGCCGTCGCACGTCTGGGCGCCAGTATGAAGGAGTCTCTTCCAGCTGGTATCTCCCGTCACCAGTATGAAGGGAATCTTCTGCTCGTCGTCACTTTGAAGGGTCGGTATGATGAATTCTTTTCTCGAATAAAAGATCCGGCTAACTCTTTCGATGAACTGCGATGACTCTTTCACTCCTATCTCGGTCGTGGTACGGGTATGAAGTATGTTCACAATTTACAGCTGATAATTTTCCTTGAGACGCGACCCCCGTGAAAATTATATGTTACGTCGATGTATTAACTTTTAGTCTTTCTAATGAGATAGTCTTCTTTGCTCTGGAGGCCACAATTGAAATAATATTAGTGTATTTATTATCACAATTTTATTCGTTAATATCTATAACATTTACAATGAAGACAAAAGATAATCGCACTAGGCCAACTGCAAACGATATGATGCAAACAATCAAACAATGGGAAACAAAACACTCCAACACAACACCTACCATAACTAATAATACTGCATCATAGCTAACAAGAGGTCTGGGTTACTGCCCGCTCCAGAATAATGTATGAAGGTTGTGGGATCTTCTTTACTATAAATCAGTTCAAAAGTTGTGGTATTCAAAAATTCTTCCACTATCTTCCCTGTAGAATCCACTTTTTCATAACCCCATCTTTTGGAATGTGCATTGAAATCCCCAATTACGATTGTTTTATTTAATTGGTCAATAAGTGAGAGATCTGGTACATTCCTGGGAGGATTGTAAATACTGTATAAATGTAGATGTGTTTTGTTATCCCAAAAATTTAGCTTTATTAATTCACTTTTATCTGTGTTATCCATTTCTTTAACAATTTCAAAGGAGGTTTTAATATCCTTTTTGACTCCAACTAATATTCCACTACTTATCTGTCTAGTTTTGGGTAGTAAGTGCAGTAAAAATCCAGTAAAATTGAAGTATTTAAGTTGGTCATTTGTTAGATTTGCTTCTTGTATTACAAATATATCAATGTTATAATCAAATACAATTTTATTCAGTTCTACTTCTTTTGTTTGTGTGAGACCACCCGCATTCCATTGTAGAAGTCTGATGTTAGATCTTCTATTAGTATAATGTTTTGGTTCTCGAGAAGTAGTCCCCGCCCGGAGATCCGAATGGGGGACTATTTTAACTCCGGAACATTTTACCCCTCGAGTCATATTTCATAAAAAAAGAGAGCAATAGCAGTAATAGTAACCGTTTTTTAGAGAGCACCATATTTTTATGTTTTGGCGGCCACATCTCTCTCTCACAACCCCCAGAATGTCTGGGGGACCACACCTGTCGTTGGTTTACGGGTCTCACCGACCTGACCGGGAGAATTATCAAAATAAATTCACCGACCATATCCTCTGATTACCAATCAGAAGACGTATTACATGCCATGACAGGTCAGCATGTTAGGGGTTAAGGTTTTATAGAAAAATTAGAGAAATGGAGAGGTTGGAAAAATAAAGACTCCCTAGCCCTCAGGAATCCTAATAGCATCGGGGTCAGAAGAGAACAAGAGATGACCAAGGTAAGGTCAGATAGGAAAGTTACAGTGAGGAGCAAAACACCAGTAAGTGGAAGTAATGTTCTGCTCAGCTTGGGTACCTTGTGGTTGCCATTCACATATCCCCTAGACGGAGACCACTGAGATAGGTTTGCTTCTTGTATGTGTGCTCTTAAATTGTGAACATTTTGTGCAAGATTTGGACACTTACTTACTTACTATTAAAGCAAACTACATTAAGATTTGCATGAATTATGGGGATGAGGGTAAGCAAGTGAGGCAGTTGCATCCATGACTCAACACGAATCAGAGCTTGAGTGCTAACACAACTGCATTTCTGTGCCATTGTTGTAACAGAAATCAAAATAAACTGTTGTGTGATCAAAAAATTCAATGTAAGCAGCTCCCAAACATTAAAATTTCTCTAAAAAGCAATATGCAATTAAAGCAAATCCTCCAAAACCGGCATTCATTATTACAACGAACATTAAAAAATGTATAAGGTATATTCACATCAAAGTTTATGAAAGCAAGTCCTGGCTGTGTCATAATGCTTTAAACAAATGTTTTGTTGGTCTTTTCTCAAAAGAAAAGCGAGTTTGAAACTCCTGTGTTTCTAAAGATTTAAATAACGTTTATAAGGCACCATAAAAAACAAGTATTAGGAAATGTATAAATGTGCCAAATTTTGGGATTGGTCAAAGGTTATAGGAGAGTAGCGGCTACATACGCACACATGCATTTCTATACACATATATAGATAATCCATAAAATTCACTGATGATCAACAAGAGCACAGTACCTACAATTTAATTCCTACAAAACAACTAATATGGAGCAATTAATATACTTCTGTATCCAATAGTGCGTATTGCCTAATCCTAGACAAACCATAATCATGAATGAATTAAAATGAACATCTAGCACCGTGGTCGACCGGCCAAACTATTGCCAGACAATACGCATAAACTGGGCCGTATAAAATCAAAGAGGGATTCAGAGTTTGACTTCTTTTTTGCATATTAACATCCTTCAATGTAATGTTATCTCAGACTATAAATGAATAAAATATGTGAAATGATGCTCAAGAAGAGCCCGAGGTCCATAGAGCTTAAGGTTACCTGACATTCATTCCCTCAGGATAAGGGAAAACCTCTGAAAAATACCTTATCTGGATAACTCGCCATAACTGAGATTCGAATTTTGACCTCTTGGATGTGAGCCAGACATCCTACCACAACACTGCACAGGCAGGCCCCATTTAGAGGGAGGAACAACAGTGGAGATAAAGTCGAAATCCAGGCATAGAATATATTGTGGTATTACATGAAAGGGCAATCGCTGTTTCATGGTGTACAACATGACGAATGCTCTAACTTCTTCGTTGTACTGGTTGAAGCCACAGACAGGGAAGCCATTCCAGACTCTATTGCCCTCTTGAGGATGAAAAGACTGTGCTGTGCTTTCCATATACACTACAGCTTGGTGGGAGGGGCTTGCGCTGCCCACCAAGCTGGAATATATTCGGAGTACAGTCATATCATCCTGAAGAAGGCCATGGAGTCTGGAATGGCTGAAAGCTGAATGTACATAAATCTGACATGCCTCATCACCTGTGAAGCCTAAATTAATACTACTGGGCTTAGTCTAAAAATGGATTTTACCCAGCTCAACAATAGTATCTAAATGCTGGAAGTGACATGATGCACTTCAGCATAAAAACTTCTGGTATCACTGAGTAAACCAGTCCATTGATTTTTAAAGTACTGCTGCAGTTGGCAAAATACAGCAAGAAAACATACAACAACTGCCACAACAACACCTTCTCATACACATCGATATGACTTAAAATAAATGAAAGGGCTCCAATCCTCCATCCCTATCTTCGGAAGAAGAAAGATGCACTTCACAGGTTACTTAATGGAATACATACATTCCCCATGATTGCAGCATTTCCTAAAGACTATCCACCTCAAGTTTCAAGTCATTATGTGTTCTTCAAACCTTATTAGCTATATTTCTTCAGAAATTTCCAAAGATTTATACAGAAACAGCACATGTAAAATTAATTTTATGACTGAGTTTCATATGTGGTTTATTACCTTTTTAAGTTTAATATTGCCAACAATGAAATGCAAATGTAGTGCTGTATTTTGTACTGCAATTAAAATTTTACATGAAATGTTTAAGATTGGTTACATTGCTCAAAATTTCCAAAGATTTATGTAGGGGTAACAGCAATGTCAGTGTTACATCTGTTTCAAACCTGAATCATTAATAACGACAATAGAGAAATACAAATATATTGTTCTTGTGCTTGAATTAAAACTATGCGGAACACTTAAGTTAGGTCATTTGAATTCAAGCGTTCACAACTTTTTAAAGCTTAAATAATAGTAAACATTGAAATCAGTATTGTACTTTTTTCCTTATGTGAATTAATCATATACTTATAGATTAAGTAGCTGGTATATAAGCATACATACTTATGTATGCTTGCACTAAAACATTAAAAAATTAAAATTAGTGTGATGTCTACTAACTACATCTTGAATCGCACAATTGATTCCCTCTCGCTCTGACTTTCCTTCAAATGTTAGCAGCTCCTACTTTAAACAGCTGAGCAACAAACTGCCCTCTACCGGCCAAAGAGTTTCAAGATAAGGGTTACACATTTACTAATAATTTAATAACTCACACCACAAAACGTGACTGGAAATGGTGCAATTTCGCTATTTAGAAGACCAAAACCTGTACACTGGTGCAACTTTTAGCAATTTTTCTTTCCACAAAGTTGCCTGCCTGAAGTTGTGCAGAACCCAGCATAATAGGCACACGTCTGCAGCAAGATTACCTCGTGCTCTAGTTTCGGTACATTTTGTTGAACTTTAAACCATTTTTGCTACTGTATTCACATTACGTAAGTTAATGTTGCGTATTTGCTAAAATACTTCACATTGATTCTCGCCCACATTTAACACTGTATTGCACTGATTTACTGCACAGGTATTAACAATGCACCTTTAAGGATCACAATTTACACTTATATTATTGTATTTACACATATATATCTCTGTAATATCCACTGAATTGACGCAAGGTGCACAATTTTTGGACCCGAAATACATGGTGGGAACGCAGTTTATTTCCTATCTAAGCAAATTCATAAAAAGGTTCTTTGGGTAGTTCTGGGATTTTGACGAGGCAATATCATGTTCTAAAACAATATTAATGTACTCAGGTTATTTATGCAGGTACGCAACATTCGCTAACATTAGTATTTTTTACGAAAATGGGATTTTAGCAACTACGCATTTGTATGTGGTCCAATAAACGATCTTATCGTGGGTACGTTTTAGTAAATCAAGTAGTAACATTGAAAAATACCTGAAAAGGATAAACCTAGGAAGTACACACACAACAGTATGGTTTCGCAGGTTCAATATTATAAATTTGAATGTTTTCGTCATTACCATTTACTTTTCACATATTACCCAAAGTTAAATATCACTGAATACTTGTGATTAAATCAGATGAAAGTATAACACTTAACCCCACTCACACCAATGAAGAGATATGTTCTAACACCGTCTCTCGGCAAAATTTACTCTGGTTTGGTAATCGAACATACTATAGAAACAACAGCGAACGCTTGCTTTAGCTCTCGCAACGTAAGGCGGGCAACCCATGAGAAATAAAATTTGTGACATTAAAATATGAACACTGTCAAGTAAACAGCATATCGCACATACACAAACAGTGATAATTAGAAGCATAATCTTAACCTTCTGATATTAGAAGTGTGAGGTTGGAGTATAAGGTTGAGACTATTCATATCGAGAGAAGGAAAACTTCTTCCTTCCATGCTCAACCATCTACTTCCATGCTTTGCTCTGAGATACATCCTCTGCTTTTATTCATTTGGCCCAGTGACTCTTCTCATCATGTAAGCTGTTCTGTAAAATGGTGCGTTCAAAAAACACCCAATGGAAGATGAACGTAGCCAAGAACAAGAGAAAAATAGGTGAATAATATGTAAGTTGAGAATAAAAAGTTGAAAAAGGCAAAAGAAGCAAGGCTTGCTTATTGGTGTGGTTGTTTTGAGGAACTGAGTTGAGATAAAATTGATGAAATATTCAAATAATGTTGGGATAAAGGGGATTACAGTTTATGGAATAGTTATTTAAATAAATAAATGACAAGTGTGGGTGTAAAACACAAGCCTTGTCATATATGGTGCACATGGATTCATGAAAATAAGTTACAACATTTCTGCAGTTGCTTTTCAGAACATACATAGTTGTTGTTGTTAGCTAATGCTGGATTTCTGACAATGAAGTCATTAATCCTCTTGCTCTCCAATATTGATATTACTACATACATAGTAGTTTGAGTTAAAAGAGACTGCACACTGCTTGTGACAAAGTTACAGGAACTGGAACCATTGATGTAGATCATTATGGCCATCAAGAAAAGGCAAGAATGCGTTACTCAGATAGAGGTAAAGTGAAGGCACACATTGACAATTTCCCTGCCTTTTCCAGGCAATACAGCAGAGCTAAAAGACAACACAGGAAATACTTAGCCTCAGATATAAATACTACCTGGCAAAGTGATCATATTGACCTTGGTTGTTGAGCACTACGTTCACTTGTTATCTTGTTTAATACAACAGCAAAATACTAGTAACTTGGCATATAGTCAGTAATACAGCTTAAATGTTCTCTTGTGCTTACCAATGTGTAACATGTCCTAAAACATGATTGCATCTGAACAGCATGTACTTGTCATCCACAATGAGTGCACTCGGTGAGAAGAGGTACTAAACATATACATGACAATCTCCAGGATTTCGGAGGTACAGTCACGTAAAGAAAACATCACCAATACCAAGATGCTTGCAGTGAGGCGCGCTAACAATGTAAGCAGAGCAACTCCAGGTGTTCAAAATTACTATCTACAAGACAGTTGAACTGTAAGCACTGCCATTGTTGCTACAATATTATATCGTATGGTTTCTAGAATCTCTAATTCGTTAGTGATATTGCTGAAAGTATGATCATAATTGGTTTGTTTTATATACTAATATGTTGTATAACTTTTTTAAAATTTTGCTTAGAAATACAATGCTTTTTTATTCATTGACACATTGTTGCTGGTGTCTGTGTTTTGATTTTAATAACAGTGAAACAATTCACATCCAATTCTTACGAATTCAATAACCCAGTTTCTTCAACTTCTAACAATACTACAAAATAAATATTATTGGGATAGACAAAGAAAGCTTCCTGACAATACAATCGGTGAGGCTACAATAAAAGGTTATGTCATAAGGTCACATTCCGTGTTATCAAAGACGCCACAATAAACTTAAAGCATAGAGAACTTTGTGCCATTGTTGAACATTTAGGACACAATAACAAATTTGATACAACACTCTTAGCACTCAAAGCAAAAGGTGAATATTACTACCTTTTCTGTGAAATGTCCCTTCAATGTCCTTGGTTATGACTATGAGTATCAAATGCTGACGAGAGATTTTTTCTATATGTAACTTGGTTGTAACAGACAGAAGGGCAATGAAAAATGAAAGTGTCATAACTTCTTGTATGTTGCAATTTGGTGATGCTGATGGGCAATGGCCCTGACGTCTGATGCATGATATATGTAGTGATTCATGTCATGATAATAAATAAATGTTTCAATCTTCTTTCTTGGAAGTTTGAAAACAGTGTTGCAATAATCAATTTAAACCAAAAAGGTGAGTTGATTAATAACACTACACAACACTTATAATTTACCTGAACATATTTCAAAGGCTTGACTTTCCTCCATTATCAGCTGGACATTGACTGGTCCTCCCTGGTGTGGATGGATATGTCTGCACAATCAGAAACAACAACAAAGCTCACATGCTCAGTTTTGTCTTCCTGTTTGTAATATATAACAAAGGGATGTATAATAACCTGTTGGCTTGTCCAGTGAACCTCATCGTGTAGAACTGTACTAAATTCTCTGAAAAATCACATGTACCAACAAATTCTGATTTATTAAGGTTTTCTTTTGTGGAGTTAAGGAATGCTCTTTGTTGCTTGGAATGAAGTCATGCCGAAGCAAAGAGGACACATACTACAGAATAAATCTATAAATTCTTTGGAAGTTTTCTATACAATTTCTAGATTACAGTGGTCAACTAACCCCATTGGCGGAATTGAACTTGTTCATTTAAATGTTCGTCAAGAGAGTGTTGTAAAATTTTATGTATTATGGTTTCTCCTAGCCAATATTCACAATTTACCATGATGCATTGAATTGATGGGCTGCAAAGCATTTTTGCAATCTATTGTTTGTAACTGTTTAAGCTGCCATTTGTTACCGTATTTAGTTTGGCATTTTCTATTATTACTTTTTTGTTTTGGGGAGTTGTGCACACACAAGCAGAGTGATATTTTCACCTCATGATGTACCTCCATGGACAAAAAAAAGTGAGCTATGTTTGGAATGCATACATGCTTTCATACCTGCCAAGGTACATACGGATATATATATACCCATATATGGACAGACGGACGGACAGACAGTCAGCCAGCCATACCTATTTCTTGGAAACTGCAAGTTATTTTGTACTTGTGGAGTACTTGTACTGACATTCCAGACATGACTCAATTTTTTTGGTCCATGGGTGTACAAACTTGCATCTTCTAACTGATTTTGACAAAATTTGGCATACTTATATTCTGATATCACATGAGTCCTTGCACCGTCTTGCATTTTGGATGTGAACAGAGAAGTTAAGGATTAAAGCTGAAGATCATATTTTATACTTAGAAGCTGCATATGCTCACATACTTACTAGACAGAGGACACTAGTATGCTTTTTGTACCACAAAGTTTCATTTGCTATTAGAGAATAAGGACATCTTGAATAATTCTTTAATGGCTGATGAGGTGTATTTTGATCTTAGGGCTGTAACAATAACAGAACAAGTGATACTTTTCCCATTGAACCCAAAGGAACTGTTAAGAGCTACCATAACATTCTCTTTTAAGTAACAGTTCGCTTTAGAGTGGGTGTTCTTGGGATTGTGGGCCTATATTTCTTTCAAGATAACTGTCAATTTGAAACATTGTGTGGCCACTTGGAAGACTTGGGCTGGTTTCACCAGCTGAGACCTTTGAGAGGTAGAACTGGAACTTAAAAATTCAATGCCACAGCTGGGATTTGAACCACAGACCCTCCGCTTATTAGGCTTATGTGTTTAAAAGCACCAACAGTAAGTTTGTTGGCATAAATAAATAATAACAGTAATCTTAATTAACTTTCTTTAAAGATGTTAAAACTGCATTTTTGTAAAGCAGCTGTTTCACCAACCAGAGTAATGGTTGCTGGGGGCTGTAAACCTAATTAATCAATCAATCAATTTATTCATCCTTCTATCAAATACATGATATTGTCTATATCAGGTGTGTAAAATAACATGATCACAGTAATGCTACATATAAAGTATACATATTAATGTTAATCTAATATTCAAAACAGTACATGAAAGAATCGCGTAATTTCTGAGGTATGTATATTACACTCCATATATTCTTGTACACAGTAAAAGGCTGTTTGTTTAAACAATTTTTTGACTAAGAGAGTAAATCTGTTCAGTGGAAGTTATCTTACATTAAGAGGAAGTTTATTAACCTCTTGAGCGCTATGGATGTAAAATCACATCCATTTAAAATGACGCATAAGCGTTATGGGCGTGTATACACGCCCTGTGCATTTGTGCATTTGACCCTTATTTATCCCTTATCTAACTCAACTTATTTTAATTTTCCCTTTATGAAACATTTAAGTAAAGTCTATATACTTTACTGGCTTACCTTTATATGTTCCTTGTGCAGTGATATGCCTCAAAACAGGGATAAACACACAAGGGCACATATCCACATTTGCAAATTCCCTTCTTGCGGCACATGAAACACTTTCGAGATGGGCGGGACTTTTTTGCTGTCGGTGGTATCCTTTTAGGATAATGTTTTCCTTGAAGTCTGAGGGGTGCAGGGGTTCTGGATTTTCTACCCCCAACGTGGTATTGTTCAATTAGGCTGCGAGCTATTGATAGTCAGAAGTCCAGGTAGGTCATTGTCCTTTGTGGGTTTAGAGCTCTCCAAATTACCAAACAATTGTATATGGTTATATCCAGTTGGTGCAAAAATACCTTTTTATACCACTTCTCCCTTCAGCTACAAGCAGGAAAGTATATGTATGTATTTCAACAAAGAAAGAAATGGCGTCTACTAAGTTACGAAACACGCGTAAGTAAAAGTTGCAAACATGCTGTATTCTGATGACTCACAAACCACGCATACACTAGTGCTTTATTTCACACTATGCTTTGTTTTGCTGACGCACAAGCCACACATACAATGGGTTGACTACTGTTTCTTTCAGAGAACTTATATTAGATACGTTCGACAGAGCAAAATTAACTTTTCACCACAGTGAAACAAAATAGTGCCATTTCAACGTTTTGTAAATGCAGCTCAACTTTGCTGATAACGTACATGTATACTGCATATAACGAGTTTTATACCAGTTTTTGTTTCATTAAAATAACTTAATATTTACGCAAAATACAGCTGTGTATATATATGAAGCACTTTTAGCGTATTTAACAATTTAAATGCCCTGCACTGGATATTGGGTAGCAGTTCTCGGCTCGCGGATGTTTTAAATGGCCAGTGCTCAAGAGGTTAAAAAGTGTAAGCTGTTGGTAACAGTGGCTCTTAATACACTTGCTTAATCGGTCATGTGGTGTGTCTAAGTCAGATTTACATCTAGTATTATAACTATGTATCGTTGAACGATTTGCAAATTTATTAACATTTTCTTTAACATACATAATATTACATAATGAAGGTAGTGTCATTATCTTAATATTTCTAAAGCTAGGTGTACATGTTTCTTGTGATCTTAATTTTGTCATTAATCTAATAGTTTTCTTTTGCCAGATAAATACATTTATAGACGTAGCACAATTTCCCCATAGTCTAACTCCATATAATAAAGGAGATTGAAAAAAAGTATAATAGGAAGTGAGTAGCACATTCTGACTTACACATTTCTTCAATTTGCGTAAAAGATCCATATTCGTGCAAGCTTTTTACAAAGATAGAAAGTGTGTGTATCCCAAGTTAATCTAGTGTCTAAATGGAATCCTAACAGTTTCACACAATTTTTAATATCATGTTGTAATGTAAACAGTATGTTATTAGTTTTAGTTGCATTTATTGTTAAGTTATTTAAGGAGAACCAAGTTTTTGCACTTTCTGTAGATGAATTCATTTGTTTGAGAGTATCCATATCTTTGATGCTATTCTATAAAGTGGTATCATGTGCATATAGAAGTGCAAGGTATGTTATATTTTTAATCATTTACATATATTAAAAAAAAAGAAAGGGTCCCAGCACAGATCCTTGTGGTTCTCGTGCTATTACAGTTTCTAAGTTGGATTTCTCAATTAAAGCTTCATGGGTCATTTTTCACCATTTACGGATCAAAATCAGAGATTTTGAAGCAGAAAGAAATATGGTGCTGCGTGAGAAATGCATTTGGTTATGGACAACATGGATATGAAGGTAGCGATGAATTTGTACAGTACGAGAGAAATATAAGGCAACCACAATGGACCAAAGAGCAGAACAATAATTTTTTCAGCATACTTATATTATGATGAAGATTTTAACATGGTTTTGCCTCATATAACAACCTGGAGATTAGTTTATCACCACTGCTTCTGTGGTGCAGTGGTTAGCGTTCTTGCTTCATAGTATGGAGACTCAGTGCTAATACAAATACGATTTTAGACTATAAGATAGAAATTATTCAAGCCCAACTCTTAAACAACCTACAGTAAATGAGTTGTTTCCTGAGTCAACCTCCCAATATAGCTATGAAAACCTGGAAAAATACACCAACAGGAAACAGTGGATGCTTCTTGGTTGTTATGTATGAGAAATTGCAGGCTCGTATGACAAGCATGAACCAAAACAATTTGTGTACCTGGGTTTACAACATTGTGGTGAAATATGCTTTTATGATCCAGCGGTAAAGATGTATATCTGAGTAACCATATACCAAAGTAACACAAAAAATGACCAGTGTTTTTGAAACCAGCAGTTAGTTGGGTCAAACTTATGGTGGCTTAACATTGACCTAAAAGCCCATACTTTCCACCAAGATGGTTCAATACCAACACCACATTAAACAATATGTCCATTAATAAATGAAGGCTTTCACGGCTGGAGTCATAATTAGAACAATATGCTTCCAGGCTAAGAGGCCGTGGTCCACTGGGCTCCTTCACTCTCCCAGACTCTGCAAGTGAAACATCTGGGAGAGCGAAGGAGCCCAGTGGACCATGGCCTCTTAGCCCGGAAGCATATTCTTCTAAATATGTCCATTGTTCACAATTATGTGGAACTGTAACCTAGCTTCAGAGACATTGTTTGGCCTTCTCGGTCTTCCAGTACTGTATTAGATTTGTTTCTCTGGGAATATTTTACAAACTTGTTTCAGAGGGTATCATGAAGATGAAACTCCTACAAACCAGTATTGAATACATTGCAGCTCTTGAATAAAAAGTCATTTGGCAACTTCAGAGAACACCTGCAATCATGCATAGATTTAAATGCAGGCCATCTCTCTGGTTTAACTTTAATATTCCTTTCCTAGACTTCATATTTAGGTGTATGAAGCTGTGTATATAGAACCCAGAAAACATTTTATTTTTAATAAGTATGAGGTGAATAATCCTGCACACATTTTTTAAAAATTGCTTAGTAAAGATGGTGCATTGATAAGCTGTTTGATAAGCACTAATCACTCATGTCCCAAAGAGTTATCATGAGAAGCAATAGAAAACATTTTATTAACAGGTGAAGTGTAATTTTTACGTAAGTGTTAATACTGTTGGGTATCTTTTGACAGATGGCAGCAATAGCAAACCTTTTCCACGTAGTTGGCGCAGAGAACCTAACACATGTTCCAGTGCAAAGAATGATCCTAACAAGAAGCCTATTCCACAAAAGAATAAATGCTTTGATAAGAGACTGCAACCACGGGGGCAGTATAACAGCAGTGGAAAGGAGAATACCAAGGTAGTATGAAATTTCAATCTGTTGGAAATTATCTGCACATAAATGCTAATTAAGATTTTCTTATGAGTCAGCCCATACAAAGTGCTTTGGCATTTCATGAATGACTGCTGCAGAGTATCATCTTTGTTTATTTTGTCACTTATATGCTGATGCTTCAGAACTACTAATTTTTAGTATTTATTTGCAGTTGTATCAACATTGCAGCCATTTTTAAACTGAAATGGATTATCTCTGTTTGTAAACTTTGGTAGTAGCTTAAGTATTAGTGCTATAGTTGATCCTAAGACAGCACCATGTACTCAGTCCCGAAGTCTCTTGGGCCACTTTTTGGTTGAATTTAGTAGCACTTTCAGAGGAAAATTTGCTGCTGCAGTGATAAAACACTTCAGGTTGTCGATTTTGTGTCTTTACTTAAAGACCAAATATCACAATTGGTAGTTCAGACAATTTAGGTCTGAACTGGCAGATTAGCCAATCAAAATTATGATGAAGAAAGGAACACGTAAGTGGAGCCCTGCTGTATTGCTCCAGCTTTGTGCTTGGTTCCTGTTTTGAAAAATAGTGGTGTTGAGATCTTTAACAACTCCCTATAGAACTATCTCTTGGCACACACTGGTTGATATCTCCACGCTTTTCTTACAAAATTAGAACTTACAGGTATCCACTTAGCCTCAACAAACCATTCTGAAGCAGGGTGATGACCTCTTTGGACTCCCAGATCTTTCTCAGCAGCTTACTAAGAACTTGTAGCATACTAAGTCATTCTAAGAGTAAGGTGAAAGCCTTTTTGTCTGAACAGGATTCATCTGGGCTGATATTCTGCAAATGTCGCAGTAGCCACTTTGCTTTTGCTCACCTGTTATGCTATAATTCACAATGAGAAAGTGACATTTGAGGTTTGTAAGCTCTCATGTTTAGAACCTCTTGTCAATATGCAAGACTCTTTAATTTTCTATAATTGTATAAGAGGTGAAATCAGGACTGAAAAATTCAATGCCATAGCCGGTATTTGAACCACAGATCTTTGCTTCATGCACGGCTGCTCTAACCACTATAGCCAACTTGCCAGAACATCTGTTCAAATGGCATTGAATTTTTCATTTTTGATCCACCTCTTAAACATTGCCCACACACAGCTTGTGTGTTTAAAACACCAGTAGTAAGTTCGTTGGCATAAAAAAATAATCACTTTGTATAATTGCTATTCATGAGCCTTTACTGATTGCTTCTATAGGGCCATTTTGGCACAGACTCACTACGTTGACCACTTTTTCTGTTTTTGCAGTGCATGACCCCCTTCCTTGGCCGGTCATTCATAGCTCCATTTTAAATGAATTGCTGGGTAGTGCAATAAAGAAACCTCTTAGAGATTTTAATTCTTACAGGGTCTTGAAAATCTCGTCAGCTGACTTTTCTGCTTTATGAAATGCTACAACAGCCATCTGATTGTTGTATTCACCCATTCCATCATGAACACCAATAGCTCCAGTGCCTCACTTCTTGCTTCCCATCAATAAAAGTTGCTGACCTTGAGTAGGTGTACAGTTACTGTCAAAAGTTTGACAGTATTTGTTATCTTTCAATGTTTGCAAATTCTGCCTTGTCTACATAAACAAATCTCCTTTATTATTTATTTATGCCAACAAACTTACTGTTGGTGTTTTTAAACACACAAGCCGTGTGTGGGCAAAGTTTAAGAGGTGGATCAAAAATGAAAAATTCAATGCCATTTGAACGGATGTTCTGGCAAGTTGGCTATAGTGGTTAGAGCAGCCGTGTATGAAGCAAAGATCTATGGTTCAAATACTGGCTATGGGATTGAATTTTTAAGTTCCAGTTCTACCTCTTAAATCTCCTTTATGTTTGCCAGTTACTTTTCCCAACCTCAAATTGCAAGAGTTCAAGGCTTAATGATCAGTAATGTACATGTGGAGAACTGTAGTTATGTATTTGCCTGTACAATGAAGACTTGGCATTTTATGTTATACGAGGGGCATTTAAAAAGTTTTGCAACTGCCATCTTAAAGCCCAAGCCATTGGAATTCAAAAATTTATCCTCACAATCCTTCAAAGTACTCTCAATTTCTATCCATGCACAGTTATGAGTGGTGCAATCACTTATCTAAAGCAGCGCTCAGATTGAGATATTGTCAACAGAGCTGAATTTATAGCCTGAGCAAGATCCTGCGCTCTGCACTCATTTAAAAAGTTTTTTTAGCAATGCAGAAAACAACCACAAGTCACACGGTGCAAGGTCAGAGCTGTAAGGTGGATGGTCAAGCAACTGAACTTTTAACATCTTCCTGTTTCTTCACATTTGCTGCTGTTTACTGTGAGGAGACATTGTGGTGCAAAAGCAACAGCCTTGAAGTTCATAGATTTGGAATGTGTAACTCAATTTGCACAGACGTTTTGCCGCATTTTGAAGTCTCTCAACCTTCTTCTCATTATAAAATCTATCTTGTTATGACATCAAATAAACATACTTCATCACTATGAACAGCTACCAAATTTTGTTCCCGCTATCACCTAGCGGGTGATATAAAAATATAGTATCTAATGTTTTCATTAGAAATATCCGTGTTTTTGCCAGCCATTGACACAGGGACTGTAACTGTTGCAAGTAAAAGCTTACACTTATGCATATTTCGATAGCTTAAGGTCCATTGTTGGTAGCTACATTAGTTACATTTTTGTACTCATTATTGTCCAACAATGCAGAGGCTGACTGCAAAGCTTCTCGAGTGCCCCTCATGTAAATTTTAAGAATATTGTATCCATATATTGGACAAGAATTATTTACAAAATTCTTATTCAGAGGAGAAAACAAAATACATTAATAGAATGCACTCAGTAAGTAGTATATTTAGGAAAGGTATATTCACGTGAGTTTTGCAAAATTTTCATCAAGACATATCTGGCAAACAAACTGGCTTAGAAAACAAAGTGGACAAGGATGTACAAATGTTGAACTTGGTAGAAACCTCGATATCGAGTACAAATGCAGATCTTTTAAAAACTACTAAAGAAATTGAATCTGTCAGATGCCTCGTGGTGAATTTAAATGCAAGCCAACATAATTTAAGAAAAGAAATACGGGATATTAGGGGTACTTTTTCTAGGTTAGAATTAAGTGTAACAAACTCATGTACCGTTTCCAATGTAAATGTACCTACAGGCTCAGCTGACGCTAGAACAGACAGAGTACATAGTCCAATTCAAGCCTCAACTGATCCAGGTGAAATGTTTGCAGAACAAATTTCTGTATCCGGTGAATCAAGTGTGCATGGTATAAACCCCATTAGTTACCAAACATGGCCGCGTCATTTATAAAATTAAATTCCCGTACCAAATTTTCAGGAGATAAATATTGATAACCCGAAATTGTTTCTTAAAGAAATAGAGAATTACTTTAAAGTAAAGCAAATTGCTGAGGCATTAAGGATGGTGGTTATGGGCAAAGACCTTGAAGGGCAAGCTAGAAATTGGTTGTGCCTAACCTTGGGCGTGGACACAAATTTTGAGTCATTTTCAAAATATTTTCTGGCTAGAAACTGGGGGCAAACCAGCAAAATGCAATTAGGATGGAAATAACAAACGGGAAATACAATCCAAATTCGGGAATAAACATGATTGACTACTTTGTGAAGATTGCTCAGAGAAGCAAATTGTTAGATTCACCACTAAATGAAAAAGAACTGATTGCAATAGTGATAGGTATCTATCCGGAGCACATTTGAAATAACCTTATAGTGGCAAAACCAGGAGGTTTCTCAGAAATGATAGACTTGTTTATTGGTTTTGACTATAGTCAGGTACAGCCAACCCAAAATATCAGGGATTCCATTGATCTCAATACAAGAAATGGAAACAGAAAAATTACAAGTTCTGTTAGAGTAGGGACAGAATATTACAGAAGTTGGAACAGAGGACCCAGTCAGGATACAAGGCAGAGATACCAATACACAGTGCCATATTTTGAGAACAGAACTTCAAGTAGAAGAGAAAATAACTTCCCTATGGGTAGACAATCACCACAGGGAAATGGAAATCAAAATCAGAGTTGTCAGTATCAGAGGGGAAGAAATGGACAAATTAATACAGATTTTATGGCCATAATTGAGGATATCAAAACAGGCATAATACACGGCAAGAAAACATTTAGGCGAGAAATTTTAACCAACAAAATCGAGGATAGGGTGAAGCAAGAAATAATCAATTTCTGTCCCAGGAGTTAAATGGGAATGCAGGTTTGCCAACATCATTAAATCCTCACGCAAATCCGTTTATCGGCGATAGTAATGCAGAGGCAGTTAGCGAAGTAGAAATTCAAAGACAGGGAAACTGATAAACGAGCACTGCATGATCCCGGGAGTTGCTCGTAATAATCAGTGTACAGGCGTAGAAACAAATTGTCAGGGATCTGATAATAATACAAATCAATTTAATATTGGTAAGGCATTTAAATCAGATAGCAAAATGTAATGTTCAACCCTCTCACTATAAAATTGACCTTGATGGGAAAATATTACTGTGCAATGCTTGATTCAGGGGTATCAAATTCAGTAATAAGTGAGCAGTTTCATGATACGTTACTTCAAGAAGGAAATAAGATAATGTGTTTACCGACTAGTGGAATTTTTTGTACCGTAGCTGTGGGAAAGATAAGACAGTGTGTGAAATACCAGATAATGCTAGAGGTTAATATAAATGGGAGTTTATTTGAAATGATACGCTTGTTGTTCCTAAGTTAGTATGTGATATAATAATTGGTTCTGACATGTTATCAATGTGGGAAGCTATCATGGATTTCCGAGAGAAAAGATTAATAATAACCCTGGAGGCAAGAAATTTAATAGTTCCATTTGAAAATGAAGAAAAAGCTGAAGCAACGCAGAACGGAAGGGACGGACTACTTCAGGAAGATGAAATATGTTTTGTGGAATATATAAATATAAGCATAAATAATGTGTTAACTGTGATGGGAATTGATTACCAAAACATAGGTAAAGGAAGAACACAGCATGAAAATAATCCATATAAAATAATGCAAGACACCTAATGAAAAATTTCTTACCTCAGATATACGTAGAAACAAAGTGAAATAGAAGTTCATTTACATTACTGTGTTTCATGTGTGGCGGGGGTTTATTCTATATGATGGTTAACACATATTTTAGCGTGAATGTAGCAGCAAATGGAGCACTGTTTTTGCTAAAAGGTGGAAAGTTTGTTAGAGCAGACGCCACTTTTATCTTCAGGGGAGGTGGTCGTGGAATGGAATGCATAAATCAACGTACTTTTATTAGAAACACATTTATTCGTTATATGTACACTTTACGTCACAGTTACAGCTAGTTAATAACTTTTAAAATTGGATAGCGTCCATGCTGTTTAAAAGTTTTGGTGTAATTCACATATTCACACGCCATCAACACTTATACGTCCTTACACTTTGAAGTCACAGACGCTAATGAATATAGTCCCCAGCGTCCTATGACGCAACACCGCCATTCTTGTGTATTCATCCGCGCAACAGTTCTCATTGGACGAACTCAAACAATTGAGAAGACATTGTCTATTTTGAGTATTATCAAAAGAAATAAGTCCCTGATACACCCAAATTAAAAGAATTAGAAATTTACACACTCTCACAAAAATATTTACATGGACAATCTTCTATTAGTCAATATTCTGTCTCATATGCCCCTTGTTTTGTTTTTCAAATTGTCATCTTATTTACAATCTTGAAACACAATACAATACTTCTCCCTACTCCTATGATTCAATCACTTTGTACAATATATTTTTTTTTCCTTTACAGTCTTCTTCACTGTTTGTCTTTGTCCTTTGTTTTGACATAATACAACATGTCTTTATAAGTTTCACATATTCGGTTACTACATGATGTATTCGGTTATTATACAATACATATCCAGTTATTGCACAACATATTTAGTTATTACACAATATGTCCAATTATTATGCAATACATATTCAGTCCTTGTACAATATATCCTGCTATCATACCATATATGTTGTTATTATACAACACACCTTCTGTCATTATACAATACATATTCAGTTGTTGTACAACACATTTGATTACTACACAACATGTCCAATTATTACACAATACATATTCAGTTATTGCACAATATATCCTGCTATCATAACACATATGTGTTCTGTTATTATGCAATACATATTCAGTTATTACACAATACACATTCAGTTTTGGCATAAACCATTTAGTTATTACTCAACATATTCAGTTATTGTACAATATATCCAGTTATCATACAATACATATTCAGTTATTATACAACACATATTCAGTTCTTATACAACACATACTCAGTTATTGTACATTTGACATTGACACAAATACAATTTAAGTGTTTCATGTGGTTTTTGACTTGCATTCATTGCTATGAGGAGAGAAAAACAGGATACAAATTTTGAGCTAATGATTATGATCTTATTTATGGCAATATTTTATTCATTTCTTTGCCTTCTTTGTCTTATAAGCTTATGTATAAGCAGGTTATTGAGTCAGTTCTTAAACTCTGATGTTACTAATGGTACTAACTTTCTTGATTGGGTTATTATTCATTGTTGTTTGGTTCAACATTTCTTCGAGCTTAGCATTGGCTATATTCATCTCAATTCATGGGCATTGTTTTTCTGATTATGGTTTTCCTCACTTCACTAATTGTCATTTCTTTGTCTCTTATTTTTATAAGAGAAAACTTCCATACTTACAATTATTCTGTAATTGTATTATTTTTCTTCTCAATTTACTCTCGACATCTTTGTGTCGAAATATTATATCTTTTTCATCATAATTAATTCATTTTTATTTTTGTCCCTGACATCCTTATGTCAAAAACATATTATCTTCCGTCGCTATGATTCATTTATTTAATGACAATCAGTGTCCTCATCTGTCTTTGTTGACAATGCTCTTTGTGGTCGATATAGCCAATGACTATGTTGATTTTCTTCCCTGTTGTAATCCTATTCTGAACGTAATTTCCTATAAGTAACCCATCAAAATTGTTATCTTCTTTCATCTCTATTACTCCTGCCTTACACATTCGTTGACAAAGGCTATTTGGTTCTTTCTTTGTATGGCTTCAATTTATTTTTGTGGTATCTTCCTACCAACTTGCCATTTGTATTCTGTAGCTCATACGTGTGGTCACCCAGCTGTTTTGTTATGACCAGTGGTCCAGTATACAATAGTTCCATCTTTCCAGATCTCTTCTCAGATGCCTTGGATGCTTTGTGGCTTTTTAAGAGCACCTTTTCTCCAATTTGTGGGGACCATTTCCTGACGAATCTTTTCACCTTGTTCCTCCCTTTTTCAGCCTTCTGTTGTAATCTTCGGAATGCCAATTGACATTTTTCTTTCTCTGATAATTCTCTTTGGGCAGCCATGGTAGTGTCAATGTCAATTGCTAATTTTCTTGGTTTCGTGTTGGTCATTAGCTCGATAGGTGCGAACTTGGTCGTGGGGTTCACCGAATGGTTAATCACCTCCTCTATATATCCGCATTTTTCCGTCCAGGAAGTGTGGTCTCTGTGGCAGAGCAAACGAAAATAAATACTAATATCCCTCATGATTCTCTCAGTCGGGTTTCCCTGGGGATAATATGCTGAGGAATAGTACAATTTTACTCCTAATGTTTCTAAGGTGTTCTGAAACAATTTGCTCTTGTGCATGGTCGCATTGTCCGATAGGATACATTTTATTCTCCCATATTTTGGGATGTAGTCTTTGACGATTTTATCTAGGCATGTTCTGCTTTTGATGTTCTTAATGGGGTATATTTTGGTGAATTTTGTAAAAACATCAAACATGACAAATATGTATCTGTTTCCATCTTTACCCCTTGGCAATTCTCCATGCTCGTCAATACACACCAATGCATTTTTCTCGTTCCTCACGATGGATTGTGGGATGACATCGTACTTTACATTAATTGGCTTGGCCTTTTGGCATAGGTCGCATGAGGAAATTAACTTCCTGACCTTCTTGCCGAGATGTTTAATGTACAATACCTCCTCGATGGCAAGCATTGTCCTCTCAGTACCGGAGTGAAGCATCGAGTGGTGGAATGCCAAAATGACCCTGTCCTGTAAGGAATTTGGTACCATCATTTTCCATTTCTTTACGTCGCGACCATGCAATTTAAATAGGATGTTCCTAAATTTGCCTATTTTGGCATTCAATCTTGGTATTATGTCTGGAGCCTTGTTGAATAGCCTCTTCAATTCAGGGTCTTCTTGTTGTAGCTTTGCTATGTTCTTGAAGTCTTGCAAGATCTCATTGTTTTCTTTGCTACTTATCTGCATAATTTTGATCTCATGGTGCGGACTGTATATCGTCTCGGGTATGTGACTCTCCGACCTCAATCTTGACAATAAGTCACTGAAGATGTTCTCCTTCCCCGGGATATGTTTGACCTCTATGTCGTATGACATTATCTCATGTATGTACCTTGAGATTTTGGAGTTGGTCAGCTTGCATTTTTGAATGAAGGACAGGCTTACGTGATCTGTATATATAATTATTTTATAAAGATATATATATTGTCTGAACTTCTGCAACGCAAAATGGATTGCACCTATTTCCAGTTCGGTTATGCAGGCATTGGCTTCTATTTTATTTAAAAATCTAGAAGCTGTGGCAATCACATGTTTGTTGCCATCTGCATCTTCTTGTGCTAATATCGCACCATATGAGTGCGCACTAGCATCAGTGTATACTAGAAAAGGTGAATTCGGATCCGGTCGTTCCAGGAGAATACTGTGCTTGAAAAGTTCTTTGATATTCTCAAAGGCCACCTGGTGTTCAGCATTCCATTCCCACTTAGTATCTTTTTTCAACAGTGCTCTAAGGGGTACCAATTCCTTAGCGTAGTTGACCACGAATTTCGACTGGTACTGTAAAATGCCCAGAAACCTCCTCAACTGTTTTAAGTTACGTGGGGGTGGTATATGCTCTATGGCCTTGACCCTCTCCGGATTAGGTTGTATACCATCAGGTGTTATGATGTGGCCTAGAAATTCAGCTTCTTTGACGAAAAACTCACACTTTTCTAAATTTAGGGTCATGTTGCTTTCCTGGAACCTGGATAATACATAATCTATGTGATGTAAGTGCGACTCGGGATTCTCACTGTATATTAGAAAGTCGTCTACATATTGCGTCACAAAAGTCTCGATGGTATCTCCAAAAACTTTGTCCAGAGCTCTCAGTAGTGCACTGCTACTGGTCGATAGTCCAAAGGCACATTTTGAAAAATGGTATACCTTTCCTTTGTGTAAGAAACAGGTATATTTCCTGACATCTGGATGAAGAGGAATTTGCCAGAATGATGCTGTCAAGTCAAGACTAGTGAAATGTTGACCTCCCTTCAATTTCGATATTAGTTGGTCTACCCCCTCAGGCCTGTAGTGATCCGGCAAGGTATGTGTGTTTATCTTCCTTGCGTCGATGGTCATCCTCAATTTTCCCCCTTTCTTATGGACCCATACTACTGGATTCACATAACATGAGTCCGACGGCTCTATTATTCCGTCCGCTAACATTTTCTGGATTACTCTGTCAGCTTCCTCCCTAATGGAGTTGGGGATGGGCCTGGATTTGTGTGAATAGGGGGTTATATCTGTTACTGTAAAGGTATGTACGTACTTGTTACACGTACCTGGCTTCTTATCGAAAACTTTCCTGTTTTTAACCAATATTTTCCGAAGTTGGTTTCTTTCCTCTTCAGAGATGCCATGTGCCCCCCAGACCTTCTCATCGATTAGCTGTAATATCGATTCTTCTCCATCTGTTGGTAGTGGTTCAGGTTGGTAGTTGTCCCAGGCAACATACTCGTCTTCTGTGCAGATCCAATGGCTGCAAACGTTAGTTTCTTCATCGCTCGTCCAACCTGTTTTCTTCTTATGTACCCTTAGGTCTACCAATCTATTCTCGTGGACATTGATGTTTTCCACAAAGAATTGTTCATCCGGATGGATCCCTGTCTGGTCTGGTTCCTCCTGGCATGTTTCTTCCTCCAGGAACTTCGCAGTGCATTCTGAGGCTCCTTCCTTAATGATAAATTCATGTAGGTCATAGTTAATTACCGACCTCCAAAGGTTAAGCAAATCACTGCCAATGATTAGGGTAGCTGTTAATCTTGGTATTACTAGGGCAATAAAATCGAACTTCCAACTTCCGATTTCAATTACCAGCCTTACTTGGTATTTAACATGTTCCTTCTTCTTGCCAATTGCTGTGCTGCAATATACTCCACACACAGGCAAGAATTCAGCATTTCTTTTAGTTATCAGTTCCTGGAACAGCTGTTCGTCACATACTGATGTGCTGGCTCCTGTATCTATCATTGCTGGCAATTCGATACCCCATACCTTCAGCCTAATCATTGGTGGATTGGTTATCTCCTTTCTATCACTCGCCTGTCTTCTCAAGGTACCTACATTACATTGGTCAATATCGCCCCTACTGCCACACAGGTCAACTTCCGGGACACAAAGTTGACTTGTACTTAGTTTTCCTGGACGTTGGAGGTGATCGTAGTTTCTGTATTCTGTGCAGTATCGGTCCTATCCGGCACATTTTCATTCTGTTCCTGTTGTCTTATGTTGTCGATGTTCCCTTGGTTTCTGCCCCTTTGACGTGAACCCCTATTGTACGACGGCCTATGGCTGTTCATGTATTCCCTACAGAATCGTATATGATTCACTTGATGGGTACGATCTCCTGGTCTTCCACGATCATACCTGTGCGTTCTGTACCTCGATTCACCCCTCGGTATTGTGTCGTGGTACCGCTGTCTTGTGTTCTCCATCCTCTCGCCATGATTATGTGGTTGTGGGAAATGGTGTGCCCCTCTCCCCCTTTCATGGGTACTCCTAGTATTTGTATGTTCTCCTTCGCTTTGGTTGTTCGTAGCCGTGTTTCGGTTTAGGATGGGTGAGTTTGGGTGACCGTTCCTATGTCTATGCTCATTAGGCCGACCATTTTGTGTTTCGAAGGCTGTCAGCAGTTCTATCATATCTGCAAAATCTACCGGCCTTGCAACAATTAATCCTGTTCTCACTGTGTCTGGGAAATGTCTCGTTATGCTGGCAATTAGTTCTGCCTCCGACAAGTTAGGGTCTAATAGCTTTCCTTTGTTGGCTACTTTCATGAAATAGTCGACTAATGACAATCCTTTGGCTGGATCGTATCTACCTGTCGCTAGCTCTACCCTAGTTTGGTTTTGTTTAGCTGGGCCCCAATATCTTGATAGGAATAAATTTCTGAATGAGCTATAAGACTCATGACCAGCTAGTGTTAACCTGAGCCATTCTAATGCCTTGTTTTTTAAGCTTTTCTTAACTATCATCATCCTAAGCTCGTTTGGTATCCTTTTCACTTTAAACTATTCTTCCATCTCTTTAACAAAGAGTTTTGGATCGTCTCCCTTCTCCTCGTCAAATGTAGGTGGTGTAATTTCATGTAATATGCTGTTGGTGTAACATGTGTTATGTGTTGTGTCATTGTTTGGTTGTGAACCTCTTTCTCTGTATGGTGAGTCAACATTTTGTACATTACTCAAATAACTCTCATCTTGTACATTACTTACATCTAAATCATCTTGTCTTTGTAATGCCTTCACAACATCATTTACATTAGCCAAATTTTCTTTCCCTTTTTTCATTTCTTCACAAATTGATTTTAAATCATTCTTTATTTCTAAGTGGCTTTGTTTCATATCATTTATAGCATCCTGTTGTGAACGCATCACATCATTCATTGTCTTAATTTTAGGAATTACAATTTGTTCTACAGTTTCATTAATAATGTCTTTCCTTACTACCTCAATCTCTTTCCTTAATTCCTCGGTTATTTCTGCTTTTACATTTGTTATTTTACAGTCTACACTTGTATTACTTTCTGTTATTTCATCCCTACATTTAGCAATTTCTTCTTCTAACACAATTTTATTCTCTCTCATCTCTGATTCTATCTTTCCCATCCTATCTCCTACAATTTCTATCCTAGCTTCTAAGGCTTCCTTTGTTTCATTTAAGTTTTTATGTACTAATTTTAAATTAGTTTCCATTACTTTCATATTTTCTTTACACTCCTGTCTTCCTAATTCTATTTTCTGTTCTAGGTTCTGTCTACCTAATTCCATTTGCTGTTCTAAATTCTGTCTACTTAATTCCATTTGCTGTTCTAAGTTCTGTCTACCTAATTCCATTTTCTGTTCTAAGTCTTTTCTCACTTCCTCCATTTTCTGACCTATCTCTTCCTTATTCTGTTCCAGTTTCTGACCTATACTCTGACTTAAACTTTGTTCTATATCCTGTTTCAATTCTATGTTATTTTGCTCCATTTTCTGACCTATCTCTTTTTTATTATTTTCCAAGTCCTCTCTCACTCCCTCTATTTTCTGACCTAATTCTACCTTGTTTTGTTCCAGTTTCTGTTCTAGTCTTTCAAACATCATCATCATTAACCTTTGATCTTTGCTTATTTCCGCCTGTTCATCTTCTAATCCTTCCTGATAACTAGGCCTATCTGCCCCTTCCCCTACTCCTGTTTCTATCTCTTTTCGCGACATTTTAATTCCTTTATCTAATTCACTTTTGGTTAAAAGTCCCGCTACTTTTCCACTTCTAAGTATCATTAACTAATGGAAATAAAATAAAGACACAAAAAATTTTGATCCTACTTTCTTTTCTGCTGATTCTTCGTCCGGTTATTTACGTCTCCTGGGTAGTTGGTTTCGCTAGATGATCTCCGGTGTTTTTCCCACGTTGATTCTCCGTGTATCGATGTTTTGTTGATATCAGACGATGGTCTAATGGCGTCTTTCTCCTGCACGATGAGATAGCGTCCTTTTGTTGTTAGCACTTCGCACCCTCAACTTTGCATTCCACTCCAAATTCGCGCTCCACGTTGGGCAAGCCATTTGTGGCGGGGGTTTATTCTATATGATGGTTAACACATATTTTAGCGTGAATGTAGCAGCAAATGGAGCACTGTTTTTGCTAAAAGGTGGAAAGTTTGTTAGAGCAGACGCCACTTTTATCTTCAGGGGAGGTGGTCGTGGAATGGAATGCATAAATCAACGTACTTTTATTAGAAACACATTTATTCGTTATATGTACACTTTACGTCACAGTTACAGCTAGTTTAATAACTTTTAAAATTGGATAGCGTCCATGCTGTTTAAAAGTTTTGGTGTAATTCACATATTCACACGCCATCAACACTTATACGTCCTTACACTTTGAAGTCACAGACGCTAATGAATATAGTCCCCAGCGTCCTATGACGCAACACCGCCATTCTTGTGTATTCATCCGCGCAACAGTTCTCATTGGACGAACTCAAACAATTGAGAAGACATTGTCTATTTTGAGTATTATCAAAAGAAATAAGTCCCTGATACACCCAAATTAAAAGAATTAGAAATTTACACACTCTCACAAAAATATTTACATGGACAATCTTCTATTAGTCAATATTCTGTCTCACATGCAATCAAATCATTTTCCTCCTTAAAAAAAAAAGAAGGTAAATATACGTATCATTCTAAAATAATATTAATTTTTTTCACCATAAGTAAAAAAGGTACTTATAGACCATAGTTGTTAGCGATGGGGTAATAACATAGCACACAATTCTATGCATGAGGGCAAAATGGTGTATCCACAAACCATTTGTATGTATTTAAAAATTGTTTCATTTGTGTCAAGTGACATAAACATGTGTTGACTTTAGCTAAAACTCAAGGATATGAGTGTACAGTGAAAAGTGATAAAAGATACAAAAAAAGAAATGTAAATATGCCATAAAAAAATGCACATTATCAGGCACGCAGCCTCGACAAACAGATTTTCTCACACATCGAGAAGTGGTTTCGCTGTTAGAGAATGTAAGTTAAAAATAATTTTTGTTCCTAACAAGTTATTTTAAACTTAGGGGCATATGAAACGGTATATATTATTATGTATATAGTACATTAGGATAGGATATAATTTGTATGTAGATAAAATATTTTAGGATAAAATTGTTTAAATGTTGTTACTGATAAGAAGTTACACAAGGAAAGTTGTCAAATGTAAATAGCGACCAAGCTGTCTTCAAACGCCTCATTCAAGTATTAAGAGGAAACAAACAGGATGTGGGACGTGGCATGACATGTCACCCCCCACTCCTCAGGTATTTCTAAGGGAGGCATACTGACAGTAGCGAGGGGAGGTACCGTTAGGAACAAAATGGAGGACCACAAAAGGATCGGGTCAGTGAACGCTGGAGCAGAAAGACTCAAGTGCTTGGATGAGGCGGGTGTAGCTGTTAGGGAGTTGGTACAAGATAATGTGAATAAAACCAATATCCGAATGCTAAGTAACATTTATTAATCCACCTGCATAACCACCCCTGAAAAAGAGTCAACAGCTGAGGGCAACGGAGACGACATCTTGGCAGCATATATTCCACCCTTCACAACACACCAAACCACCCGTCACAATTGTGATAGGGAGAGCAAGAGGATTAATGACTTCATTGTCAGAAATCCAGCATTAGCTAACAACATATTGGTAAAACTAAACACCATTTAGAAACCAGAATAAAAGAGCATTTTAGAAATATTAAGTATAAACAAATTAATAAATCAGCTGTGGCGGATCATTTTATTTCATTTAATCTTGAAATAAATCCAGAAGTTAAATTATTAAGACAATTAAATGGACCTATAGATTTAATGGTTTGGGAAAAGATATTCATTGTAAAAAACAAGAGCGACATTATGAATTTTGATATACCACCAATGGACTGTATTTATAAATTTTTGTTTTCAGAGGTTGGTTACAAATAGATCTTTTAACCTCTTCAGCGATATGGACGTGAAATCACGTCCATTTAAAATGATGGATAAGCGTTATGGCCGTGTATACACGTCCTGTGCGTTTGTGCATTTAACCCTTATTTATCCCTTTTCTAACTCAACTTATTTTAATTTTCCCTTTATGAAACATTTAAGTAAAGTCTATATACTTTACTGGCTTACCTTAATATGTTCGTTCTGCAGTGATTTACTTCAAAACAGGGATAAACACACAAGGGTACACCTCCACATTTGCGAATTCCCTTCTTGCGGCACACGAAACACTTTCGAGATGAGCGGGACTTCTTTGAAGTTAGTGGTATCCTTTTAGGATAATGTTTTCCTTGAAGTCTGAGGGGTGCAGGGTTCTGGATTTTCTACCCCCAACGTGGTGGTATTGTTCAATTAGGCTGCAAGCTATTGATAGAAGTCCAGGTAGGTCATTGTCCTATGTGGGTTTAGAGCTCTCCAAATTACCAAACAATTGAATATCGTTATATCCAGTTGGTGCAAAAATACCTTTTTATACCACTTCTCCCTTCAGCTACAAGCAGGAAAGTAAATGTATGTATTTCAACAAAGAAAGAAACTGAGTCTACTAAGTTACTAAACACGCATAAGCAAAAGTTGCAAACATGCTGCATTCTGATGACTCACAGACTACGCATACACTAGTGCTTTATTTCACACTATGCTTTGTTTTCCTGACGCACAAGTCACACATACAATGGGTCGATTACTGTTTCTTTCAGAGAACTTATATTAGATATGTTCGACAGAGCAAAGTTAACTTTTCACCACAGTGAAACAAAATAGTGCCATTTCAACGTTTTGTAAATGCAACTCAACTTTGCTGTTGACGTACATGTATACTGCATATAACGAGTTTTATATCAGTTTTTGTTTCATTAAAATAACTTAATATTTACACAAAATACAGCTGTGTATATACGAAGGGCTTTAAATGCCCTGCACTGGATATTGGGTAGCAGTTCTCGGCTCGCAGACGTTTTCAATGGCCATTGCTCAAGAGGTTAAGTTGAGCATCAGTAACTATGGTAACTTGTTGGATAGCTTTGAGAATAAGTTGGATGCAACTTGAACTAGTCAGGATTATACCACCTTTCAATATCAATAAGATAAGTGGAGCTTTTAGTTTCTAATTTGTTCTTAATTTAGATTTTGTTGCTTCAGTGTTATTAGCTTCAATTTTTCTTTAAAAGTGTTAAGTATTTGACAGTTCAAACCAATATGGAGGAATTTCTTGTAAACAATTTATGCCACTAAAAAGATTGACACATATGGTGTTTTAATAAGATCCACATATGTTCTGCAACTGCTGTTTTTCGAGGATACTCAGGAATTACTGTGTGAATGTTTGGTAGTTCCCATCTTTTATTTTTTGATTTTTCATAGTAATATTTTGCAATATTTTTTTTTGAATTCAGAGTTAACTAATCCTCTAGCTGCGTAAAATGGTAGATTAACTATAGATTCCTGCACATTGCCTGTACCCTTTTTTGCAAGGAAATCAGCTTTCTCATTACCACTCAGTCCAGCATTAGCTAACAACAACATATGTTCTGCAGTAAGTTTTTGTCTTATCTCTTGCAGCTTACAATTTATACAAACTTCATTTGGAATGAAAAGAGCTTCACACTCTATTCATAGAAAATTAAAGATAAACTCTTCATATGCAAAAATTGTGTACATATTTTTAATGAAAATTGATAGAGCCAGTTTAGAAATAAATAAATAAGATGAGATATCTTCTGGGCTGTTTTGCATACACACATACATACACACACATGCACAAGCAGGTGCGCACACACACACCACACACCCCACACCCCACACACACCACCACACTGCACCATTCATGACACTGATTCATGACCAGCTAGTTAAAAAAAAAAAATTATTTTGTTCTTTAACGACGCTGTCAATTGCCAGGATCACATCAGCGTCGCCGGTGTGCCGAAATTTTGTCCCGCAGGAGTTATTTTACATGCCAGTAAATCTACTGACATGGAGCTGTCGTTTTTAAGCACACTTAAAAACCATCGGTCTGGGCCGGATTTGAACCCGCGACCTTGGGATCAGTAGGCCAGCGTCTAACCAACTGAGCCACCCAGACCAGCTAGTGTTAACCTTAGCCATTCTAATGCTTTGTTTTTTCAAGCTTTTCAAGACTATCATCATCCTAAGCTCATTTGGTATCCTTTTCACTTTAAAATACTCTTCCATCTCTTTAACAAATAACTTTGGATCATCTCCCTCCTCCTCGTCAAATGTAGGTAGTGTAATTTCGTGTAGTAAGCTGTTGGTATAACATGTGTTGTGTTATTGTTTAATTGTGAACCTGTTATCTCTATATGGCGAGTCATCATTTTGTACATTATTCAAATAACTTTCATTTTGAACATCACTTACGTCTAAATCATCATTTTGCCTGTGTAGTGCATTCACAATTTCATCAACATTAGCCAAACTTTCTTTTCCTTTTCTCATTTCTTCACAAATTGATTTTAAATCATTCTTCATTTCTAAGTGACTTTGTTTTATATCATTCACAGCATGTTGTTGTGATTGTACTACATCAGCCACAGTCTTAATTTTACGAATGACAATTTGTTCTACAGTTTCACTAATAATTCCTTTCTTCAGTACTTCAATTTCTGTCCTTGATTCCTCAGTTATTTCTACTTTTACATTTGTAATCTTACAGTCTGCACTTGTCTTACACTCTATTTCATCCCTACATCTACCAATTTCTCACTCTAATACAATATTGTTTTTTTTTTCATTTTCATTTCCATTTCTATTTTTCCCATCCTATTTCCTCTGATTTCTATCCTAGCTTCTAAAGCTTCCTTTGTTTCATTTATGTTTTTGTGTACTAATTTTAAATTACTTATATGTTTTCTTTACATTCCTGCCTTCCTAATTCTATTTTCTGCTCCAAGTACTGCCTCAATTCTTTCTTATTCTGTTCCATTTTCTGACCTAAACTCTGTTCTAAATCCTGCCTTAATTCTTTCTTATTCTGTTCCATTTTATGACTGAAACTCTTTGGTCTTTTCCTATTACTGCTACTTCTTCCTCACTTTCTGTTTCTATCTGATAACTAGGCTTATCTGCCCCTTCCCCCATTCCTGTTCCTACTTCTTTTCCTTTTTGTGACATTTTCGTTTTTTGATTCAGTTCAGTTGGGCTTAAAAGTCCTACTTTCTTGCCACTTCTTAGTAACAAATAAAAATAAAGTAAATTTTAAATAAACAGTTTTGATCCTACTTTTTTCCATTGGTTTATTTCGTTACATCCGTTCTCTCAGCGATTGGTTTCGCAAGGCGTCCCTTGATGTTTCCCGCGTTGATGTATAAGCGTTCCTCGGCACTTCCCACGTTGATTCCAGCCTAATAACATCTGTTGTCTGCAACTTCAATGGATTGTTTAATGGCGTCTTCGTTTTCGCGCTTAGACTGGCGTCACTTGGTATTTTGCGTAAGTTCATTTTCCATTGTCTTTTATTTCATCCTTCTATTCGTGCCACGCGTTTGGACAAGCCATTTGGTGCCGACTTTTTAAGGGGAGGCATCTGTGGAAATGACAAAAATCCACAATTTTTGTCATAATGATGTGAAAATGTGTATGTATGTGTGCCAAAGCATAACTAGAAGGTTTACCAAGTTTCACTTTTCTATGCAAGATAGGTTTTGCAAAAAAAAAAATTTTATTGGTTTTTTTTTGCTGCAATTTTAGGGTAGTATAGCAAACGCTTCTTACAAAATATTATTTGTTGTAAGTAAACTAAACTCTGGCCATATGTTTCCCTAGATTATGTCTACAAAACCTGGTATTTTTATTTGGCTATGTCAAACAGTTTTGGAGAAAAAAAATATTGAATACCTCAATGTCCATTTTTTTTCAAATTATTAATAATTTTCTAAATAAAAATTTAATAACAATTAAACTACTCCATCTACAGCATTTAAAATACCAAGTTTTATGAAGCCACTATCTAAGAACATGTGTGCAAAATTTAAAAGAAATCTATGAAGAACTGTATTAGAAGATGCATTTTGAAGATTGAAAAATGTGAAAAAATAGAAAGCAGAGAAAAATGACTTAAGGTTTTAAGTGTATGACAACATACATTTACTGCTTTAGAATTCCCCTGGACTATATGAAGGTCCTTCAGCTAACTGTTTAGCTTCTTCTTCTTTAAGTTTTGCTACTCTTAACTGTTTTTTTTTTTTTTTTTGCCGATTTGAATGTATTTAATGTACTCAGTGCACTCTGCTTTAATCTTCCCTTATCCCTAACATTACTAATTCTTTTGCTTACTGGGCTTACATTACTAGCTGTGGCTCTTTCTTTTACATAGAGTAGCCTCACAACTCATATTAAATTCACCGATAGCTGAAGTCACTGCAATTCTTTACTACTTTGAACCTGCTCCTTCAAGATCTACTGTAGATCTAGTTATGCTTGTTTCCCGCTAAGATTTGCCAGTTTGCCATGTAGGCATTATATTTTTTCTTGCTGCAAGAGATTTCTGTGTTTGCTTTTGCTTACCCACTTTACAATATTTTTATACCAGTTAATAATAATTTAATAAAAATCTGGTCCACTTAATGCACAATCTTTGCAACTTTACAATAAATTATAATAGTGAGAAGAGTATTAGCTGCTTGTGTGTTTACAAACAGCTAAATAAAGAATTTAGATTTTCACTTAGGTACAGCAAGAAGACACTTATTTAGTATTCCCTGCCTTATCTTATTCTATATTATACTTATTCTTATTCTAAACTCTACTTATCTAAATGTACACCACAATAAAGAGGACTTCTCTTTTCTTCAAGCTGTGTAATCTCGAATAAAATTCAGAGTAATACAACCACGTGGTACACACATGTTAAAACAGGAAACATTTGTTTGTTTCACCGGCATGAATGTTTGCAGAAAATCCCACAAGATGTCTCTGCTTACATCCACCAATACTGACTCAGACTGCCCAATTTAAACTTCAAAATTATATGCAATTTTGCTGCAATGGGGTAATGAATGCATTTCAGCAGGCCACGCCCACCCACACATGGGCATTTAAATCATGGCATAACGGCCTTTTAAATGGTGATGAGGAGTAAACGATGGTAGATTCTGAAAGTACAAGGTACAGACATAATTTTAAGGCAAAAAACGAAAAATCACATTTTTTGTCATTTTTGTCCAAATTTCACCGATGCCTCCCCTTAATAATAATACTTTGAGTTGAGCTATGAGATTCTTTTTTCCTTCCCAGTTCGTGGTACGGGTGAAATGAACGAACACAGGATGTAACTTTACTATATCACTTTTATTTGCACTTTTTTCGTCGAATATTACACTCGTTACGTTAATTAACTTTCGTTGCACCTAATTATTTTTCCTTGATAGTCTTTTCATGTTGGCAGTTATTTTAGACCGGTTTTAGCATCCGTATCTAAGGGTGTCGCAAAACGTGTCTTTCCTTTCCAGAATCCAAGACAATATTAAGAAAAAAGTTGGCACCTCTTTACATAATGCTTTTGTATTCCTACGCATATGCACTTATTCTCCCGTGAAGTACACCTTGAAACCCTCCTACACGCTAAATAGTTCCTGTAATGTTAGGGAGGCGATCATTATCTATCCTCCCTACACTTTTAACATTAAATATACATAGTTCTTATATTTATACATATTAAATTTGAACATGTAACTTAACATTTATGACATTTTTAAACAATTACTTCTTTTTTTTTTTTAACAATTAGGATAAGGGCAATACATTTTCAGTATTCAACAAATCCTTATCAGCATGAAAAGTAAACTATATTTACAACAAGTATTTACATAAATGCAAGTAACAAACCAAAAGTTAAAACTTCTTGGAATTTTAAAAAAGCAGATTGGTCCAGTTTCCAAAATGAGATAGAAGGGAAGTGTAATATACTGTTAGAATCAGAGTTCAAGTCAACAGATGAAATGAATAAAAAAATTTGTGAAATATTATTGACAGCAGCCAAAACACATATCCCCAAAGGAAAGTTAAAGAAATATAGCTACTTTTGTTCTCCATCTTTATCTAAGTTAAAACACGAAAGGAATATAGCAAGAGTCAAAGCCGAAAAAACCAAGTGTCCAGAAGATGTACAAAACTGGAGAAGAAAAGCAGCCATTTTTAAGAAAGAATTAATTACAGCAAAGAGGGCCAGTTTCACAAATTTTGTAGAACATATGGACTATAGGAAAGATGGAAATAAAATATACAAATTCCTTAATAAAACAAAATTATCAAAAAATACAACTGAACCATTAAAACATAACAACAAAAGCTTAACTACAGATAGGGAAATAGCAGAATCCCTTAACAAGTTTTATGCTCAGTCACAAAGAATACCCCAAGTGTATAAAAAACAAGATAAGGCTATCCAAAAAACTATCAGAGAAACTAATAAGCCAAAAGGTATACAAAATGATATTTTTATTCAGGATTTTACGAAACAGAACTGGATTTAGCAATAGAACAATTACAGAACAAAAAATCTCCAGGACCTGACAAGATCCACCCAGAGTTTATTAAACACCTTGGCAGGAAAGGAAAAGAAATCCTACTTAAACTGTATAACACGTGTTGGAGAATGACTGTACCTTCCGACTGGAAAAAAGCCATTATCATCCCGATTTTAAAGAAAAACAAACCTTCAAACAATATTAATAGTTTCAGACCAATATCTTTGACCAGTGTTATTGCAAAAGTGATGGAAAGAATGGTGGCATCTAGACTTAACTGGTTCCTAGAATATTACAACTTAATTAATAGTTCACAGACCGGCTTCAGACAGAATCATAGTACAAGTGAAAATGTACTCCAAGACATCAAGGAAGCTTTCAATAGAAAGGAGGATACCTTAGCAGTGTTCATTGATTTTAAATCAGCATATGACTCAGTCTGGAGAAACAAATTAATTGAGAAGTTGCAATCAATAGGTGTGAAAAGTAACATGCTTAAATGGATAACTCAGTTTATTTCACAAAGATTTTGTGCCACAAAATATAATACATACATTTCCAAATATAAACAAACACACCGAGGACTTCCACAAGGTGCTGTTCTGAGCACAACACTCTTTAACATATATATAAATGACCTTCCATCAATAATAAAAACTTTAGAAACCAAAATTGCTTTATTTGCTGACGATATAGTCATTTGGACTTCAGGCTCTCCAAAAAAACCTGAATTAATTAAAGACAGAATAGAAACAGCCCTAAACAAAGTACATGAATGGAGCTCCAAAAACCTCATGACTATCAACGTGGAAAAAACAAATTATGAATTATTTACACTAAAATACAAACCAGTTAATATTAACATAAATTATAATGGTAAACCACTCAAAGCAGTTGATGATGCCAAATACTTAGGCATCACTTTTGACAGAAAGCTAAGTTGGAAAAAACATATAACAAACATCTCAGAAAAGGTTGAAAAGAAACTGCAAATCCTGAAAAGGTTAGCTGGTGCAAAATGGGGCTGCTCAAGGAGAGTCCTTAACACAACATACAAAATGTATGTTAAACCAAACCTCTTGTACTGTTCTGAAGCTTTAATAACAGCAGCAAATGCTAACATCAATAAACTTGAACAAATACAAAATCAGGCTCTTCGCCTAATCACTGGAGCAGTTAAATCCACACCTATTGATGCCATGCTTGCCTTAACACGGACCCCATCAATAACAACAAAAATAGAAGAACAAGCATTGCTCCAACACAAGAAAATGTTACGACTGCCAAACTCTAAATGGACAGAAGAGAACCTCCCCCATTCAATCCTTAAAACTCATAGTAGTTTCCTAGAAAAGGTAACACAGATTAAATCCAAATTGAACATTCCTAACACCAGAGAAAATCTACTTATAAGAGAAAATCCATTGGAATTATTGCAACCTACCTTCAATTTGGAATTAATAGAGGAAATAAGTAAATCAGACACACCAAAAGAAATACAAAAACTTCTAGCTCTGGAAACAATCAATACTAGGTATCCCACAGAAGAATGACTGCACATATATACTGATGGATCCTCCAAGGAAAACCTTACTGGAGCTGGAGTTACATGTTCACATTTTTCCTTTTATCATTCTGTTGGCAGAGACACAACAAATTATGATGGAGAAATAGAGGCGATATACATTGCTCTCCGACAATTATTAAATCGTTCCTTAAATAAATTTAACAAGGCAGTAATTCTTTCAGTTTCTAAAGCTGAAATTCAGGGAATATGTTCAAATACTACAAAGAAGTCAACAAAAATTAGAGAATGCTACAAAATGTAAACACAACTCCAAAAAGTTAATAAGACTGTTCACCTCCAGTGGATTCCAGCACACTGTGGAGTCATGGGGAGCGAAGCTGCAGACTCACTTGCAAAGAAAGGCACAACAATAAAACAAAAGTCTAAATTCAATTTCTCATATTCCTCAATAAAACGCTTGATCATTAAAAAATTTTCTCATTCATGCCTACAAGAAATAGAAACAAATGCCAAAGATAAAAAATGGATTACATTACTTTCCAACCCAGATGTAATCCCCCAGAGACCAAGGAAAACAGTGGTGTCAGCCTTCCGACTACTGACAAATCACGACTGCTTAGCAAGTCATCTCTATAGAATAGGTATCTCAGTTTCACCAATATGTGTCCTGTGTAACGATCCAGCAGAAATGAACGAAGACCACTTGAAGACCTGTGAAGCATTAAGATCAGAAGAAACTACAGTTCAAAAGTATTGGAAACCACGAATGCTAATGGCTTCATTGCCAGATGCAAGGCACTAGAAAACAACAACATTTACATAAATGCCTTCTTTTCAGGGTCTAACCATATATTCTGTTTCAAGACAATGGCAATATATTTTCAGTACTCAACAAATCCTTACCAACATGAAAAATAAACTATATTTACAACAAATATTTACATAAATGCCTTCTTTTCGGGGTCTAACCATATATTCTGTTGGAATCAGGACATCAAATTTTTTGGTTAAATGTCTCTGTTTATTTTATAGATGAGTAGTAGAGAAAGCAAAAAAGCCTGATGTGTTGCACTCATATGGTTTTCTCTACTCTTATACACACTATTCTTACTTTGAAATAGATTACACTCATTTTTCTGCTTTTGTTATTTGAAGATAAAGTATTGAACTTGTTAAATGCATAAAATTATGGTGGAAGAGGTGAGACAGTTGTATTTCCATTGTTATTTAAATAATTGCAATAATTGAAGTCTCATTACACAAAAAAGAATAATAAAATACAAGTATATGATAAGCTTATAAACTTATGGCTCTTTCTCTCCTCCTCAGGTAGCAGACAGTGATGTAGAATACGGATCAGTATTTGTGCCAGGAAGCAAGAAGCACAATCTAAACCATCTGTTAAACTTTCACTATGCCCCTAGAGAGGGTGGAGTACTGCGCAACACTCGACAGAATCCTACAAGATGGCTCTCTTCCACCCACAAACACAAGTATAACAAGGAGCAGTTTCTGCAAGCCACGTAAGTAGCATATGTTCGCTCAACAGTTTTTTATATTAACATAGGATATGCCTTTGTCACATGTTTCATCATTCACTTCAGTGCTTAACATTTTACAGCCATTCCTATGTGCTAATGTAGACTCAAGGTTAATGTTATCTTCTCACATTTGACAAGTTCTCTACAACAGGTGAAATTTTTGGTTGCCAGGTCGCTGTTGGTAATTGAATTGAATTACATTTAAGTGCTAAAGAATTTACATCTTGGTCTGCCCCTGAACTTGGGTCTTGGCCACTTTTGTCATTGGACAGCCTCTAAGATTTCTTACATATATTTACATTTCGATGTGTGCTGTTGTTTATCACTTTTGCTAACATTTGTAACTGTCTTCAATTTTACTTTTATCTTTTGCACCACTTTTGTCACCTCTCCTTGTTTTCCTTTTTCTTAAAATTCAGTATTTCTAAATCACTCAGAACCGCTCTAACCTTCTTCTTAACCCCCCTCTTATTTCTTTCCTAAATTTCCTAGTCATTTGCTAATGAAACCCTTCACCACAATTTTGCTGCAAATGTATTGTGCACTGGTACGATCCAAATTAGACTGGGTGTATTGTTTATTTGTCAGCACGACCATCTTTGCTGAGAAGATTAGATACGTTCCATTATAGGAGCATATGCATGGCAATAGGAGCTTTTCCAACAAGTCCATTTATCAGCCTTTATGTCGAATCTGCAGAACCTCCTCTGCAACATCGGCTGAGATTATCTTAGCAAATTATGGTTGTGCAGTTAGATGTATGCCTAAGCACTCAATGTTCACTTCTTTCTTCACCACTACGCTAAGAGAACAATATAGGAAAAGTATACTTAGCCCTAAGGCAGCGGGTTTTCTTTTCCAGGAGCTTCTAAGGAAGCTTAGAATTGAAATGCCTAACATGTAATGGGGACGAGAGGCTCTACCTCCCTTACTAAGTGGAGGATCTGTGGCTCAAATCCCAGCTGTATCATTAAATTTTTCATTTCCAATTCTACCTGTCAAACATTAACATAATTTTATAGATAGACCGCGAGCAAAAAAGAGTCAGTGTGTGCATGTGTCAGCAGAGCCATGTCCCTTCCACACCACTCATGCATCACGTGATACGCTTCCCTCCCTTTTCGCATTCCCTTGTATGAATGCGAGAGCGAGTGAATAGCTGACCAGAGCAGACGGGGCAGTGGAGGAGAGGCAACACAAAGGACAGTGGAGGGGGAAAGCAGAAGAGCTTCAGTTTTGGTAAGCCACGCCTCCAACTTTATTTTGTTCGCGTCTATCTATAGTTTACTCAATTTCTAATTAAAATATATCTACTACACAATGTGCAGTTGGGATTTCCATGTAGATAAGAGAAGGTGTTCACACTTGGAGTGGAAGTTACATAACTTGCATTGTGAAACACAAGCACAGAAAACCACCTTAGTGTCTTTAATAAATTTTGTAAGAAATTACCAAAATTGCTATCAATGAAGTGGTGAACTGTTTGATAAATGTAGGAGATGACTCACAGGAGGCAGAGGAGGGAATTGAAGTAATGTCCAGTTCAGATTAATGGACCGTTGACTATATAATTAGAAATTAATTTCCATGCCTAGTGTTGTTGGCTAATGCTGGATTTCTGACAATGAAGTCATTAATCCTTTTGCTATCCAATATTTTTCACTGATGGATGGGGCACTAAAAGTGACCAGACTTATTTGAAGGTGGTCTTGGTCCATTTCCTTTTGCAGATCACATAGAAGACAGAGTAATGAAGAATATATCCCAATTCTGTTTAAATGTTTTGCCAGACAATCATGTTCCGTAATCAACCTGAAGGTTGAACTGCTGTTTTTCGAGGATACTCAGGAATTACTGTTTGAATGTTTGGTAGTTCCCATCTTTTATTTTTTGATTTTTCATGGCAATAATTTTTTTTTAAATTTAGAGTTGACTAATCTTTTAGCTGCATAAAATGGTAGATTAACTATAGATTTTTGTGCACTGCTGATATCCTTTTTTGCAAGAAAATCAGCTTTGTCATTACCACTCTGTCCACAATGAGCTGGTATCCATTAGAAGACTAGGTGTTCTTGAAGTGCTGTTAGCTGGGTAAGGATTTTCCAACATTCTATAATTGTTTGGGTTTTTGGTGACAACTTGGAAGTAATTGCTATAATTGCCGTCCTGGAATTTGAGAGAATAACTGCTTGATGAAAATGTGAAATTCTATACAAAAGATTTTGTAGGGCCATTGGGATTGCTTCAATTTCTCCATCCAAGTTTGTAGTTCCATAACTTAAAGATTTGTAATAGGAAAAGAGGTGACACGTGCCTCCAGCCCCTACTCCATCTCGGTTTGATATTAATGATCCATCAGTATAAATATGGAGCCATTCGTGTTCTGGAAATCTAGTATGGATTGTCTCTAATGCCAATAATTTTAGAACACTAGTTGGAGTATCACTTTTCTTAACTTCTTCCGTCAGGTGTAAATAATATGTGATGTCTAATGTTTGTGTCGGATTGACTTTAGATATGAAGTTTTCCTTTGAATTAGGAAGGTATACATTCTTCTTGATGTCTTGAATTTTGGAAAGAAAGCTCTCATAGTGTGTTTCATGTTATTTAGACATATAAATACACAAAGTGTGTGGTGAAAAACAAATGTTTTTCTGGACACAATGAAAGTCTGTGTTCCCTCTAACATTCTGTCATTGTGATCGCATGTCACATCACTGGTTGGTTTATTTTGTGTACTGTGATCTCCTACTGGGCATACTTTATACAGTAACTTGGAATCAGCTGGAACTCATGGTTAAAATTAGGTTTCTAAAGATGCTCTGGTTGGCATTTCACAAATGATGATAGTGATTATTTAGTTTCCATTTTCTGATTTAGAAATATTACATAGTATTACAATAAGTTCTTTAGAACTTGTTGATTGGTTAAGCTTGATGTCTAGTAGAGCTTCTTAGACTTTTCGGGTTTCAAGTGATTCCAATTTCTATTCCATGTAGTTAAGTATTTTCCATGGAAGAAACAAAATAGTAATTTTGTCATTCTTTCTAGGCTGACTGATGTTAACAAATACGTTATCAGCAGTGCGACACCTGGTGTGTTAATACAGACACCTCTGCTTGCTAATGAGAGTAAACCAGCAAATATGTTATAATATTAGAACATTAGTTAAGAGTATCACTTTTCTCAACTTCTTATGCCATGTGTAAATAATATGTGATGTATAATGTATGTGTCAGATTGACTTTACATATGAAGCTTTCCTTTGAGTTAGAAAGGTCTATATTCTTCTTGATATCTTGAATTTTGGAAAGTAAACTCTTCTGAGTTTTTAGTGTATGTGAAATTTGTCTTGTTCCATGTATTGAATGGGAGTCTGATCAACTTTTCGTGTTGAATAAGAGCTGTTTTCTCTATTTCATATTCAATGGGGTTTTGGTTGGTTAATATTTCCATAGCTGGTATTGGTGTGGGTTTGATAGCACCTGTAATTAGTCTCAGACTTTGGTTTTGATGGATTTGAATTTTCTTTGTATTTGCTGTTGCAAGAACTCTGCAGTAAGTAAATAAAGGCTTTATATATATGTTGTTAGCTAATGCTGGATTTCTGACAATGAAGTCATTAATCCTCTTGCTCTCCAATATTTTTCACTGATTATATTGAAGAGAGCAATAGCAGTAATAGTATATATATATACACATATACATTGTATGTCGTGTTAAAGAGTTGCTCTGGAGCATCTCCACTTCATTCCTGTTAGATGTTATAACAGTGAAAGACACCCCTCTGCTCTTTGTATTACATTTTCTATTTGTTTGGTCCATGTTTGGTATGAAATATAACTCCCAAATACCTTGCTTCCTTTGTTTCTAGTAATTGTTGACCCTCAAAATTTAGTTCTACTTTTAGAGGTTTTTTCCTTGGTGAAAAGATTTGTTAGTTTGATTTTGTTATATTAAGTCATTATATTTAAAGTAAGAACAAATTAGAAACTAAAAGCTTCACTTATCATAGTAATATTGCAAGTTCTTTGGTGCTGACACGTTTCGAGTTGTCTCCAACTCATTCTCAGTACAACAGTAAGTTTGTTGGCATAAATAAATAATAATTACCATCTGAAGGTTATTTAATCCTGGGATATAAAGTACTTACAATAGTAAGTCACCATTGGGGTAATTTGTTTCTGATGTGAGACTGCCTTTGTGGTTTACCAGGAGAAATATGAACTGGTTTGAGAATTTAATGCCATTCTGGCAGTTTGTCACAATAGCTCAGTGGTTAGAGCAGCCGCCCGGTAAGTGGAAGGTCTGTGGTTCAAATCCCAGTTGTGGCATTGAATTTTTAAGTTCCAGTTCTACCTCTCAAAATTTGCACACACACGGCTTGTGTGTTTAAAAACACCAACAGTAAGTTTGTTGGCATAAATAAATAATAATTACCACTGTGTACTTGTTCATATTTCAATATATTCCTTCCTTATCTGGTAGCAATAAAGTGTTGAGTTAGGAAATGACATAGCCACGAAAACATAGGACCTTGTATCCCTATCTTTTTTACTTTCTTTAGTAGTTTTTTTCTGCATATAGAATCATATACGCTTTGGAAATCAATAAAAACTGATACATTATCTTCTTTTCTTTTGAAGAAGTCTTTGATTTCTTGACTGAGAAGTAAGACTTGTTCATTTGTAGAGTGGAGCTCCCTGAATCCAGCTTGATATGGGGAAATAAAATTTTGTGATTCTAGAAACCAATTTAACCTGTTGGATACCATTCTTTCCATCACTTTTGCTATTATCCTATTAAGAACTATTGGTCTATAATTTTTTATTTCTGATTCTGTTTTATCTTTCTTCAAGAATGGGACAATTATTGCTTTTTGCCATCCAGCAGGTACAGTAGTGTTCCAGGATAGATTGTAGAGTTTTAGTAGTTTTGCTTCTTTTGCAAATAGTGATTTTAATTCACCTTCCACTTCTGTGAAATGAAAATGTGCAAGCTTTGTACACTCACATTTTTCATTGGTTAGGTATTTGGGAATGTTGGGTGATGTGCTCGTTACTTAGCAAGTTCTGTGTTGGATGCATCTGTTGGCAACTAGAAGAGAGAAGAGGACTGCTCAGTTTGGCAGTTAAACTGAGCAATTGAGGGAGAGAGGGGAGTGCTGTGTTGAATGCTACAGAAGAGCTGGCAGAGAGAGGAGGTTGCTTTGCCAATCCTTAATTACAGTGCTAGATGCAAGGAAAGAAAGAGTGATTGGCACTATGTGTCTAATTTTTTTCTCTTAAGTTAACTATCTCTTTCATTAAAATAATGTGTTAATGATTTTTATAAGCTTTTTTCCCAGCTATAAGGCAAGAATAGCCTTAAGTATACATATTAATACAGAGTTCTTCATTTAAAACCTAACAGGTGCATAGCATTTTGCCTGTGCGTGATTGTGTGTGCCACAGCTGCCTTTGCTCCTACATAAACTTTGCGCGTAAAGCATGTACAACACTCTTACTGTATAGAAGATGCTGGAAATGTCATCCACCCTTGGCTAAACAAGCATTATATCTGGAAAACACATTCTGATTCACACAATTAAGTTCGGCCACTGTAATGTTTCTAATTTCATTTGTAATATTTTGTTTTAGTTCTTCCAATGTATGAGGATTTGTCTCGTAAACTTTGTCTTTCAGGTTACCCCACAAGTATAGATCACACACTGTTAGATTGGGGGAGTGAGAGGGCCATTCACCGGCACTAATCAGTATCTTCAAACACTTCCTTAATTCTTGAGAGGTAGAACTAGAGCTTAAAAATTCAATGCCACAGCTGGGATTTGAACCACAGACCCTCCGGTAACCAGGCAGGTGCTCTAACATTAAGCTACTGTGACAGCCTACCAGAATGACATTGAATTCTCAACCAGTTTGTTGGAGAAATCTCAGCTGTGGCATTGAATTTTACTTTCTTTTCAGTTCCAGTTCTACCTCTCAAACATTGCGCACACACGACTTGTGTGTTTAAAAGCACCAACAGTAAGTTTGTTGGCATAAATAAATAATAATTTTATTCATGGGCTCCTCTGCTGCATGGGCAGTAGCAGAATCTTGTTGAAACCACTCATACAATTTCTCTTGTATCAGTTCATGATAAAATGTGGTCAAAATGTAAGTTTGGTATCTCTCTGCATTTACAGTCTGCTCATAGAATATTGGACCAATTATGAATCTAGCACTAGCAGCACACTAAACTCTAACTCTGATCATAATGAGGGATTTCTTGAATCTGATGTGGATTTTAGAGGCCCAGAACCAACTATTATGAGTGTTGACACAGCCATTTATGTGGAACCACACCTCGTCAAAATAGAACAGAAGCTGTGGATTAATCAAATCATCATGAGTACTCAAAAGCTTTCACGACCAGTCAGAATTATAGTTAGAAATTAAACCATATTCACTGATGGAAAGAAACCATTCACATTAATGTGTTCGTGATACTGGGTAACTTTGTTTTAAAGCATGAACACTTGTACACTTATATGTTCTAGTTTTAGACAAATCCTCATACATTGGAAGAATTAAAACAAAATAATAGAAATGATATCAGAAACATTACAGTGGCTCAACTTAATTTTATGAATCAAAATGTGTTCTCGCGATATGTTTGTTTAGCCGATGGTGGACAACATTTCCAGCATCTTCTATAAGGTAAGAGTGTTACACATGATTTACGCATAGAGTTTATGTAGGAGCAAAGCCGTCTGTAGCACACCCAATCGCATACATGTGAAATACTCTGTGCCTGTTAGGTTTTAAATGAACCTGTACATACTAATAGGAATATTACATATTAATAGGAATCATTCCATTTACAGTTAAAGCCATTAGAAATATCTAAAACTTCCTAAGGGTCACTTAGTAATTGTGTTACTAGTTTGTTTACCATTATAACTTGTATCTTTTTATTATATTTATTGTTTATCTTGTTGGTACAAGGAGTAGACTTTGAGTGACAATCAAATCTTATAAAGTTTTCAAATTCTGTTCTCTTTGCACAGTTAACATATAAAAAATGAATAATGTTCCATTTGACAGAAGTATAAGTTCTCCAAAACTAACACAAATAACAAGGAATATCTCCAAAATGGTTCACTCTAAAAAAAAGTTTATTTAGACATAAATTGTGTGTTTTAGCAAGAACTACATCTTTTGTATAGTAAGATTTGGTCTGTCTCTTACCGTTCACCAGTTATGCAAAAGTCATCCAGAGTAAATACAACTACAGGGGGCTATAGCCAGAAAATTCAAGATACACATTTCATTTGGCATAAAAATATCTCAAACATATGCCAGTTTAATTAAAAATCGTTATCCATTTTCAAGAAAATCAAATTTTTCTTAAAATTTTCTATGTAAAGGGTAGTTTGGGGTGGAGCAATTTTCTTCAAAATCTTTGTCACATCCTTGAAATACATTAAACTTAAATACCAATTTTGGTTTTTAGCCGGCTTTTCGTTTTTGACTTGTGCTGTCCACATGCACACACAGACACACACACACACACGCGCGCACGCACACACACACACACACACACACACACACACACACACAATCTTTTTCTAAAAATGCTTTTCTTTGGATTCAAGGGGCCTCAAAACATTGTACCCAGTGAAATTTCGACATCAAATTTTTGGGTGGAATACAATACGCCTACTTTGCTATCCTAGTAGAGAAAATAAAAAAAATCTGATGTGTTGCACTCACATGACTTTCTCTACTCTTGTACTAACCATTCTTACAAACAGTTATTCCTATATCTTCTTCGTGTTAGTTAAAATAAACATTTGTACAAATTATCTTATTGGTTATTTCCTTGTAGGTGCAAGGGGAATATTAGAATATGGTAGGCTTTGTGCTATAGTCATATGTTTGAGATTCTGTTGTCTTTGCACACTTAACATATAAAAAAATGAACAACGATGATCCATTTCACGAAAGTTCTAAGTTTTTTGAAACTCGCACACATAACAAGGATATCTCCGAAATGGTTCACCCTACAAGAAAATTTATTGAGACATAAATTGTGTATTTTAGCAAGATCTACATTTTTTGTATAGTATAATTTGGTCTATCTCTAACGGTTTACCAGTTATGCAAAAGTCGTCCAGAGTAAATACGACTACAGGGGCTATATCCAGAAAATTCAAGATATACATTTCATTTGTCATAAAAATATCTCAAACATATGACATTTTAATCAAAATCGTTAGAGCCATTTTCAAGAAAATCAAAATTTTTGAAAAATTTTCCATTTAAAGGGTAGTTTAGGGTGAGGCTGTTTTCTTCAAAATCTTCGTGTCGCATCCTTGAAAGACATTAAACATAAATACCAACTTTGGTTTTTAACCAACTTTTCGTTTTTGAGTTATGCTGTCCACAGACTGTCAGACACACAAACACACACACGGACCTTTTTCTAAAAATGCGTTTTTTTGATTCAGGGGGTCTCGAAACATATATTTCCGGTGAAATCTCGACATCGAATTTTTGGGTGGAATACAATACTTCCCCTACTTACCAGTAGAGAAAGTAATAATGGCATTCACATTTGAAAAGTCCCTAATATGCTGACCTCTCATGGCATGTAATACGTCCTCTGATTGGTGATCAGAGGATATGGTCAGTGAATTTATTTTGATAACTCTCCCGGTCAGGTCGGTGAGACCCGTAAACCAATAACAGGTGTTGTCCTCTAGACATTCTGGGGGTTGTGAAAGAGTGATGTGACCGCTAAAATGTAAAAATATGGTGCACTCTAAAAAGCGGTTACTTTTACTGCTAATTCTCTTCTAAGTGAAAAATATTTAAGAGTAAGAGGATTAATGACTTCATTGTCAGAAATCCAGCATTAGCAAACAACAATAACATTTAAAAAGTTGTTTGAAATGCTGAGACATGTAGAATACAATGGTGAATACTTTCGAAAGAAGATCTAAATTTTTAGTTTTATAGAAGTCATTCTCAAAACTTCTAAGAGTGACCCTAATATCTAAATGGTTATACAGTATAAAGCTATTTGTAGATGGTTATAAAAATGATAACTAGTTTTCCTATTACTAATTTCAGATGTCAGTTCATTGTAAAGTCAGATGGTGACTACTCAACCCATGCCTCAAGTCCAGACATCTTGGTGAATTGGGATCTTATTGAGCAAATTGTAAGTTTTGCACATTAAAATTGCAATTTAAGAAAAGTGCAAATAAAATGTATCTTAATATATTGACTTCTTTCATCAGAGGCTTCAGAGTTCTGAGATGCTGTCTTGCCCCATCTGCCTGTACCCACCAGTTGCTGCAAAAATAACTCGCTGTGGCCATGTCTTTTGCTGGTCCTGTATCCTGCATTATTTAGCTCTGTCAGACAAAACCTGGCGCAAGTGTCCCATCTGCTATGATGCAGTTCATAGACATGACCTCAAAAGGTAAGATTATCCATTAATCCTTAACACAGACTTTGAATAATGGTACACATTTTATTATAAATCAGATTACACCACCAATTTTTGTGTTGTTAGGGACTTGTTGAAGTGACAGATTTTCATCCTCAGAATGTTGTCTGACCAAATTAAGTTGTGATTGACTGAAACCAATGTTATGTTATTACTGTTGTGGCGAGAGTTCTTTTTAGCACTTCGAAAATTTATTTAGCTTAATGGATTTTTATAAACACATATAATGTACAGTGCTGCTTTTTGGAACCTGTAATTACTGTATAAAGTAGGCAGATGATAAGCATAAAATGTTGCATAATTGCCAGTTTCTTACTTGGGTACCATATGTTTCCCAATTGCTATGTCACATACAAGTATATTATTATTTTGTTGCCCTGTTCTTAAAATATAGTTTCACCACTCACAGATGTACTCTTCCTGTATCTTTCATAAATTATGGGATGTGAATTTTGGTGATGTATATCCTTCTAATGCTGCAACTTCTGTAATTCTTTTTGTTATTGTTGACATGCAGGGTTTGCATATTGTACCGTAATATTTCTTGTATGGATGTCTGTTATTTATGTTCTGGATATGAGTATCTAAGTGTCTGTATATCTGTCTCCATGGTGGTTTACATTAGTATTTCTGTTAACTTTTTGGGAATGTTTGTGCTGCTAGCCCTGTTGGAGGTAATCTGTATCAAATGACTGACAGTGTTAGAGTTTGCTGTTGGTATGTTGAGTTCCATGACATGTCTGAAGTTTCAGTGCATTGAGTGTGGTTATGTCTGGAAATTCCATTGGGCATGGAGCTATGAGGTAATTTCATATTTGTTCAGGGATATGTCTTGTTGCAGTTGATATTAGTTTCTTTTCTCACATGCCAATCTTAAAAATTGCTAAGGAGAATTTTCTGGATTGTGTAATATAGGTTTTCTCATTACTTTCCCTTTGTCATATATTTTCTTCCTTAATTTTTGTACTGTATTTATTAAGTACTAAATTATACACTATTAAGATCTGTCCATAACGTTAGTTAATTGACCATAACTAAATAAGTAGGTAGGAGACTTGTATGTAATTAATATTTCGCTTTGCTTATAGGTAAAAAGCTGTAACTAAGACAGAAATTCCCTAAGCAGCACACTTCAGTCATAGATGCAATTCTATTTCACATAAAAGTACATATTACTTTCTGTACTAGTAAGTATAGGAAGTATTGTATTCCACCCAAAAATTTGATGTCGAGATTTCACCAAAAATATGTTTTCAGGCCTCTTGAATCCAAAAAGAGCATTTTTAGAAAAAGGTGTGTGGGGGATTGGGAGGTAGGGGTGGTGTGCGTGTGCTAGAGGCCTGCACGAGCCGACATTCATAGGTTCGACCTGGCACGGACTCAACCAAGCCCGGGCCCGGGCCCTAGCCCGATTATTTAATTTTATTATGCTTATGACATTATATATTATTGTTATTATTTGGAATCTTTCAACAGAATAATCATATAGAATTCCTAGTAAAGGAATGCTGTGATAATTGTGCTACTCTCGGAAAAATATATAATACATTATTTTGTATCTCTTAATTTTCGAGCCCGGGCCCAGCCTGAGCCCGACAAACATTTTCCAAATTAGGCACGAACCTGGCCCGTGGGCATGGCCCGAGCCTGTGCAGACAGTATAACTCAAAAACGAAAACTAATTTAAAAACCAAAGTTGGTATTTAAGTTTGTCTTTCAAGGATGTGACACGAAGATTTTGAAAATAAACTGCTCCATCTTAAATTACCCTTCACATGGAAAATTTGTCAAAATTTTTTATTTTCTTGAAAATGACTTAACAATTTTGATTAAAATGACATGTTTAAGATATTTTAATGACAAATGAAATGTATATTTTTAATTTTCTGACTATAGCCTATGTACTCCTGTTTACCCTGGATGACTTTTGAGTAACTTGTAAACCATAAGAGATAGGCAAAATCTTACTATACAAAAAAAATGTTGTTAGCTAATGCTGGATTTCTGACCATGAAGTCATTAATCCTCTTGCTCTCCAATATTTTTCACTGATGAATGGGGCACTAGAAGTGGCCGGGCATATTTGAAGGTGGTCTCGATCCATTTCCTCTTGCAGATCACATAGAGGACAGAATGGTGAAGAATATATCCCAATTCTGTTCAAATGTTTTGCCAGACAATCATGTCCTGTAATCAACCTGAAGGTTGCAACTGCTGTTTTTCGAGAATACTCAGGAATTACTGTTTGAATGTTTGGTAATTCCCATCTTTTATTCTTTGATTTTTCATAGTAATATTTTGCAATAATTTTTTTGAATTCAGAGTTGACTAATCTTTTAGCTGCATAAAATGGTAGATTAACTATAGATTTTTGTACACTGCTGGTACCCTTTTTTGCAAGAAAATCAGTTTTCTCATTACCATTCAGTCCACAGTGAGCTGGTATCCATTGGAAGACTAGATGTTTTTGAAGTGCTGTTAGATGGGTAAGGATTTTCCAACATTCTATAATTGCTTGGTTTTTTGGTGACAACTTGGAAGTAATTGCTATAATTGCTGCCCTGGAATCTGAGAGAATAACTGCTTGCTGAAAATGTGAAATTCTGTACAAAAGATTTTATAGGGCCATTCGAATTGCTTCAGTTTCTCCATCAAAGTTAGTAGTTCCATAACTTAAGGATTTGTAGTAGGAAAAGAGGTGACATGCGACTCCAGCACCTGCTCCATCTTGGTTTGATATCAATGATCCATCAGTATAAATATGGAGCCATTCATGTTCTGGATATCTAGTATGGATTGTCTCTAATGCCAATAATTTTAGAACACTGGTTGGAGTATCACTTTTCTTAACTTCTTCTGTCAGGTGTAAATAATATGTGATATCTAATGTATGTGTCGGATTGACTTTAGATATGAAGTTTTCCTTTGAATTAGGAAGGTGTACATCCTTCTTGATGTCTTGAATTTTGGAAAGAAAGCTCTCCTAAGTCTTTAGTGTATGTGTAAAATTTCTCTTGTTCCATGTACTGAATGGGAGTCTGATCAACTTCTTGTGTTGTGTCAGAGCTGCTTTTTATATTTCATATTCAATGGGGTATTGGTTGGTTAGTATTTCCATAGCTGCTATTGGTGTAGTTTTGATAGCACCTGTAATTAATCTCAGACTTTGGTTTTGAAAGATTTGAATTTTCTTTGTGTTTGCTCTTACAAGAACTTTGCTGCAGTAAGTAAATAATGGCTTTATATATACATTGTATGTTGTGTTAAGAGTTGCTCTGGAACATCCCCACTTCATTCCTGTTAGACTTTTTAACAGTGAAAGGCACCTCTCTGCTCTTTGTATTACATTTTCTATTTGTTTGGTCCATGTAAGTTTGGTATCAATGTAACTCCTAAATACTTTGCTTCCTTTGTTTCTGGTAATTGTTGACCCTCAAAATTTAGTTTTATTTTTAGTGGTTTTTTTCTTAGTGAAAAGATTTGGTAGTTTTATTTTGTTGTATTAACAGTCATTAAATTTTCTTTGGTCCACCTCTGTAAGTTGGTTAACGATTGTTGCATGGTTTTTCTAGTTCTGTACTTTTGCTTTTTGGTTTTGAAGTCCACATTACTAGGTCATCAGCAAATAGTGCACACTTCACACCTGATTCTTGTATTTGTTGTGGCAGATTGTTAATAAATATATTAAAAAATGTTGTGCTGAGCACTGCACCTTGTGGTAAGCCACGGTGTACCTGTTTGTATTTAGACATAGGTATATTTCTTCCATATCTGGTTGCAATAAAAGCGTTGTGTTAGGAAATGACATAGCCATGAAAAGATTGGACCTTGTATCCTTAATTTTTTTACTTTCTTTAGTAGTTTTGTTCGGCATATAGAATCATATGCACTTTGGAAATCAATAAAAACTGATAAATTATCTTCTTTTCTATTGAAGGAGTCTTTGATGTCTTGACTGAGAAGTAAGACTTGTTCATTTGTAGAGTGGAACTCTCTGAATCCAGCTTGACATGGGGAAATTAAATTTTGTTATTCTAGAAACCAATTTAATCTATTTGACACCATTCTTTCCATCACTTTTGCTATTATGCTAGTAAGAGCTATTGGTCTATAATTTTTTATTTCTGATACTGTTTTGTCTTTCTTCAAGAGTGGGACAATTATTGCTTTTCGCCATTCAGGAGGTACAGTGGTTTTCCAGGATAGATTGTAGAGTTTCAGTAGTTGTTTTGCTGTTTTTCCAAGGTTTTTTATGAACTCTGGATGTATGTGATCTGGTCCAGGAGACTTTTTGTTTTTTAGATTATTTATTGCAATGTTCAGTTCTTGCATATTCAAATTTTGAAAAAAGATATTGCACTGAGTGTTAGGATCACATTCTCTTTCTTGTTTCAAATCTTTCTTAAATTCTTTACGTTCCTTTTTATTATTTCTTGTTACTTTATGTGAATTAGCATAATATTTAATTGAATGAGTAGGCGTAGGCTTTTATGTCATTAAGTTTCAGGACACCAGCATTCTATCTAACATCTCACACTACCATGCTCGACTACAGCGCGAAGCCATAAAAATTTATAAACATGCCAATAACTTCAATAGGAAAGAGGAAGCCCTTAAGCTCAACAAAACTTGGTACCCCGTCATCGATAACATTAAACAACACAGACAGTCAAGCAACACAAACCAATCAGAATCTAGTAGCGCTCGAGATGCAGCTAGCCCCCTCCCACCAACCGCACTGCCTCAGCGAGCCCCGAGCCAATCAGAGAAGACCCCTCCGTGTATAAATTCCGCATCCCAGACAGTCAACGCCTCAGATGCAACTGTTCCTTCACCAAGAAGACTTCGACCACACCACCGATGATGTCCACCGCAGTAGTGGACGAAACGTCTGGACCAAGTTACTCCAGCAGACCACGGCAAATCAGCCCGGAAGACTCTTTTAGAATTTAGAATTTATTGAATGTTTCGGCTATGACTGCATCATTTACTAATATTTTATTGTTGTGTATGATAGGTGTGCTGTTGTTTTCTTTCCTGTCCTTGACATTTTTTATGAACTTATGAGCTTTGTTACCATCTGTCCTATAATCCATTTCTTCTAAGAAATTATTAAAGTGATTCCTTTTAGCAGTATTAATTTCTTTTTTTAGTGTGGCACATTTCTTCCACCATATTTGTGTATCTGATATGTTTTTTGTTTGTTCAGCTGTATTTCTAGCTATATCCCTTTGCTTTTTCAGTTTTTCTAACTGGGGGTTTCAAAAGGGTTTGAAATGTTTAATTCTTCCAGGAGAAATATGTTTTTTTGCAGTTTCTAGGATGACTTTACAGAAATTTTTGTACATATGCTCTGGTTGGTCATGCAGCTGTGAGTTTGTTTGTTCTTTAAATTTATGTTCTAATTCAGTTTTATATTTGTTCCAATCTGCTTTTTTGAAGTTCCAATACAGATTCGTAAGACCTTGACTGTTCTTTGTATTCTCTAGTTTTATATCAGCAATTACTGCTCTGTGACCAGAACTTGGATCTTCTATAACCTGTTTTTTAATTTTTGAAACAATATCTGTTGTAGCTAACAAGAGGTTACTGCCTGCTCCAGAGTAATGTACGAAGGTTGTGGGATCTTCTTTACTATAAATCAGTTCAAAAGTTGTGGTATTCAAAAATTCTTCCACTACAAAAAAATGTTGATCTCACTAAAACGCACAATTTATGTCCAAATAAATTCTTTTTGTAGAGTGAACCATTTTGGAGATATTCCTTGTTATTTGTGTCAGTTTTGGAGAACTTAAACTTTCGTCAAATGCAACATTGTTCATTTTTTTATATCTTAACTACAAAGAGAACGGAATCTCAAAGTTTTAAAAGATTTGACTCGCTGAAAGTCTACTGTATTCCCATATTCCCCTTGCGCCTACAAGGAAATAAGCAATAAGATAATTTCCTGCAAATGTTTATCTCAACTAACACAAGATACAGGAATAAGAGTTTGTAAGAATGGTTAGTACAAAAGTAGAGAAAGTCATGTGAGTGCAACATATCATTTTTTTTGTTAATATGTTTATGTAAATGTTCAAGTAATTTTGTTAAAGACATCCATGTCACTTTTCTGTGATATAATTTTTACTTTTTCTACTGGTTAGTAGGGGTAGTATTGTATTCCACCCAAAAATTCGATGTCAAAATTTCACTGGAAATATATGTTTTCAGACCCCTGAATCAAAAAAAAAAAAGCATTTTTAGAAAAAGATTGTATGTGTGTGTGTAGGTGTGGGCGGGTGGGCATGTGCATGCATGTCTTCATGTCAGTCTGTGGACAGCATAACTCAAAAATGAAAAGTAGGTTAAAAACCAAAGTGGATAATTATTTTAATTTCTTTCAAGGATGCAACACAAAGATTTTGAAGAAAATAGCCCCATAAACTATCCTTTACATGGAAATTTTTTTGAAAGTTTTCATTTTCTTGAAAAGGATCAAAATGTCATATGTTTGAGATATTTTAATGACAAATGAAATGTATGGACGACTTTTGCATAACTGGTGAACCATTAGAGATAGACAAAATTTTACTGTACAAAAATTGTAGATCTCGCTAAAACACACAATTTATGTCTAAATAATTTTTTTTGTAGAGTGAACCATTTCGAAGGTATTCCTTATGGGTGTCAGTTTCGGAAAACTTAAAACTTTGGTGAAATGGAACATTGTTCATTTTTTTGTATGCTAAGCGTTCAAAGAGAGCGGGATCTCAAAGCTTTAAAAGATTGGACTATCACTCAAAGCCTAATGTGTTCTAATATTCCCCTTGCACTTACAAGGGAATAAGCAATAAGATAATTTGTACAAATGTTTATCTCAACTATCACGAAGATTTAGGAATAAGAGTTTGTAAGAATGGTTAGTACAAAAGCAGAAGTCATGTGAGTGCAACACATCAGATTTTTAAATTTAACAAAAGGTCATTATTATTTATTTATGCCAATAAACTTACTGTTGGTATTTTTAAACACACAAGCCGTGTGTGGGCAATGTTTCAAAGGTAGAACTGAAACTTAAAAATTCAATGCCACAGCTGGGATTTGAACCACAGACCCTCCGCTTACTAGTCAGGTGCTCTAACCATTAAGCTACTGTGACAAACTGCCAGAATGACATTGAATTCTCGAACCAGTTTGCAATGTGATTCATGTTGTCACAGTAGCTTAATGGTTAGAGCACCCACCTAGTTAGCGGAGGGTCTGTGGTTCAAATCCCAGCTGTGGCATTGAATTTTTAAGTTCCAGTTCTACCTCTGAAACATTGCCCACACATGGCTTGTGTGTTTAAAAACACCAACAGTAAGTTTGTTGGCATGAATAAATAATAATTACCATCTGAAGGCTATTTAATCGTGGGACATACAGTACTTACAATAGTAAGTCACCATTGGGGTAATTGTCTCTGATGTGAGACTGCCTTTGTGATTTACCAGGAGAAATGCGAACTGGTTTGAGAATTCAATGTTATTCTGGCAGGTTGTCACAGTAGCTTAATGGTTAGATCACCCGCCTAGTAAGCAGAGGGTCTATGGTTCAAATCCCAGGCATAGCATTGAATTTTTAAGTTCCAGTTCTACCTCTTTAACAAAAGGTCTCATGCGTTATCACAATCTGTATAGGGAAAGGATTTGCGGGTTATATTCTGGAATATTAAAGGCTGGTGGGGCAAGGTGAAAAGTGGAGAAATTTATCAAATTCTAAATCTAGCGTATGTGATAGTTGTGGTGGAAGCTTTGTTGTTAAGAGATAATGTGGATTTGAGTGATTTTGACTTTTATGGGAAATGTGGCACTAAACAGAAAGACAAAGGTAGAGGTTCAGGAGGTGTAGGTTTATTAGTGAAAAAGACCCTAAAAATTAAGGTGAAAATTTTGAATGAGCTAGGTGAAAAATCGGTTTTATGGTGTGTACTAAGTGGAATATGGGAGAGGGAAAGTATATGTGGCAATAGTGTATAACCCGCCAAATACCTTAGAATTTTGTGACCCACAGTTATTTGTTAAGATGAGACAAAACATGGAAGAAATATTTAACAGAGGCATACATAAAGGATTTGTTATAATGGGTGACTTCAATGCAAGAGTGGGGGAAAATCAATTGCAATTAATAGATTTTGAAGGGGAATTAAATGGTTTAAGAAAAGAGGTGGAGGAAAGAAGGAGCAAAGATAAATGTATTAATAACGAAGGTAAGAAACTATTAGAATTTTGTGAGGAGAATAATTTGATGATGTGCAATGGAGTGAAAGGAAATGACAGTCTAGGAGAGTATACTTTTATGAATAGAAATGGTCAAATTGTAATAGATTATATTCTATATTCAGCAGATTTTGATGAATACTGTGTGGACTTTGAGGTCCTAAATATAGCTAGTTCTATTAACCATTTTCCTTTAAGGGCAGTATTCAGAGGTATAGATAAAGAAAATGAATTATGCTCTGAGCAGAATGGAATAAAAATTCATAGATACAAATGGAAAGATGAGGAAGCAGAAGTATTTATGGAGGAGCTGGGAAACCAGCAAATATGTTAAGGGTAGTTGGCATAGAGGAAATGCTGAGAGAAAATAAAATTGAGGAAACTGTTATAAAACTTGAAGAGTTAGTGAAACAGGCAGGAGCAAAAATGAGAATGATCGATAAACCAAATATTAGAAGAGGTTGGTATGAGTGTAGCAAGGCAAAGCAGAGAGTTATAAGGGAGTTCAGGAAATGGAGACAAACAGGGGACATACAAGAAAAAGAACATTTTATAATTGAAAGATGGGGGTACAGGCATCTTATGGAAGTTAAAAAGAAGGAATGGGAGGAAAATATGGGTAAACAAATGAGGGAGGCAATAAAAGAGAATGATACAAAGGCAATTTGGTCCTTAGTGAAACGAACTTATAAGGTTAGAACAAGGGAAAACAATATTAAGTTCAAAGTGAGACAGAATATTAGAAGACCCCAAAAGAAAATCGTTTAGGAGTGTAATTTGTTTTTTGATGTTGGTATGAGATGGTTAAATGACGAAAACGTGTTACTAATGTTCATTGTTACGAACAATTAAGTTTGTTTAAAGACGTCATAAATATTTCCATATTTAATTTTAATATATATGTATAAATATTAGAATTATATGTGTTCAATATTAATAGCGAAGGGAGAATAGCTAAAGATCGCTTCCCTAACAATGCGGGAACTATTTGATGAACGCATACGCGGATGTATACGAGAAAGGTAGTATCACGTGAGGTGACGCTGGACTCCTTTCACTAGCGCCTAAATGTTCGAGGTGATAGGATGTGTTTTGGGTAGCGTGTGAACATTGTAGAACATTTACCAGACTTTCATCAAGCTTTTTGTTCCACTTTTTGGAAAAGTGGAAAGACTTAAATAATCTAAAATGGTGCTAAGAGGATTTATTTAAATGTAAAATAGAGAAAAAGTGTTGATAAAATAATACATTGTGGTGAAGAAACATCGTGTGATTTTTCATTCCATCCGTTACCACGCCCTGAGGGAAAGAAGAGTCACATCGCTCAAACTTGAAACAACACTTCGATAAAAACAGCACCAGAAGCATGGTGCCGATATTTTGAAAGTCTGTTAGGGATAAAACAGGGGAGACAAAGTATTCAAGAATTGGATAATACAAGTGACATCCAGCAATTAGACAGTAGGATAAGAATAGAGGAAGTAAGGGAGCAAGTAAAAAGACTAAAAAGAAACAAAGCAGGTGGTATAGATGGAATTCCAGGGGAGTTTTGGAAGGCATGGAGTAGAAACGAGAATAGATTAAGTTTGCTAGTGAGAATTCTAAATAAAGTATTTGAAGAGAGTAAGGTTCCAAGTAGTTGGAGAAAGGCAATGATAGTGCCAATGTTTAAGAATAAAGGGGAGGTAGATAACCTTGTAAACTATAGAGGAATTAGCTTATTATCAGTGCTAGGTAAGATATATACTGGAGTTTTGGCAGAAAGAGTACAAAGTGGGCAGAAGATGAGAGGAAGCTATCAGATTTCCAAGCAGGATTTAGACAAGGCAGGAGAAGAGGGATAATATCTTTGTGATAAGCACATTGATAAGTAAATATTTAGCATACAAAAGGGGGAGAGTATATGTTATTTATTGATTTCGAAAAGGCCTTTGATACCATAAATCGTGAAGCACTATGGTAACAAATTGAGTAAAAAGGGAATGAGCAACAGATTTATTCAGAGTTTACTAAGTATATATAGACAATGTGTTTTATATAAAGATGACAAATAATAAAGTAACAAAATACATTCAAAATAATATAGGATTGAGGCAAGGCTGCAAGTTGTGCCCTGTACTGTTTAATTTGTTTATAGATGATATTCTGGATGCAATTAGAATGGAAAATAGGCATATGTCAATAATTAATAATAGGGAAATACCTGGGTTGCTATTTGTGGATGATTTAGTAGCAGGAACTATATCCAAAGTGGGGATAGATAGAGCAATTGAAGCAATAGATAAATTGTGTAAGGAATGGAGCCTCAAAATTAACGTAAACAAAACCAAAATTATGGTATTTAAGAAAGGTCACAAGTTAAGAAAAGAGGAGAAATGGTATGGCAAGGAAGGGAAATTGAGGTGATCAATACATTTCATTATCTAGGAGTAAGATTAAGCAGTAAGGGAGGGTGGAAAGAGCAGAAGAGAATGGCAATGGCTAAAGGTAAAATTGCATTAAAAGCTATTAAAGCATGCCTAGATAAATTACCAGGAATACAAATAAAACAGCTGGAGAGAATTTACACAGCCGTAGTAGAAGCAAAAATGCTGTATGGAGTGGAGATATGGGGTTTGGAGGAAGGGGGTGCAAAAATGGATGTGATACATAGAAACTTTTGCAAGCAAGTTTTGGGCTTACCACGAGCTTCACCTAATGGAGTGGCACAAGCAGAATTGGGAAGACTGGGAACTAGAGGGATAATGGTGGAAAGGGTGTTAAAATATTGGGCGAGAATTAGGAGTTTAGATGAGCAGAATATTCTACGTCAGTGCTTGATAGTACAGGAAAGACTACATCAGAAAGATTCATGGCTAAACAAGATAAAGGAAATGATGTTAAAAATAGGGTTTGGTGTCATGTGGGAAAACCGGGAATTATTGCAAAGTGGATTTTGGAAAGAAGGAAGATATTGAAAGGCAAGAAATGATAGGAAGTTTCAATTTGAAAACCTCACTGGAAGTTCTAGAGAGATGAAAGTGAGCTGGAACAGGGAAAAATATATAGACATTTGCGATAAAGCAGCAAGAGAAGGCTTTGCATGGGCCAGAACAGGGGTGGTGAAACTGAAAGGGTTGAGAAGAGGGAGAGACCTAGAAAAATTCCCATTATGTCACCAAAGGGATAAAAAATGGCATTTACTTTTAGAATGTGAAGAAACTAGGTTGCTTAGGGGGAGGATACGTAAAAAAGATTGGACAAGGCTACCAAATGAAATTCAAGCAATGAATGAGAGGTAGAACTGAAACTTCAATGCCACAGCTGGGACTTGAACCACAGACCTTCCGCTTACCAGGCAGCTGCTCTAACCATTGAGCTACCAGTTCTACCTCTCAAACATTGCCCACACATGGCTTGTGTGTTTAAAACACCAACAGTAATAATAATAATAATAATAATAATAATAATAATAATAATAATAATAATAATAATAATAATAATAGTAATAGTAATAGTAATAGTAATAGTAATAGTAATAGTAATAGTAATAGTAATAGTAATAGTAATAGTAAATAATAATAATAGATTTTATTGTCATTAGGCCTGTTACAGCAATAGACAACGTCAGTGTAGTTTACATGTTATATATAACAAATAAATTCTAGCAAAATTATATATACATACATATTTACAAATATCAGTTATAAAAATAATGCTACCGATATTCACTATGACCTACTATATATTACTTTTAGTACAATCAGTTGTCTTATAGAGCCAAGTATGGAGCGTATATGGATATATCCATTTGTTGAATGGCAATGTACATTTCAAAGATAAGTTACAATAACAGTGGTATTTACAGCTGAGTTGAATTTTCAAAATATTCTTGTAGAGAGTAGTACGGATTGTTTAATAATCTGTCATAAAGTCTACGTTCAAATCTATTATACGTCAGTTGAGTTACCTCATTTGATAGTGCGTTATACATTTTTATACCTAATGCTTCAAAGCTATTTTGTGATTTTGACAGTCTATTATAAGCTGTATCAATTTGGTTTGTATTTCTTGTGTTATAGTTATGGATATCCTGTCTATAGTGAAAATCAGATTTTTTTGTTCATTAAGTAAGAAGCCATTTGCCCTGAACCAAAGATCTGCCTGCCTCAGGGTATCCTCAGCAATTGTTTTTAGATTTATAAAGTCTGTGCTGGTATTAAAGAAGGTAGTATCATCTGCATATAATATTGTATGAGTATTTATAAACGAAGGCAGATCATTGATCATTAATGCGAACAGTAAAGGTCCAAGAACAGAACCCTGTGGCACTCCACATTTTATCTCTGACATTTTTTATCTATCACTTCCCACACATACAACTTGATAGCGATTTATTAGATAAGACTGAAAGAGTTTCAATGCCATATCTCCTACACCATAAAATTTAAATTTATTTATAAGGTGAGTGTGATTCACACAGTCAAACGCTTTGCTCAAGTCACAGAAGGTGGCCTGAGCTATGCTTTTAGTTTCAAAAGTAGTGAGTATCTTTTTCACTAACAGAACTATGGCATCAATTGTTGATCTGCCTTTTCTAAAACCGAACTGGACTTCACTAATTATGTTGGCTGCTTCTAAATAATTACAAAGTTGATTGTACATAATCCTTTCAAACACTTTCGAAATTATCGGAACTAACGTTTGAGACAGAATATTGATCAATAGAAAATTGTTCATGTAAATATTTTTGTAAGAGTGTGTAAATTTCTAATTCTTTTAATTTGGGTGTATCAGGGACTTATTTTTTTCAATATTCAAGATAGACAACGTTTTCTCGTCACTTTGAGTTCAACCAATGAGAACTGTTGCGCGGATGAATACATAAGAATGGCGGTGTTGCGTCATAGAGACGCCTGGGACTCTTTTTTTATTAGCGTCTGTGAGCTCAAGGTGAAAGGATGTATATTTTCTGATAGCGTGTGAACGTGTAACTTACACCCAAACTTTTAACCAGTGTAGATTCTATCGAATTTTGAAAGTTGTTAACTAATTAACATAGTGATAAAAGTGTAAATTAACGAATAAATATGTTGTGATAAAGGAACGTTGATTCATGCATTCCATTCTGTTACCTCGACCCTGAAGATAAGAGTAGCGTCAGATATCAATCAAACTTTCCATCTTTCAGTAAAAACATTATTCCTGCTGCTATATTCCCGCTGCTAGGTAAAGACCCATTTCTAAAATCCGTAACAAAATGGCTTACCCAACGTGGAGTGCGAATTTAGAATGGAATGCAAAATTACGAGTACGATAAAACATCAAAAGGACGCCATCTCATCATGCAGGAAAAAGACGCCATTAAACATCGTTTGATATTAACGACCCATCGGAACATCGATGCATGAATAATCAACGTGGGAAAAACACCGGAGATCATCTAGCGAAGCCAACTACCCAGGAGACATAAATAACTGGACGAAGAACCAACGGAAAAGAAAGTAGGATCCAAAATTTTTGTTTTTACATACATTTTATTTCCATTGTATATGCTACTGAGAAGTGGTAAAGTAGTGGGACTTTCAACCTTAAGTGAATTGGATAAAGAAATTAAAATGTCGCGAAAAGAGATAGAAACAGGAGTGGGGGAAGGGGCAGATAGGCCTAGTTATCAGGTAGAATTAGAAGGTGAGGAACAGGCGGAAATAAGCAAAGACCAAAGGTTAATGATGATGATGATTGAAAGACTAGAACAAAGTTTAGGTCAGAAAATGGAACAAAATAATGCAGAATTAAAACAGGACATGGAACAAAGTTTAGGTCAAAGTATAGGTCAGAAACTGGAGGAAGTGAGACAGAACTTAGAACAGAAAATGGAATTAGGTAGACAGAACTTAGAACAGCAAATGGAATTAGGTAGACAGAACCTAGAACAGAAAATAGAATTAGGAAGACAGGAGTGTAAAGAAAATATGAAAGTAATGGAAACTAATTTAAAATTAGTACATAAAAACTTAAATGAAACAAAGGAAGCCTTAGAAGCTAGGATAGAAATTGTAGGAGATAGGATGGGAAAGATAGAATCAGAGATGAGAGAGAATAAAATTGTGTTAGAAGGAGAAATTGCTAGATGTAGGGATGAAATAACAGAATGTAATACAAGTGTAGACTGTAAGATAACAAATGTAAAAGCAGAAATAACTGAGGAATTAAGGAAAGAGATTGAGGTAGTAAAGAAAGACATTATTAATGAAACTGTAGAACAAATTGTAATTCCTAAAATTAAGACAATGAATGATGTGATGCTTTCACAACAGGATGCTATAAATGATATGAAACAAAGCCACTTAGAAATAAAGAATGATTTAAAATCAATTTGTGAAGAAATGAAAAAAGGGAAAGAAAATTTGGCTAATGTAAATGATGTTGTGAAGGCATTACAAAGACAAGATGATTTAGATGTAAGTAATGTACAAGATGAGAGTTACTTGAGTAATGTACAAAATGTTGACTCACCATACAGAGAAAGAGGTTCACAACCAAACAATGACACAACACACAACACATGTTACACCAACAGCATATTACATGAAATCACACCACCTACATTTGACGAGGAGAAGGGAGACGATCCAAAACTCTTTGTTAAAGAGATGGAAGAATATTTTAAAGTGAAAAGGATACCAAACGAGCTTAGAATGATGATAGTTAAGAAAAGCTTAAAAAACAAGGCATTAGAATGGCTCAGGTTAACACTAGCTGGTCATGAGTCGTATAGCTCATTCAGAAATTTGTTCCTATCAAGGTATTGGGGCCCAGCTAAACAAAACCAAACTAGGGTAGAGCTAGCGACAGGTAGATAGCATCCAACCAAAGGGTTGTCGCTAGTCGATTATTTTATGAAAGTAGCCAACAAAGGAAAGCTATTAGACCCCAACTTGTCGGAGGCAGAACTAATTGCCAGTATAACAAGACATTTCCCAGACACAGTGAGAACAGGGTTAATTGTTGCGAGGCCAGTAGATTTTGCAGATATGATAGAACTGCTGACAGCCTTCGAAACACAAAATGGTCGGCCTAATGAGCATAGACATAGGAACGGTCACCCAAACTCACCCATCCTAAACCGGAACACGGCTACGAACAACCAGAGTGAGGGAGAACATAGAAATACTAGGAGTACCCATGAAAGGGGGAGAGGGGCACACCATTTCCCACAACCACATAATCATGGCGAGAGGTTGGAGAACGCAAGACAGCGGTACCACGACACAATACCAAGGGGTGAATCGAGATACAGAACATATACATATGATCGTGGAAGACCAGGAGACCATACCCATCAAGTGAATCACATACGATTCAGTAGGGAACACTTGAACAACCACAGACCGTCATACAATAGGGGTTCACGCCAAAGGGGCAGAGACCAATGGTACACTGACAACATAAGACAGCAGGAAGTAGATGAAAATGTGCCAAATAGGGCAGATGCTGCACAGAATACAGAAACAACAACCACCACCAACGCTCAGGGAAATTACAACAACCAAGTTCGCCCCAATCGAGCTGATGACCAACACGAAACCAAAAAAATTAGCAATTGACATTGACACCACGATGGCTGCCCAAAGAGAATTATCAGAGAAGGAAAAATGTCAATTGGCATTCAGAAGATTACAGCAGAAGGCTGAAAAAGGGAGGAACAAGGTGAAAAGATTCGTCAGGAAATGGTCCCCACAAATTGGAGAAAAGGTGCTCTTAAAAAGCCACAAAGCATCCAAGGCATCTGAGAAGAGATCTGGAAAGATGGAGCTATTGTATACTGGACCACTGGTCATAACAAAACAGCTGGGTGACCACACGTATGAGCTACAGAATACAAATGGCAAGTTGGTAGGAAGATACCATAAAAACAAATTAAAGCCATACAAAGAAAGGACCAAATAGTCTTTGTCAACAAATGTGTAAGGCAGGAGTAGTAGAGATGAAAGAAGATAACAATTTTTAATGGGTTACTTATAGAAAATTATGTTCAGATTAGGAATTACAACAAGGAAGAAAATCAACATAGTCATTGGCTATATCGACCACAAAGAGCATTGTCAACAAAAACAGACGAGGACACTGATTGTCATTAAAGAAATGAATCATAGCGACGAAAGATAATATGTTTTTGACATAAGGATGTCAGGAACAAAAATAAAAATGAATCAATTATGATGAAAAAGATATAATATTTCGACACAAAGATGTCGAGGGTAAATTGAGAAGAAAAATAATACAATTACAGAATAATTGTAAGTATAGAAGTTTTCTCTTATAGAAATAAGAGACAAAGAAATGACAATTAGTGAAGTGAGGAAAACCATAATCAGAAAAACAATGCCCATGAATTAAGATGAATATAGCCAATGCTAAGCTCAAAGAAATGTTGAACCAAACAACAATGAATAATAACCCAATCAAGAAAATTAGTACCATTAGTAACATCAGAGTTTAAGAACCGACTCAACAACCTGCCTATACATAACAAGCTTATAAGACAAAGAAGGCAAAGAACTGAATAAAGTATTGCCATAAACATGATCATAATCATTAGCTCAAAATTTGTATCCTGTTTTTCTCTCCTCATAGCAATGAATACAAGTCAAAAACCACATAATAAACCATGATACGCTTAAATCATATTTGTGTCAATGTCAAATGTACAATAACTGAGTATGTGTTGTATAAGAACTGAATACGTGTTGTACAATAACTGAATATGTATTGTATAATGACTGAAGGTGTATTGTATAATAACAACATATGTGATATGATAACTGGATATATTGTACAATAACTGAATATGTTGAGTAATAATTGGACATGTTGTGTAGTAATGAAATGTGTTGTACAATAACTGAATATGTATTGTATAATGACTGAAGGTGTATTGTATAATAACAACATATGTGATATGATAACTGGGTATATTGTACAATGACTGAATATATATTGTATAATAATTGGACATATTGTGTAATAACTAAATGTGTTGTACAATAACTGAATATGTATTGTATAATAACTGAATGCATTGTGTAGTAACCGAATATGTGAAATTTATAAAGACATGCTGTATCATGTCAAAACGAAGGACAAAGACAAACAGTGAAGAAGACTGAAAAAAAAAAAAAAAAAAAAATATTGTACAAAGTGATTGAATCATAGGAGTAGGGAGAAGTATGGTATTGTGTTTCAAGATTGTAAATAAGGTGACAACTTGAAAAACAAAACAAGGGGCATATGAGACAGAATATTGATCAATAGAAAATTGTTCATGTAAATATTTTTGTAAGAGTGTGTAAATTTCTAATTCTTTTAATTTGGTTGTATCAGGGACTTATTTTTTTCAATATTCAAGATAGACAACGTTTTCTCGTCACTTTGAGTTCAACCAATGAGAACTGTTGCGCGGGTGAATACATAAGAATGGCGGTGTTGCGTCATAGAGATGCCTGGGACTCTTTTTTTATTAGCGTCTGTGAGCTCAAGGTGAAAGGATGTATATTTTCTGATAGCGTGTGAACGTGTAACTTACACCCAAACTTTTAACCAGTGTAGATTCTATCGAATTTTGAAAGTTGTTAACTAATTAACATAGTGATAAAAGTGTAAATTAACGAATAAATATGTTGTGATAAAGGAACGTTGATTCATGCATTCCATTCTGTTACCTCGATCCTGAAGATAAGAGTAGCGTCAGATATCAATCAAACTTTCCATCTTTCAGTAAAAACATTATTCCTGCTGCTATATTCCCGCTGCTAGGTAAAGACCCATTTCTAAAATCCGTAACACGTTATTGGTCGATAATTTGATGGGTCGCTTTTATCTCCTTTTTTGTAAATTGGGATGACTCTTGAGAGTTTTAATTTACTGGGGAAATTTCCTTCAGACAAACATTTATTAATACAATATGTTAGTGGATGCAATATGTGTTCTATTACTTGTTTAAGAAGATTATTAGATATATCATAAATGTCCGTTGTATCAGATAGTTTCAGTTGTTTAACAGTATTTAATATAGTTTCTGAGGTCACTTCGTGAAATTCAAAGAGACCTTGTTCATATCTCTGTTCGCACTTTTCTATTAGTTCTATTGCTGATTCCTTGGGCTTTGTTAAGTTATGTCCTATATCATCCACCAATTTTATAAAAAAATTGTTAAATTCATTAGGTATCATCCCTATTATCTCTTTTCGCTGTCGAGTTTATCAGATTCCACGCCTTTTTACATTTATTATTGGACGATTCAATGCTTTGAAGATTATACTGTTTCTTAGTTTCATTTATGGCATGCTTGTATTCCTTACTGATCTTGAGGAAGGCAGATTTGCTCTTGTCTGACTTATCCCCCCTATATAAATCTAAATACATAATCACTTTATGTTTCATGTTTGCAAGTTGAGGTGTGTACCAATTATTCCTTTCCTTTTTAACAACTTTTTTCTTTTTATCAATATTATTAATTTTAAATTTTCTTTGGGGAAAGCATGTTTCATAGACATTTAGAAACATTGTAAAAAATCTTTCAAATAAATCATTTGCAGATTTGCTACAAAGATATGAATTACACAACATATCATACCATTCAGTTTCGCTTAGCACTTTCATAAAGCATGAAATTTTGTCATTAGTTATAGGTCTAGTTACTACAATCTTCGACTTTGTTGGTTTATTGTTAATAGTTTTTATATTACTAATTTTAAGCCAAACAGAGTCATGGTCAGAATACGGAAAGACATTAGTGTCACAAGTTACTAAGGTTTGATTGATGTTTGTGAATATGTTGTCCAGACATCCTGTCAGTCTGGTGGACTTGTAATTTGTACAATTAAAATTGAACTGCCGGAGAATATTTTGAAAGTCAGCTACAGTCTGTTTCTTCTCTCTTATATCAAAATGTGAGTTAACATCCCCTCCAATTACAATTTTCAAACGTTTCCACTTTGACCCAGTAAAGGAATTCAACAAATCCTCAAGCTTTTCAAGAAAAACCCTTGGATCTCCTTTTGGGGATCTGTAAATTGAAAATTGAAGTAAGTTTGTTGGCATAAATAAATAATAATTCAAGCAATGAAGTTAATGAGTGTAAATACTAGGGAAAATTTAATTGAAATTGGGAACTTTTTGGGCAAAGTAAGAGCCAAATGGTTGAGGAAGATAAGTAAATATGACGAAAATGAAGATGTATTTTAGATAAGATGTAAATGGGGACCCATTAGCTCGACAACCTAAGTGTTTGAGCCTAATGGGCCCAAGGGTAATCAGCAACTCAATGTAGTAACAAGTATGTAAATATATAATAATTTGTAAATGAAATGGAAATAAAGATTACATAGATATTACATAGATATTTATTATTATTCTTAAATATACATAGTTAAATGTTCATAAAAAAAGTGTTAGACTATTGCAAACGTTTACAAAATATGCTCAAGATACATGTAACCACAAGGCAAATAACCATATAAATAAATAGAATGATGCAAACAAATTGTCAGCACACAGGGCATCCCTAATGCAAGCTGGGGCTGGAGGAAGGTATTGTACATATTGTAGCAGCAACCAGATAAGATGTACAATTTATCTTACTGCTGGATTGCTCATCAAACACATACTAATCACGTGTTACAATAGTGGCAACACAGTTTTTGCATCTACCATTGCCAAGGAAACATCTGAGCTCTAATTGGTTCTTCTCGTTGCTGTATCCATCCCCTCCAGTTCATTTACATATTTTTGCCATGTATTAGCAACTGTCAATCCCATTCTTGATTGGCACCAAGCATAGCCTTTACATTCCACAAGAACTACTCAAATTTTGGTATTTGCTTATATTCATCAAATAAAGCCATTTCTTTGTTCCTAAGTACCCATTTTCTACCAATTAAACTTTAGTCTACAGTAGCCTTCTCCTCACATATTGGATATATTCCTGGGATAATGTTCCTTCTCATTCCCCTTCATTTCCATTTACCCAATCGAAACCAGGGAATCCCTTCTCTTCAATTTATCTTACAAGTTGGAATATAATTTACTAATTATTCAACATTTTGTACCATGTATAAAAGATAAGTGAAGCTTATAGTCTCTGTATTGTAACAAAGATGACAAAATCCAGTCCGGTTACTTTACTATCACTTTATCTTCTAAAATTGTACCACAAATACACAGTTTTCTTCTCATCATTAACACAGTCTACAGTTTAAGAGGTTGAATCAGAAACTGAAAAATTCAATGCCATAGCCAGGATTTGAACCACGGATCTTCCGCTTATCGAGTGGCTGCTTTAACCACTGTGCTACCATGGCCAACTTGCCAGTACAACATTAAATTCCCCAGCTGATTCGTACTTTTTTTCGGTTAACAACAATGGAATCTCACATCAGAGATAAATACCCCAAGGGCGACTTACTATTGTAAGTACTTTGTCCCAGGTTTAAATAACCTTTAGATGGTAATTATTATTTATTTATGTCAGCAAGCTTACTGCTGGTGTTTTTAAACATGGAAGCCGTGTGTGGGCAATGTTTAAGGGGTTGGATCACAAACTGAAAAAATCTATGCCATAGCCGGGATTTGAACCATGGATCTTCCGCTTATCGAGCAGCTGTTTTAACCACTAAGCTACCATGGCCAACTTGCCAGTACGACATTAAATTCCCCAGCTGATTCATACCTTTTCCTGGGTAACCACAAGGAAATCTCACATCGGAGATAAATACCCCAAGGGCGACTTACAATTGTAAGCATAAATTAATTTAATGTTACCTTGAAAAGGAATATTTTCACCTTGAAAAATCCTGCAATTCACCTAGAATTTGGTTTTCAAGTTTTCCTATACGCTGAGACAGAATATTAGAAGACCCCAAAAGAAAATCGTTTATGTGAATATTTGTTAGGAGTGTAATTTGTTTTTTGATGTTGGTATGAGTTGGTTAAATGACGAAAACATGTTACTAATATTCATTGTTACGAACAATTAAGTTTGTTTAAAGACGTCATAAATATTTCCATATTTAATTTTAATATATATGTATAAATGGAAGAATTATATGTGTTCGATGTTGAAAGCGAGGGGAATGTGGCTAAGGATCGCTTCCCTAACAATGCGGGAACTATTTGATGAACGCATCCGCAGATGTACACGTGGCAGTCGGAATGATAGACTCGCAACTAAAAGAATCGGGACTAGCGTCTGTATATTCAAGGTGAAAAGACATATTTTGTTAGCATGTGAACATTGTAGAACGTTTACCAGACTTTCATCAAGCTTTTGTTCCACTTTTTGAAAAAGTGGAAAGACTTAAATAATCTAAAATGGTGCTAAGAGGATTTATTTAAATGTAAAATAGGGAAAAAGTGTTAATAAAATAATACATTGTGTTGAAGAAACATCGTGTGATATTTCATTCCATCCGTTACCACGCCCTGAGGGAAATAGAGCCACATCACTCAAAATTGAAGCAACACTTCAATAAAAACAGCACCAAATGGCTTGCCCAACGTGGAGCACGAATTTTGGATGGAATGGAAATCTACGTGAAATGAACTTAAGTGAAATACCAAATGACGCCAAATCTTCGCGCCAAAAAGAAAGAAGACGCCATTAGAACATCGTTTGAAATCTACGACTTCGGGTACACCGATGAACGGATAATCAACGCGGGAAAACACCAGAGATCATCTAGCGAAGCCAACCGCCCAGGAGACGCACTTAACTGGATAAATCAACGAGAAAAAAGTAGGACCAAAAATTTTTATTTTTCATATTCATTTTATTTTTGTTACTGCGAAGCGGCAAAATAGTAGGACTTTTAAGCCAAAGTGAACTGAATAAAGAAACTAAAATGTCGCAAAAAGAGAGAGATCTAGTAACAGGAGTAGGGGAAGGGGCAGATAGGCCTAGTTATCAGATAGAAACAGTAAGTGAAGAGGTAGCAATAGGAAAAGACCAAAGGTTAATGATGATCATGTTTGAAAAACTAGAACAGAAGTTAGAAGGAGTAAAGCAGGACATAGAACAAAGTTTAGGTCAGAGTATAGGTCAGAAACTAGAACAGAATAAGGAAGAGATAGGTCAGAAAATGGAGGAAGTGAGAAAGGAGTTAGAACAGAAAATAGAATTAGGAAGACAGAACTTAGAACAGAAAATAGAATTAGGAAGACAGGAGTGTAAAGAAAATATGAAAGTAATGGAAACTAATTTAAAATTAGTACATAAAAACTTAAATGAGACAAAGGAAGCCTTAGAAGCTAGGATAGAAATCATAGGAGATAGGATGGGAAAAATTGAATCGGAAATGAGAGAAAATAAGATTGTATTAGAAGGAGAAATTGGTAGATGTAGAGATGAAATAACAGATTGTAATGGAAGTGTAGACTGTAAGATTACAAATGTAAAAGCAGAAATAACTGAGGAATTAAGGAAAGAAATTGAGGTAGTAAAGAAAGGAATTATTGTGAAGAAATGAAAAAAGGAAAAGAAAGTTTGGCTAATATAAATGATGTTGTGAATGCACTACAAAGGCAAAATTATTTAGATGTAAGTAATGTACAAGATGAGAGTTATTTGAATGATGTACAAAATGTTGACTCACCATACAGAGAAAGAGGTTCACAATTAAACAATGACACAACACACAACACATGCTACATGAAATCACACTACCTACATTTGACGAGGAGAAGGGAGATGATCCAAAACTCTTTGTTAAAGAGATGGAAGAGTATTTTAAAGTGAAAAGGATACCAAATGAGCTTAGGATGATGATAGTTAAGAAGAGCGTAAAAAACAAAGCATTAGAATGGCTTAGGTTAACACTAGCTGTTCATGAATCGTATAGCTCATTCAGAAATCTATTCCTATCAAGGTATTGGGGCCCAGCTAAGCAAAACCAAACTAGGGTAGAGCTAGCGACAGGAAGATATGATCCAACCAAAGGGTTATCGCTAGTCAATTATTTTATGAAAGTAGCCAACAAAGGGAAGCTACTAGATCCTAACCTGTCAGAAGCAGAGTTAATTACCAGCATAACAAGACATTTCCCAGACACAGTGAGAACAGGGTTAATTGTTGAGAGACCAGTAGATTTTGCAGACGTGATTGTGGGAAAAGGTGTGCCCCTCTCCCCCTTTCATGGGTGCTCCTAATATTTCTATCTTCTCCCTCAATCGTGTTGTTCGTAGCCGTGATCCGGTTTAAGATGGGTGAGTTAGGGTGACCGTTCCTATGTCTATGCTCATTAGGCCGACCATTTTGTGTTTCGAAGGCTGTCAGCAGTTCTATCATATCTGCAAAATCTACTGGCCTCGCAACAATTAACCCTGTTCTCACTGTGTCTGGGAAATGTCTTGTTATACTGGCAATTAGTTCTGCCTCCGACAAGTTGGGGTCTAATAGCTTTCCTTTGTTGGCTACTTTCATAAAATAATCGACTAGCGACAACCCTTTGGTTGGATGCTATCTACCTGTCGCTAGCTCTACCCTAGTTTGGTTTTGTTTAGCTGGGCCCCAATACCTTGATAGGAACAAATTTCTGAATGAGCTATACGACTCATGACCAGCTAGTGTTAACCTGAGCCATTCTAATGCCTTGTTTTTTAAGCTTTTCTTGACTATCATCATCCTAAGCTCATTTGGTATCCTTTTCACTTTAAAGTACTCTTCCATCTCTTTAACAAAGAGTTTTGGATCGTCTCCCTTCTCCTCGTCAAATGTAGGTGGTGTGATTTCATGTAATATGCTGTTGGTGTAACATGTGTTGTGTGTTGTGTCATTGTTTGGTTGTGAACCTCTTTCTCTGTATGGTGAGTCAACATTTTGTACATTATTCAAATAACTCTCATCTTGTACATTACTTACATCTAAATCATCTTGCCTTTGTAGTGCATTCACAACATCATTTACATTAGCCAAATTTTCCTTTCCTTTTTTTCATTTCTTCACAAATTGATTTTAAATCATTCTTTATTTCTAAGTGACTTTGTTTCATATCATTTATAGCATCCTGTTGCGAATGTACCACATCAGTCATCGTCTTAATTTTAGAAATTACAATTTGTTCTACAGTTTCATTAATAATGTCTTTCTTTACTACCTCAATCTCTTTCCTTAATTCCTCAGTTATTTCTGCTTTTACATTTGTAATCTTACAATCTACACTTGTATTACATTCTGTTATTTCATCTCTACATCTAGCAATTTCTCCTTCTAATACAATCTTATTTTCTCTCATTTCTGATTCTATTTTTCCCATCCTATCTCCTATGATTTCTATCCTAGTTTCTAAGGCTTCCTTTGTCTCATTAAGTTTTTATGTACTAATTTTAAATTAGTTTCCATTACTTTCATATTTTCTTTACACTCCTGTCTTCCTAATTCTATTTTCTGTTCTATGTCCTTTCTCACTTCCTCCATTTTCTGACCTATCTCTTCCTTATTCTGTTCTAGTTTCTGACCTATACTCTGACCTAAACTTCGTTCTATGTCCTGTTTTAATTCTGCCCTATTCTGTTCCATTTTCTGACCTATTTCTTTTTTATTTTGTTCTAGTTTTTGTTCTATACTCTGACCTAAACTTTGTTCTATGTCCTGTTTTAATTCTGCCCTATTCTGCTCCATTTTCTGACCTATTTCTTTTTTATTTTGTTCTAGTTTTTGTTCTATACTCTGACCTAAACTTTGTTCCAGTCTTTCAAACATCATCATTAATAACCTTTGGTCTTTCCCTATCGCTACCTGTTCCTCACTTTCTGGTTCTACCTGATAACTAGGCCTATGTGCCCCTTCCCCCACTCCTGTTTCTATCTCTTTTCGCGACATTTTAGTTTCTTTATTCAATTCACTTAGGGTTAAAAGTCCCACTACTTTGCCGCTTCGCAGTAACATAAAAATGAAAATAAACTGGATGTAAAAATAAACATTTTTTATCCTACTTTTTTTTTTTTTTCGTTGATTTGTCCAGTTATGTACGTCTCCTGGGCAGTTGGCTTCGCTAGACGATCTCCGGTGTTTTCCCGCGTTGATTATCCGTTCATCAGTGTTCTTATGTCGATATCAAACGATGGTCTAATGGCGTCTTCTTTCCTTTTGGCGCGATGATATGGCGTCACTTGATGTTTGTCGTAAGTTCATATCGAATAATTTCCATTCCATCCTAAATTCGAGCTCCACGTTGGGCAAGCCATTTTGGTGCTGTATTTGCTATTATTATACGACGCTGTGTCTTTAGCTAATGAGATCTTTTTGATCTCAGGGCTTGGTAACGGATGGAATGAACATACACTCGGGTTTAACTTTAGTCAAACATTTTATTTGCACCTTCTTGTTCACAATTTTTAAATCATATCACGGTAGAAAGTCTTATTTTTGGATCAACTTCCCTAGCATCGCCAAAGTTTAATTAAAGGTCTCTAAACACTTAGTAAATTCACTTTTACTATTTCATGATGCGCACACATAAAAATACGTCCATCCACGCCGAATACAGAGAGGCTAGTGAACTGTTTTTTGGCGTCATTTTGACGCGACACCGCCTTTTTCATATTCATCCGCGCAAATAGTTCTTTCTCGTAAGGGAAGCAATCCCATTCATCGTCCCCTACTTTTATTATGGAACACAAACAATTCTAATATTTATACACATATATTAAAATCAAATATGGAAAGATTTATGACGTCTTTGTGCAAGCTTAGTTGTTCGTAACAATGAACCTTATCAACATGTTTTCGTCATTTAATTATCTCATACCAACATCAAAAAACGAATTACACTTTTAACAAACATTTACTTGAATGATTTTCTTTTGGGGTCTTCTAATATTCTGTCTCAATACGATGGAGTAACTTAGATTTCAGTTTGTGCAAGAAAGAAACTGAAACAGCCCAGTATATTTTATACTGCTGTGAGGCCTTAGCTTACAGCAGATAAATTGCTTTGTTCTCAGAACCAGAAGAGTATGAAACCATATGTTATGAGTTGTTTTTCGTGGTGCAGCCATAATAAATTGACTTTAACCCTTTAACGCTGAAATAATATTCATTTTTTTATTCACTTTCATTTTTTTATCAGCAACTCATACAGTTTTGTGGAACTCTAATACAAAATAATGAGTCATTACAGCGAACCATTTTGTCACAATGGGCCGTGTCCATATGATCACGCTAGGCGCTTGTGTAAGCATTTTACGCCTAGGTGGCCATACTTCACAACAAATGTCAAAGTTACAGTGCCAATTATATATTACAATGAAGTGCACTTTAAAGGTGAATTATAAATATTAAATGCATGCAGACATATAACATATGATCACATGAGCACAAAATTATGTTGCAAGTCCAAGAGTCAAGTCTTTTATAGGGTGTGAAACTCGACAAAACACGGGATACAGAGTCCAGCATTGCATTTTATACACTCTGTGCGAACAGTGCTGGTGCATTCTTTGCCAGCGTAGCGTCGTCGATTGCAGGGAGCTACAAAGTGGTTCTTCCCATCAAGACGAATATCATCACTAACACTACAATGTTGAATGCTGTATCTAGAGGTGGCAGGTTGGCCTCTTCCTAATGGTGCAGTTTTGTACTTTTCCAGGTATGTCTGCACAATCTACCGGCGAAAGTTGAGATGAGATATGTTATTTCCAGATTTTCTTAGAAGTAACCAGGAATTGTGAACCGCTACATCTACCAACCAAGTAAACAGGGACCACCACCACTTCTTTCCCCGGATCCCAATTCTGTAGTATGAGACATTTTGGTCCATTCTATCAGTTCCACCCATTCCTGCATTGTAACCCTGAAATACAGCAGGTCAACTGACTCGTACTTTCCGCTTTTCTGCCTGAGAATATCTGGATACTGAAGCAGTTGGCTCAACTCCGTGACATGTAGAAGCTATAGTAACTACAGAGTTGTCTCTCCAACGTACGATACCTATACCGTCTGAGCTTTTTGTCATGTCGTATGTACCTCGTACCTGATTCTTAATTTCTTTTGAAGGGACGATAGGACAGTTTTTCGGGATTCTATTTTCCCTAATTGTCCCTGTAGCGCCATATACGCTTTCAAATGAGCCAGTAGTTCCATCTCAGTAAACAGGTTGTCAAAATACAAACAGAATGGCAAATGAACCATATTATTTGGTAGTTCATTGAGCATCTCAACCATCGGTGCAGCACACTTTACAAAGCATTCCTCATATTCTGCATTGCTGTTAGGATTTTTTCCTTGATAAATATCAAAATTTATCAAATAACCAGAGGCGGTGTTTAGACACCAGACCTTATAGCCGAAACGAATAGGTTTACCACGAATAAACTGTTTGCAGCTATGTCTTCCAAAATACTCCACCATACACTCATCAAAATCCATATTCTGCTCTGGTCTGAAGTGGGAGATGAATCTTTTCTTCAGCATATTCAAAAGTGGTCGCAGTTTCCACATCTTGTCGTTCATGTTAGGTTGAGTATTGTCTGCACAGTGAATAGATCGACAAATTTCTAGAAAGCGATCTCTTCTAATGGCATTTGCAACAAGCATATTTTGCAGATCTTCTGATGCTTCCCAATATGACCTTTTACTAGGGACATTATTGTAGCCAGATAAAATAAGTACAGCGAGGAACATTTTAAATTCCTCTGCTGTTATTTTAGGATCATAATAATTGTTGAATATTGCATATTTCCTGGATTCTTCTATCATAAATTTAATTATTTTATCGTCAAACATGAGTTCGAAACATTCACGGGTGTTTTGTTGGATAATGATGAATAATCAGCTTCTGGGAATATACCAACCAAACCTCTATTATCATCCTTAGTCCACACAAAGCTTTTCTTCACATGTTTACTCTTCTTCTGTGGTGGAGCAAGTGCGTTTTCTGAAGTGACATCAACTGCACCAGGGGCCCAAATGACCTAGCTGTCGACGGGCCCTTAAACACCACTCACTCACTCAACTGCACCACCTACACGCTCATTGTTGGTGAGGACAATTTCTGCTTGGCTAGAAAGCTGGTGCCCTGTAAGGTTATCAATCTCTCCACCACCATCCTCTTCACCAGAATCTTCGTCGGAGTAGACATTAGCATCTGGAGGCTCTATAAAAATGCTGTCAACGTCTCCTATTGGTTCATCTGATTCTAAAATATCCAAGGCTTCCTGGAGAGTTATATCCCTGTTAAAAACACATGGAAAGTTATATTCTGTATGCCAAGTTTATAGTTTCCTAAATAATAAGTTTTCTTATGGCAACACAACATCTAAGCCGTGCAAGGTAACACAACCATGAAAATGGAGTAAGTCATATACTGCATACATATGCGCCTAGCGTGTTCATATGATCACGCTTCACTTTAGAAGGGTCTAGACCAAATATATGCAGTAACCTAATGTTTTGTTTCATTATAACAGGAACACTAATCATGCCGAAGACCTTTAAAAGTGTTTATCACATAATCAAAGTCTAATTGTAAACAAAATAGGAAACTTACTTGAAGCACACCGACATCTTGCAGCTGTGACAACACTAGCGATAACTAAAAGTTGTGCAACGACAATGTTTGTTTACAGAAGCCGACAATATGAGTAGACAGGGATACCACACCATTCTGTAGCTGATATAAATCACCAGCGATACTCTACAGAAGCAGACGACGCATTGGAACGTTGTTAAATGGAAAGCGGTAAACCGTGATCATGCAAACACGCACGGCGTTAAAGGGTTAAAACAATACAGTGAGCACTATAAGCCCAAGACTTAAATTAATCCAAAGCAGTGACAAAGTATTAGAGCAATGTGAACATTCTTTTTACTCTCAAATTAGTTACATTCAACTTTTTATACATAGTGGAAGGTCCAAAGTTTGTCTGGCCCCGTACTAACCACCCCCCTCGTCTCTGAGCTGTTTACAGTACTTGCCAACTTCTTGAACACTTCATGGCAGGCAGAATCACACATGTGGCAGGCAGAATATTTCAACAGTAATGAGCGTTGTGTGAAATATTGATTTTTATCCAAGTTTAAGAAAGTGACGTTAACGCCTAAATTTATAGATGATAAATGCAGCCCTTAGTAAGATATTTTGTGATACTAATATGATTTTAGCTTGTTAAATACACATATGCAATAATGTTTGTGTTGCAGTGTGATTGCCGTGCCACAGACTCAGTTTGCAGTTGGAACAGAAATAACAATGCGTCTTATGAAGAGAGAAAGGGGATCTATGATGGCACTGCCTGTGAATCAATGCAGTACTCAACCAAGCGATCGGCCATTTTCTGTTTCGGAAACTTCTGTGGATACTGTATATTCTAAATTGTTATTGGCAACACCATTGGAGGTAAATGTTATTGAAAAGCTACGTAGATAGAATTGACTTATTTGTTACAAGTTATGTCTTATTTTGAAGCTGTCTGTGGTTTTAATGCTTATGGTGCCACAAAAGAATATATGTTGTTTTTCTTTCATTGGAAAGGTCTACCTGATTATGCACGTTTGTTATGGTTGATGCTGTCACTATAATTTTTTCTTATGGACCTCAGGATGATCTGTGCAAAGTCATGCATGACATATGTCCATGCAAAGGCCATGATATGCTGTCTTAATGACCACTATATTTCCTAAAAGCGGATCTTTCATTATAGAAAAGTTAAAGCAGATTTACTTTAGTTACTTATCATTATGCTTATGAGACTTTTGCAGGACTTCTAAAAATGTTCATATACCTTCAATGCTACAACGCTACCACTGGAGCAAAGTGCCGGAGACAAAACCCTCCCCTCTACTGGTTTTTTCCTGCACTCCGCTAACACAGCTTGACTTGAATGATAAGTTTATGCATGTTTCAATAGACAGCAGGGAGTGTAAGTTTAATGCCAAAAATGGCGGGAGTTTAACTGAGTTTGTTTCATGTATTAATGCACTGTAGAGCCAAGTCGGTCTGGGTGGCTGTTCGTTAAACACTGGCCTACTGATCCCAAATTAGCAGGTTCAAATCCAGCCCAGACCGATGGTTTTAAGTGTGCTTAAAAACGACAGTTCCATGTCATTAGATTTACTGACAAGTAAAAGAACTCCTGTGGACGAAATTATGGCTCACCGCAACACTGATATGATCTTGGCAATTGACATTGTTGTTAAACAGCATAAAAAGAACTGTAGAGCTAAAGCGCGAGATTGTACAGTTACATTAAAACAAGTCCATTGTGACAGCTAGCTGCACATGTGCACTTGAAAGAGTTTCCATGGCAACAAACGTCATCCTCTGTGGTCCAGGGGTAACATACTGGTTCCCTATGTTGCGTGTTCAAGACCGGTGGAGGGCAATGAATTTTTACAGGTGTGAAAATCCTTAGCATGGTTCCCTTCAGCAGGATTTTATTTCACCACTTCTATCCCGCTTTGAGCCTTCTTTTTATACTGACATTCACCATAAAATTTTGTCTCTAGTAATGGAGGACAGGAGCAGAAGATTATATATTGTAGTAGAAATTCTGCAGAAGAATCTGAAATTAACATTAAATGGATGGGAAATTCTGGATGTATTCAGGTTTGGCGGAAGGGAAAGAAAGCCCAGACCAATAATAGTAGTAAAATAGTGGCAGTGGAGAAAAAATGGCAAATATTGCATAACTCAAAGAAACTAAAAGGAACAAACATTTATATTGATCAAGATTATAGCAAAAGAGAATTGAAAATAAGAGAGCTTGTACCTAAGATGAAGGAGTCTAGGAATGAGGGAAAAGTAGCTTATTTGAAAGGTACTCAGCTTTATGTTGAAGGGAAGAGTTGGAATATAAGTGTAAGAAGTAACACATGTGTTTGTGAACTGGATGTAGGTGTCCACAAGCAGGGTGAGCGGCACTTCCAAAAAGATACAATGCAGCAGCAATATTATTCTATGGAAAAGAGACCACACGACACACAACCAATCGAGAAAGGAGGGAAACAGAAGGGAGAGGGTAGGGGAAATGATGATATGCGACCAAGAGAGGAAGAAGGATGGAAGATAGCAGCGGGAAGTGATCCACAAGATGGTAGTAAAGAATGAAGAGAGCAAACCTCCGGAAAAAGTGGTACTGTTGGAGGGGGATGATCAGCTGGAGAGAAAACTAATCAAGAGATGCAGACTGAAAAGGAAACGGTAATGGTGTGAAGGATCTGAAGGAGGCAGAGAAAGTTTCGAGACAAAGGGGATTAAGTATTGTGTCAACACATGAGAGTAGTATTTTGCAAGTTACAGAGCATAGTGAAGATTCAGCTTTCCTTTTTTGTTTAGCCTGTTCTTTTTAAGGATCCAATCTGTTTCTTCTTTGAGTATTGTAATTTCATTTTTAAGCTCTCTACATGGAGTATATACTTCATTTAGTTTTGTTCTAAGTTTGTCATTTTCTTCCTCAAAAATGTCACTATTTTTTGTCTCCATCTTTGGTGGAGATCTGGCTAACAAGGAGTCCCTTTTAAAGGGATCCATTTCAAGCAGTGGTTGCCCCTCCCCAGAATCCATGGGGCTTGCCTCCATAGAGGGTGGATTTGCCAGACTAACTGATCTACCACCTGGGGTACTAGTTTCCAACTTCGTTTTTTCCATTGCTGTTATTTGATTTACAGGATTAAAATCTTCTGTCCTTGGATCTTTAGGTGGAGTTAGGCATTTCCTCCTAATCTCAATGATATGAATTTCCCACCAATACTTGGGAGGCTAATTGCAGTGGAATCCACTTGACGATGGAGGCCAAAAATTCAAAAGTAGGGAAGATTGTGAAGCGTGGAGTCGAACAAGCAGTGTTTGAGGGGGAAGATAAGAGAGCTCTGGAATTATTAGGTTTACTAATAAAGAGGGTGGGAATAAAAATGGAGATATGAAAGTGAGAGAAAATAGAGGTTATATAGGATGGTATGACCTGGAGCGTGAAAAGCTTAAGAAGTTTGTATTATAAGAGCTGAGTAGATGGAGAAGGACAGAGGAGGAGGAGGACACGAAAAACTTTTTAGTAAGTAAAGGAGCGTACAAATATTTAGAAGTTAAAAAGCATCAATGGCAAAATAGTGGAGCAAGAAAGTTAAAGGGTAATTATTATTTATTTACGCCAAAACTTACTGTTGGTGTTTTTAAACACACAAGGCTGTGTGGGCAATATTTGAGAGGTAGAACTGGAACTTAAAAATTCAATTCCACAGCTGGTGGCGTTGAATTTTTAAGTTCCAGTTCTACCTCTTAAGAGTGAAAAGGAACAATAGAGAATAAAGATTCAAAAAAAATATGGGGCTCATTGAATAAATTACATAAGAAACAAAAGGGATTGGATAATATTACACCAGATATATGGAAGGAATAGTTAGTAGTCTGTCAGGGAAAGAACAGTTGAGAAAGGAGTTGTTTGGGAGGTGGAATTTATCAGTAGCAAATGAAAATTTGGTTGGGGAAATTCAAGGGTGGAGATTGGGAGTGAAATAGGGAAACTGAAGAAAGGCAAGGCAGTAAGGCTTGATGGGATCCCAGGAGAATTTTAGAAAGAGCCTAGTAAGGGTGGTTTAAAAGTCATAACCAGAACGTTAAATAAAATTAGAAAAAGTGAGGAGACACCAGAGTTAGGGAAAGCTACAGGATGTCCCACATAAAACCGGTACGCCTCATTACATTACATTACATTACATTACATTACAAGTCCTCAACCAAGCAACTTCCTGTGTAAATATTATCCCATATTTACACAGGAATGGGCCAGACTTACCAGTTATAACAAGTGCTGAAAGTGCCCTCCACTGGCACCCAGGTATTGCTGTGCTCTTACGAGAATGTTCTGGTTGACACGTAATTCTTGAGGCAAGATGTTATTTATCTCTTTAAATTGGTCATTCGTCCAAGGGTTGTTTGCATCAACTTTGTTTTTCAGAGCTCCCCATAAATAAAAATTGCAGGATGTTAAATCTGGTGGCCACAGAGGCCACAGGTTTTTGCTGACAAGCCTGTTTTCAGGAAACACTCTACTGATATGGGCCATATTTTGGTTGGATGTGTGGGCTGTGGCTCCATCTTGTTGGAAGATGCCATAATCCTTTTCATTTTCTGTTAATTATGCAAAGAAGCTGTCAAAGATCTCCAGATATCTTACGGTGTTAATCATATCATGGAAAAAATGGAGCTGATAATGTGCATTCCTGACACTGCACAATGTGGGTGAAGAGGTTCTTCGTGTACAACATGTAGGTTATTCTGTGACCAGTATCTGCAATTCTGTGAGTTAACATAACCAGACAGATGGAACCAGGCTTCATCTGTCATAAAGAAGTGCATTGGTCCAAGAAACCGTCAACGATTGAAGATAAGAGCCAGTTCCAATAGGTAACTCATTTCTCTTTGTCTTGTTCTTGTAACTCATTCACTACACTGACACGAAATGGTTGGAATTTGAGATCTTTCATTAGCACACAATGGCATGCTGTGCGAGATACACAAACTTGCTGAGACAAGTTTGAGACGTAGAACTGGAACTTAAAAATTCAATGCCACAGCTGGGATTTGAACCACAGACCCTCCGCTTACTAGGTGGGTGCTCTAACCATTAAGCTGCTGTGACAACCTGTCTGAATGACATTGAATTCTCAAACCAGTTTGTATTTTTCCTGGTAAACCACAAAGGCAGTCTCACAACAGAGACAATTACCCTAATGGTGACTTACTATTGTAAGTACTTTATGTCCCAGGATTGATTAACCTTCAGATGGTAATTATTATTTATTTATGTCAACAAACTGACTGTTGGTGTTTTTAAACACACAAGCCCTGTGTGGGCAATGTTTGAGAGGTAGAACTGGAACTTAAAAATTCAATGCCACAGCTGGGATTTGAACTACAGACCCTCCGCTTACTAGACAGGTGCTCTAACCATTAAGCTACTGTGACAGCCTGCCAGAATGACATTGAATTCTCAAACCAGTTCAAATTTTTCTGGTAAACCACAAGGTAAGGGTGTAAAATGAGTGCTATTTTGTTTAATTTATTCATAGATGATGTAATAGAAAGAGTGGGAAAATATAATAGACATTGCCCAGTGATAGGGAATACAGAGGTACCTGATCTATTAAATATGGATGGTTTAATGGTAATAGCATTCAGTGTGATAGGTTTACAGAAAGCAATTGATGAGCTAAGTAGATTTTGTGCAGAATGGGGAATAAAACAATATTAAGGAGACTAGTTGGTGGATGAATGTAGGGAAGGCGTTACAAAGAATAGGAATTAGAGATTTACAGGCCCTCAAGGAGAGATGTTAAGGAATTTTGGAAAGCAGTAATAGGTAGATTGGAAGATATTCAAAGATAGGAAATTTGGGGAAGTATAGAGGAGAGGAAATCATTGAGGTTGTATAGAATAATAAAAAGAGAATGGGGGAGGGAAAAATATATTGACATTTGTAATAAAAGGGAAAGAGAGGGGTGGGTCTGGATGAGAACGGGGGCAAATGTTTTAAAAGTATTGTGACCCAGTGACTATGTAATGTGTATTACATGTGCGGAAGAAGAGAGCGAGATACATTGTTTAGTAGAACGTAAAGAATTGGAAATATGGAGATTGAAAATATGGAATAAGGGCTTGAATGATAAAGATAAAAACATAGTGGTTATTAGAATGACGAAAGCAAAAATTTAAAGAAATGGGAGGTTTCCTAGCTAAAGTCAAAGAGGATAGCAAGGGGAAAGACGAGAGAAATACCATCAATAGATGTGTTTATAGGTGCTTTTTTTTCAGAGGTTGGCGACAAATAGATCTTTTAAGTGGAGTGTCAGTAACTATGTTTGGATAGCTTTGAAAATAAGCTGGATACAACTTGAAACTAGTCAGTGTTTGAAGAACTTGCAATATTACTAAGATAAGTGAAGCTTTTAGTTTATAATTTGTTCTTATTTTAGATTCTGTTGCTTCACTGTTAATAGCTTCAATTTTCCTTGATTTAAATGTTACTTGCCAACAAAACGGGAAAATCAGGGTTCTGACAAAACCTATCGGGACACCAGTAATGCAGTTTGAAAAACGGTACTGTCCTGTTCAGTGCAGTTTAATGAGAGATGATTTTTTTATTTAACTATAACAACTTTGCATTAATTTTACTCATTGGCATTTAATATATCCTCTATTTACATGTTTTTTGAGAAGACAATTATATCCTTATTTTTGCTTTCAGGTGATGGCAATTCTGGAGAAGGAAAGACAGGAGCTGAAGCAGCAGATGCAGGAAAATGAAGGCTGCCCCGAAATGTGCTTCATTGAGGAAGCTCTTAAGCTTTTGGATGAGAGACAGTCAGGATTGAGTGGTAAAGTGCCAGAGGAGGATGACTTCACTTCTCAGGGTGCCTGTGCCAGCATTGACAGTGGATTGCTACATCAGAAGGTTAGCAAAAGATATGTGTGATGACAGAATGGGGATTTGCTAAAGGTAAAAATGTGCATACTCATGTTCATGGTCTTCTGTTATAGGCCCTTTTGTATGAGTCTGCATTTGATAATGAGACAGCAAATGTTGATTATACTGCCAAGTTAGAGGATGAAAATAACCGAAGCCGATATGAAAGCATGAGCAGTGATGATGGCAACATGGCTGCATTAGCAGAAGATTTTACACAGGCTTGCAGCATACAGACATCCCCAACCAAACAATTCTATTTCTATCAAGGTTTGTTGTGAAGTAGTTTTAAAAGTATTGCTGGTCCCCACAGTGGTGTAGATAAAGTCTTTTTGAGATGGGGCCCTCTTGTCTGACCTCATGAACTCCTTGCCACTTCCCCAATGCCCACCTGTGATTGGTAGCGGTGCATCTGCCTCACAGTCCAGAGGTCCCAAGTTAGAATCTTGGTTAGCGTGAGTTATCCAAATAAGGACTTTTTTCTGGAGTTTTTCCTTATCCTGGAAAACACACGTAAAGTAACTAAGCCTTATATACCATGGACTCATTTGAGAATCAGTACATACATTCATTCATCATCCAATATGACCTACAAGGTTAAAGGGCATTAAACTTTAAAAAAATAACACCAAAACAAACAAATTGACAAAATTTCCCAAACTGCTTTAGACACAATGTAAGGTGGGAAAAATGTGTGTGTAATATATATATATGCATATGTAGGGTAATCTCAAAAACCAATACACCGATTGATAATGCTATGAAGTACATTGTCATTTCAATCCATGAATTAATAACAGGGATATACAAGTGTATGCACTAGAATGCACACATGGAATTATAAAAAAGCACTTGCCAAGAAGGGTTCGACTTTCAGTTAAGTATGCCTTGGGAAATGTTATTCCATGGAAAATGCATGTAAGATAAGATAAATGCCACAGATTTTTCAGTTTAACAATATATAAGAGAATCAAATCATATAATGGTACTCTATGCATGCAATACCAAGATTTTATAGTAAGAAGATCATATTTCTCTATGGTCACAGACTTTATCTTTTTGAGAGGTTAACTTAATGTCTTGGGAGTGCAGAATCTTCATGTTCAATACTTCACCTGTATTTTGTTCTGTTTTAAGGGTTTCTGCAATATGGATAGCATGTAGCTTTTATGATATTAGATAAATACAGGGCCAAAGTACTGGTACCAAGGTTTAAAATTTCAGCTAATGCAATTTTCTAAGGGATTACTCGACAATTCCGATAGAGGATTTTTTTCTTCCAATGGCCTTCTGTTGGGTCCTCTAGCCCATTTGGAATCTGGCCTCCCAGTAGAGATGTGAAATTAGGTTTCTCTCTTGTTTGGATTTTTCTAGTGTATTGCAGAGTAGGTGGTACTGCCAATTCATGGGGTCCATGCTATTGGAGAATGTGCAGCTGTCTTGAGTTCAGGATTCCTATTCTATGAAGATATTGGGCCAGGCAATGATGTCATGTATCGAGCCGAAATAGAGCTACTGCCTCTTTCTCGGTTTTTTGCTGTTGACTATCCAGCTTTTATGTATGCTATCCCATGTTTTTCCTCTCATAGCTTCTGTACAGGATCTATCATGTTGTTGGCTAATGCTGGATTTCTGACAATGAAGTCATTAGTCCTCTTGCTCTCCAACTTTTTTCACTGATGGATAGGGCGCTAAAAGTGGCCGGCCATATTTGAAGGTGATCTTGGTCCATTTCCTCTTGCAGATCACAAAGAGGGCAGTGGTGAAGAATATGTCCCAATTAGGTTCAAATGTTTTCATGTCCAGCAATCAACCTGAAGGTTGTAACGGCCGTTTTTCAAGGATACTCTGGAATTGCTGTTTGAATGGTTGGTAGTTCCCATCTTTTATTTTTTTATTTTTCACAGTAATATTTTGCTATAATTTTTTAAAATTCAGAATTGACTTATCTTTTAGCTGCATAAAATGGTAGATTAACTATAGATTTCTGTACACTACTGGTACCCTTTTTTTGCAAGAAAATCAGCTTTGTCATTACCACTCAGTCCACAGTGAGCTGGTATCCATTGGAAGACTAGGTGTTTAAAAGTGCTGTTAGGTGGGTAAGGATTTTCCAACATTCTATAATTATTTGAATTTTTGGTGACAACTTGGAGGTAATTGCTATAATTGCCACCCTGGAATCTGAGAGAATGACTGCTTGATGAAAATGTGAGATTCTACACAAAAGATATTGTAGGGCCAATCAAATTGCTTCAATTTCTCCATCAAAGTTTGTAGTTCCATAACTTGAAGATTTGTAATAGGAAAAGAGGCGAACTGTGACTCCAGCACTTGCTCCATCTCTGTTTGATATCAGTGATCCATCAGCATAAATGTGGAGCCATTCATGTTCTGGAAATCTAGTATGGATTCAATACATAGTAGTTTTTGGATTTGTAGGCCGTGGTCCAGTCGATGAAAAATCTGACGTTTTGCCCAAGACTGCATTGGGCATCTTCAGAGTGACCCCTGACTGGTTAACAGCTAGAGGGTGAATGATAGAGTACCCAGCTTATATATTTATTTTATTTATTTATTTATTTACTAAGCTATATACATGTGAATATGACCGGTGTTCAGCCCTGGCTCATTGCCAGTCATATTCTTATTCTACAATAATTCCTTAATTCTAACTTATTCTATCACTTATATCCTATTGTTCAACTCTATTTACTGTCCAGATCCATTTATTTTTCGCCTTATGTAAAAATCTTCCTACCCTCTTACTGTCTTTATGAAGCATTTCAACTATAGATCTATTTCTATTCATATTCGACCATTTCTTATTAATATATTCTTTTCTCCAACCTTCAGTCCCAATACATTTAAATATTATATGTTCTATGTCTTCATTTCCACCACATATAGGACATTGGTTTTGAGGAATGCCCTTCCTTGGACCCTTTAATCTCCATACTCCTGCTTTCATCCATGCAATGCCTTCTCGCTCCTCTTTATCTGTCACGTCTATATACTTCTCCCTACCCCAAGAGTTTTTCATTTGTACATAAAAAATTAAGGATCTCTTTTCAGCTATCTCACTAAATATGTTTTGTATTTCTATATCGTCAAATCTTTTTCTTGCCAGTTTCCAAAAATTGTGTATATTATTTTCTCTATTCCTCCATACTTCCCCTAAACCACTACTTTCCAAGTTATTTCTGAGACAGTCTGCCCAACCCTTATTCTTTAGGCTTTTTTCTTGATATAGTAGGCACTGTTTCAACAGGTTCCTTTCTTCCAAATTCAATATTCTAAACCAGTATTTCAGTGCCCTCTCCATAATCTTCCCCTTACTTGTTACCCTTCCCAGTTCTATTTGTGCTACCTGCCTAACAGTTGCATTTGGTAATCCAAGCAATTCTTTGCAGAAAGTTCTATGCACCTCATCTATGACTTCCCAACCTCCTCCTAATCCCCATACTTCTGTCCCATATAACATCTTTGCTTCAACTACCATATTGTATACATTTTCTAACCATTTAACATTTATATTAGGTACTTTGTATTTGCAGTTTCTGGTTGCTGATAAAGCCCCTTTTCCTTTTGCTAATGCAAATTTCTTTTGTTTTTCCCAATTACCACTACTATCTAACTTCACTCCTAGATAAATGCATTCTCTCACTACCCTATACTCTTTTTTATTTTCATTCCTCCATTTTTCATATTTGCTCAATTTCCCTCCTTTTTTAAAAACTATGATCTGTGTCTTGTCCTGGTTCACTTTTAGGCTCCATTCTTTACAGTAATTATTTAATACTTGTAAGGACTGATTTAAGCCATTCACTGTGATTGAACCTACAACTAGATCATCTGCAAAAAGTAGTCCTGGAATCTGTATGTTATTAATAACAGGCATAAAGTTATTATTTCTCCCAATATCCATTAATACATCATCAATATAAAGATTAAAAAGAACCGGACTCAACTTACATCCTTGCCTAAGGCCTTTCTCTTGTTGGATTTCTCTTGTTACAACTCCCTCCTCCACTCTTATACAAAAGGTATTGTCTTTATATAATGCTTTGAGAGTTTTCACCATTTGTTCACTCACTCCTTTACTCAACAGTTTGTGCCATAACAAATGAAGCTCAATTCGATCATATGCTTTTTCTAAATCAACAAAAGCCATATACAACTTTCCTCTTTTAACTTTCAAATATTTATCTACCAAAGTTTTTATAATAAATAGATTATCAACTGTTCTCCTCCCTCTTCTAAACCCCATCTGAAATTCCGAGAGAATATTAAATTTCTCAACCCACGTTTGTAACCTACTTGCCATAATTCCAGTAAAAATTTTCCCTACATTTGATAATAAAGCAATACCTCTATAGTTGTTTGGTTTGTCGACACTACCCTTACCTTTGTATATTGGATGTATGATTGCTTTCCCCCACTTTTTCGGTATATAACCCTTCTCTTTAATTTGATTGAATAAGTCTACAAGAACCTTGACTCTATTTTTTTCAGTACACCATTCCTTAAGGAACTCTGTTGGGATCCCATCTATCCCAGTTGCTTTATTTCTCTTCATTAATTTAACTTGCTGTATTATTTCTTCCCCTCTTATTTCATCATCCAGCAAATCTACATAATTGTTACCTATTTCCCTTCTTCCTATTTCTATTTTGCTCTTTTCTCCCCCATACAATTCTTTAAAGTAATCCACCCATTCTCCTGGATATACATCCGGTTTTATTACATAATTATTATACATTGATTTTATAACTTTCCATACTGCATTTACATTATTTTCGTTTAGAACCCTTATCAGTTTACTTTCTTGTTTTTTCCTCCAGTTTATTTTCTTTTGTTCTAATAATGAATTATATAAATCCCTACCTTGCATATATTCTTCCCTTAATTCTTTACCACCTATTTCCCTCCATTTTATAAGCATCTGTTTAACTTGTCTTTTTATTACTCTGCATTCTTCATCAAACCAACCCTCGTCTCTTTTGTAAACCCTCTTATTTACTTTCATTTCGTCCCCAGCTCTTACCATCATATTATTTAGAATATCCATCGCATTTTCAATTTTTTGTTCTTTTATCATACAATTTATTCCACACTGACATATCTGGCCATAGTTAGAGCTTAACACCTGCTTAAATTTAATGCCATACTCCTCCTTCCATTTGTATCTGCTATACTTTTCTACCATACATCCATCCTCTCTTAAATTGTCAATCATTTGTTCAGAGTGTATTTTTATATCCACTATCAGTGGAAAATGACCACTACTAGAGCTTAAATTTAATACCTTAAAATTACTTAAAATGTATCCCATGTTAATTGGCCACAGAACATAATCGATCACACTTTGCCCATTACTGCTTACAAAAGTATATTCCCCATTCACATCTTCTCCGAATTTCCCATTCAAAATATCAAAAGAATTCAATTCACAAAATTCTATAAATTTTTCATATCCTTTATCTACCATCTTATCTTTACTCTGTCTAATTCTTTCTGATTTTTCTAATACATCACAACTCATCCAACCATTCCCTCCATTAACATCATTTTCCCCAATCCTAGTATTAAAGTCTCCCAATAGTATAACCTCCGAATTTATATATTTCTCCTTTAAAGTTTGAATATCTAGCTCTAGATCCTTAAGGAGTTCCGGATTATGAAATCGCGAGGAAAGAGGAGGATTGTATATTATTCCTATACAAATCACTTTTTCGTCTATTTGTTCGTCCTCTAATACCACCCATAATATCTCTTTCCTCCTTGACCATGATTTTTTAAATCCTTTATTTAACGTCTTCCTTACAAGAAATCCTATGCCTCCTGAAACCCTTCCCTTCCTTGCTAGGGTATGACCTTTTAATCCTACATACTCAAAACCCTTTACATAAATTTGTTCCTCTTTTAACCATGTTTCGACTACCGCAAGGTAATCAAGTTTAGTCAATAACTGATTTAGACTCCCTTTATCTATTTTATTTTTTTATTCCCTCACAATTCCAGAATCCAAGCCTCCTTATAGACCCTGTTCCCTATTGCGATCCTGATCTAAATCTGAATGATTCTAGTGTTTTTTTACTCCTTAGTCGTATTCCTTGTTTCGAGGTGGACGGTTTATTTCTGTCTAAAACTAAAATACTGCCATGTTCAGATGATACGATGCTGTCATCTTCCCCTTCCCCTTCTGTATTTTCCCCACTACTCGGACGCCACGCCTTCCTTCCTTCCACCACCAATTTGCGTGCAGCTATTACTTCCCCCTTACTCGGTGACACTATTTTCCTGTGTGACGTCTCCCCACTCGCTCCTCCTCCTGCCGGCTCTGCCACAGGTCCCTCCGCTGACGTCATTGCACTCTGTTCTGACGTACTCGCTACGTCATCTCTTCTTGCTTCTGACGCAATCATCTGCCTGCCAGCCCCACGTGCCGGTAATGTAAGTTCTTTATGACTATCCTTTTCCTGTGGTCTCCGATCGTCCATTGAACTTCTTTTCGATCTGCTTTCCATCACTCTAGTTGCTGATGTATTAAGCTGAGTCATTTCCTGCTCGTGTGTTCTGTATCTTATGCCCGTTTCGTACCCATCCACTATGCGTCCGTCGACCCACAATTGTAAATTCTTTATGAAAGCCGATCTTCCTTCCAATCTTGCCATCTTCATAGCTTATATATAGGTAAGAGGGACCACCTCTCATCTATTGGTTGTTCGTACGCCGATCACTACTATGTGACTGTATACACACAGCTTGGGTGCCAGTGCTATACAAAACTGAAGTCCCAGAACGCCTCAGAACCAATCATGTGGCAATTCCCACAGCCACATAGTAGTGATTGGCCTGCGAACAAACAATAGATGAAAGGCAGTCCCTCTCACCTATATAGGCATAAGCCGGGTTCCATCAGTCACCCTCTAGTTGTTAACCAGCCAAGGGTCACTCCCTGAAGATGCCCAATTCAGTCTTGGGCGAAACGTCAGATTTTTCGACTGGACCATGGCCTACAAACCCAAATACTACTATGTATTGGATTAATGCCGGCCGTGAAAGCTTTAGAATGCATACTAGTATGGATTGTTTCTAATGCCAATAATTTTAGAACACTAGTTGGAGTATCACTTTTCTTAACTTCTTCTGTCAAGTGTAAATAATATTGTGATGTGTAATGTTTGTGTCAGATTGACTTAATATATGAAGTTTTCCTTTGAGTTAGGAAGATGTACATTTTTCTTGATGTCTTGAATTTTGGAAAGAAAACTCTCCTGAGTCTTTAGTGTATGTGTAAAATTTCTGTTGTTCCATGTATTGAATGGGAGTCTAATCAACTTTTTGTGTTGAATAAGAGTTGTCTTTTCTATTCCATATTCAATGGGCTATTCGTTGGTTAATATTTCCATAGCTGGTTTTGGTGTGGTTTTAATAGCACCTGTAATAAGTCTCAGACTTTGGTTTTGAAAGATTGCAAGGTGTTTTTTTTTTTTTTTTTTTTTTTCCTGCTGTTACAAGAACTTTGCTGCAGTAAATAAATAATGACTTTTATATATATTGTATGTATTTATATTGTATGTTGTGTTAAGAATTACTGTGGAACATCCCCACTTCATTCCTGTCAGACTTTTTAAGAGCGAAAGATGTCTTTCTGCTTTTTGTATTACAGTTTGTATTTGTTTGATCCATGTAAGTTTGGTATCAAATATAACTCCCAAATACTTCGCTTCCTTTGTTTCTGGTAATTGTTGACCCTCTAAATTTAGTTTTAATTTTAATGGTATTTTTCCTTAGTGAAAAGATTTGGTAGTTAGATTTTGTTGTATTAACAGTTATTAGATTTTCTTTGGTCCACTTTTGTAGGTTGGTTAAGGATTGTTGCATGGTTTTTTCTAGTTCTGTACTTTTGTTTTTTGGTTTTGAAGTCCACTTTACTAAGTCATCAGCAAATAGTGCACACCTCACGCCTATTTCTTGTGGCAGATCGTTAATAAATATCTTAAAAAGTGTTGTGCTGAGCACTGCGCCTTGTGGTAAGCCACGGTATACTTGTTCATATTTCGATATATTCCTTCCATATCTGGTAGCAATAAAGTGCTGAGTTAGGAAATAACATAGCCATGAAAACATTAGACCTTGTATCCCTAATTTTTTTACTTTCTTTAGTAGTTTTGTTCTGCATATAGAATCATAGCACTTTGTAAATCAATAAAAACTGATACATTATCTTCTTTTCTATTGAAAGAGTCTTTAATTTCTTGACTAAGAAGTAAGACTTGTTCATTTGTAGAGTGGAGCTCTCTGAATCTGACTTGACATGGGAAAATTAAATTTTGTGATTCTAGAAACCATTTTAACCTGTTTGACACCATTCTTTCCATCACTTTTGCTATTATGCTAGTAAGAGCTATTGGTCTATAATTTTTTTATTCCTAATGCTGTTTTATGTTTCTTCAAGAGTGGGACAATTATTGCTTTTCGCCATTCGGCAGGTACAGTGGTTTTCCAGGATAGATTGTAGAGTTTTAATAGTTGTTTTGCAGTTTTTCCAAGGTTTTTTTATGAACTCTGGTGTATGTGATCCCACGCTGTTGGTGTTTAACTGGCATTCACGTGCGAACGTCCTGCCGGTTGCCCAAGCTGGCGCGGGTCTGGCCCCCGTCATCTGGGGAAGGTCTGTCATACCCGTCCTCTTAACCGAGTGTCTTGATGGGCCGGCAGGTTTACTTTGAACAAATTAGAGTGCTTAAAGCAGGCAGTATCCGCCTGAATACCTAGTGCATGGAATAATGGAATAGGACCTCGGTTCTATTTTGTTGGTTTTCGGAATCCCTGAGGTAATGAATTATTTTTTTTTTTTATTTCATAATTTATCTGTAAAGCATGTTGTATGTATGAATGTGTAGAATAAATAAATGTTAAAAATCTGACATACTAGCCCTTGTGTAAGTAATTAGGTGCCAGGGTAATTATATAGATTTTTATTTTATTTTTTATTTATGTATGTGATCTGGTCCAGGAGACTTTTTGTTGTATAGATTATTAATTAGAATGTTCAGTTCTTGCATATTAAAATTTTGAAAAAAAGATTATATTGAGTGTTAGGATCACATTCTGGGGGTTTTTTTTTCCCCCTCAAATCAATCAAGTTTGTTGGCATAAATAAATAATAATTACCTTTCTTAAACTGTTTACGTTACTTTTTATTATTTCTGGTTACTTTATGTGAATCAGCATAATATCTATTGAAGGTTTTGGCTATGACTGCATCATTTGTTAATTTTTTATTGTTGTGTACGATAGGTATGCTATTTTTTCTTTCCTGTTCTTGACATTTTTTAGAACTTATGGGCTTTATTACCATCTGTCCTATAATCCATTTTTCTAAGAAATTCTTTTCAGCTGTGTTAATTTCTTTCCCCATATTTGTGTATCATATGTTTTTGTTTGTTCAGCTGTATTTCCAGCTATATCCCTTTCCTTTTTCAGTTCTTCTAACTGGTGGTTCCCAAAGGGTTTGAAATTTTTTATTCTTTTGTGATGACAGAACTATCGTATTTCTGTTTCCAGTTTTGTTTAAAGATTCTTTTTGCTTCATTTTTTGTTATGGTTTTGGTTTTGTGTTGAAGATTGGTATCTTTTTGCCAGAATGTCAGCTTTTTCGTACCCATTTGAAGCTGATAGTTATGTGCAGGTTATTCAGTACATCTAGTGCTTTTCTTATTTCAATTGTGGTTTTTGACTGAAGTTTTGAGTTTGTTATGATTGCTTCTATTGCTGCTTTTGAGTCTACAAAATAACTGCTTTTGTGATTGCCTTTGGCCGGCAAATGAGCTGAGTTATTGCACATAAAATTCCTTGGAATTCATCTTCGTATGCGGTCTGATTTTGGCCCACATAGGGGCTAAACAGTTCTGGTACACTCCTGCCCCTGACCCGGTTGCTTCCTGTGTTAGGGATCCATCTGTGTGTATTCTCAGCCATTCTTCTGATGAACATCAGTTTGTTTCCAGGGTAATTTGTTTCAGTTTTTCTTTTGAGTTTTCGTTTTTGCTAATGTTTTCTTCCGGACTTAGATTTACATTATATTTTTGGTAGCATAGTGGGTTTGTTGAAGACATTGCTGTTTCTATTTTTAGTGGTACTTTGAGATCTTTTAGGTATTTGGTTACTTCTTTTATGAGGCTTTATTGTGATTTTAGTGGTTGTATTGCGGAGCTATCTTTGCTCCTTGTTTGATCTTTCAATGATTCTACGAGGGGAGTTCAATAAGTAATGCAACACGTTTTTTCTCGGCCAATTTTGGTTGGAAAAACCTAACATTTCTTGTGGAAGATTTTCAAACATTCCCTCTTCGTCTCGTAAAGTTTCATTGACTTCCGTCAGGTACTGAGCTTTTAAAATGGCATCTGTAACGGGGGTGCGTTCCAAACAACGGGCAGTGATTGAGTTTCTTTTGGTGGAAAACCAGGGCATCTCAGATATTCATAGGCGCTTGCAGAATGTGTATGGTGATCTGGCAGTGGGCAAAAGCACAGCGAGTTGTTGGGCAAAGCGTGCGTCATCATCGCCGCAAGGTCAAGTAAAACTGTTTGATCTCTTGCGTGCCGAGTGGCTGTGCACAGCTGTGACTCCTGCAACATTGGAGCGTGCGAACACACTCATTCGAGATGATCGCCAGATCTCAATCAAACACCTCAGTGCTCAACGTGACATCTCTGTTGGTAGTGCTGTCACAGTTGTTCACCAGTTGGGGAGAGGAGCTCACAAAACTTCAGTGGACTATTCTTCCGCATTCTCCTCACAGCCCTGATCTAGCACCGTCAGATTTCCATATGTTTGGCCCAATGAAGGACGCAATCTGTGGGACGCGCTACGTGGATGATGAAGTTATTGATGCAGTACGACGTTAGCTCCGACATCAACCAGTGGAATGATTCTGTGCGGGCATACAGGCCCTCATTTCAAGGTGGCGTAAAGCCGTAGCATTGAACGGAGATTACGTTGAAAAGTAATGTTGTGTAGCTAGAAGATTGGGGAATAGCATGGTGTATTTGAATGCTGAATAAAACAACCCCTGTTTCAGAAAAAAAAAATTTGTTGCATTACTTATTGAACTACCCTCGTACATAGAAATAAGTGCTGACTGCTTGTTTTTGTATTTCTTCTGGTAGTGGGAGATTGTTGGTATAAATTTGTAGTGCTTCGATGGTGGTTGTCTTCACTCCTGTTATGAGCCTTAATCCTTTGCTCTGTATATTATTTAGTTTGTTGAGTTGGGTTTTGTTTGCTGTTATTATTACTTCACTACCAGAAGTTATTGATTTGATATATGAATTATATGTGTTGTTGAGTGTGTCCTGAGTGCTTCCCCGTTTTGTTCCTGCCAACCTTTTCAGGAGTGGTAGTCTTTGGTTTGCTTTCTCTGCATTTTCTTCTATATGTTTAACCCATTGTACTTTGTCTAGTCAACAGGTGGTCTGCTGACCTCTAGGGATCCATGAAATGTAAGTGAGAAATTAAATTATTTCGTATTTTACTTGCAGTACCCATTATCCTAATCTAGTGCCCGCACCAGTTCAGCTTCAGCAGTGTAAGTTTGCCTTCCCATTTACTTTAAGGTGGAAACTGTTCATAAATGAAAATGAAATTTGATGTTAACACAATTGTAACACAAGTACTTTTGACATGTCATATTTTATTTTGTATTTAAAAAAATAAAAGGTGATACTATTAATATATCAAAATATGTTAGTCTAGGGCAAATTTATTAAACAGTTCTTATTTCAGTAAGGATCAAAGACGTAATGAAGTAAAAGCAAGTATCACAAGTCATCTTTCTTTCTTAAAAGTTTGAAAACAGTGTTGTTATAATCAATTTAATTTAACACTTAGTAATTGTTGTTTAGTGTTATTAGATGACTCACCTTTTAAATTAAATCACAAGTCATGTTTTATTTGTATTAAAACAGAAAAACTATTAGATACAAATATATAATAAGAATATGAATAATATTAGTTCAAAAGTGTTATATACAAGCAAAGCAATTGTAATAACACACAATTTTACAATTTCAATGTTATACATTGTATCTGACCTTCAAGTTCATGATTTCTGAAATGTTAGGCTCCATACTTGACAATCTCACTCTGAAATCAGATTGCATATCAAGCCAATTCCTGAATTTATTTTTCATGAAGCTCATAGTTAAGAATGCCTGTTCAAATAGGTAGGTGGTTGGAAAAGAAGTATGAAGTTCATTATCCTCTTTCTTGGAGGTTTGAAAACAGTGTTGTAATAATTTGAACCAAAAAGGTGAGTCGATTAATAACACTACACAACACTTATCATTTACCGGAAGATGTTTTGAAGGCTTGATTTTCCTCCATTATTAACCGGACATAGACTGGTTCTCCCTGATGTGGATGGTGAGGTTTCCTGTGAGGTCTCCTCTGATGATGGTTCAAGGAACTTGCTGAAGATGCCTTTCTTGGGGATGTCGAAATTGAATACTCTGTTTCTATTTTTCAAAATGACTTGTTCCCAGGTGGACAGCTCTTGTTTTCCCGTGGTTCTGACTTTATGTTGTGGTTTTCTGTCCAAAAGTGAGTGGCAACTGCTGATTTTTCTGTTTGTTTTTTACGTTTCTAAAGTGTTCCTTAGATCTTATTTCTAAATTTCTTTTGGTTTTTCCTATATACACTTTATTAGTCACTGCATTCAATTTGGTATATGCCAGATTTTTTATTGGATGGGATGGCATCTTTGATGTTTGAGTTCAGTAGATTTTTTATGGAGTGGTGATTCAAGGGGTTAGCTGAATGTTTTGTCCTTTGAAACCTTTTTTTAATTTTTTGAAGGCCCAAGGATGTAATGTGAATTTTTTTAATGTTATTTTTGATTCTGCTGCTCTGAGTGTTGTAGTTTCTTTTAGTAACTTTTTTATTTGTGCTCGTTTCACCTTTCTATTAATGATTTGGGGAAGCCGTTTTTTTGTGCTATTTCAATTATTTTGCAATATTCTGCTTTGTATTCTTCTGTTGGAAGAGGGATGTCCACCAATCTATATGTTAAGCTATCGAGGATTGCCTGTTTGTGACTTCTTGGATTGTGACTATGAGCTTTTATGTAATTGTCCGTCTACGTTGGTTTTCTGTGAATGCCGAAGTTTATTCTATTCTTGTTTTTTATTATTTGTAAATTCAAAACTGGTAGTTTCTCATCACTTTCCAATCCCACAGTGAACTTCATGCTTCTTTCCTGGATGTTAAGGAGTTTTAGAGCATCACCGATGTGTGTGTGTGTGCTTTTTTTTTGGGGGGGGGGACTACTGCAAATATATCATCTATGTACCCGCTGCCCAGAGTTTGAACATCCTTGGGAAACCTTTGGTGATCCTTATTACTAATGCGCTCATGTAAATAAATCTGCCAAGAAGGGTGAGAGAGGGTTGCCCATGTCTAAACCTGAGGTATGATGGAAATATTTTGTTTGGAACTGGAAGAAATGTTGTTGTTGTTTTCTAGTGCCTTGCATCTGGCAATGAAGCCATTAGCATTCGTGCTTTCCAATACTTTTGAACTGTAGTTTCTTCTGATCTTAATGCTTCACAGGTCTTCAAGTGGTCTTCGTTCATTTCTGCTGGATCGTTACACAGGACACATATTGGTGAGGCTGAGATACCTATTCTGTAGAGATGACTTGCTAAGCAGTCGTGATTTGTCAGTAGTCGGAAGGCTGCAACTGCTGTTTTCCTTGGTCTCTGGGGGATTATATCTGGGTTGAAAAGTAGTGTAATCCATTTTTTATCTTTGGCATTTGTTTCTATTTCTTGTAGGTATGAATGAGAAAATTTTTTAATGATCAAGCGTTTTATTGAGGAATATGAGAAATTGAATTTAGACTTTTGTTTTATTGTTGTGCCTTTCTTTGCAAGTGAGTCTGCAGCTTCATTCCCCATGACTCCACAGTGTGCTGGAATCCATTGGAGATGAACAGTCTTATTAACTTTTTGGAGTTGTGTTAACATTTTGTAGCATTCTCTAATTTTTGTTGACTTCTTTGTAGTATTTGAACATATTCCCTGAATTGCAGCTTTAGAATCTGAAAGAATTCCTGCCTTGTTAAATTTATTTAAGGGAAGATTTAATAATTGTCGGAGAGCAATGTGTATAGCCTCTATTTCTCCATCATAATTTGTTGTGTCTCTGCCAACAGAATGATAAAAGGAAAAATGTGAACACGTAACTCCAGCTCCAGTAAGGTTTTCCTTGGAGGATCCATCAGTATATATGTGCAGCCATTCTTCTGTAGGATACCTAGTATTGATTGTTTCCAGAGCTAGAAGTTTTTGTATTTCTTTTGGTGTGTCTGATTTACTTATTTCCTCTATTAATTCCAAACTGAAGGTAGGTTGCAATAATTCCAATCGATTTTCTCTTATAAGTAGATTTTCTCTGGTGTTAGGAATGTTCAATTTGGATTTAATCTGTGTTACCTTTTCTAGGAAACTACTATGAGTTTTAAGGATTGAAGGGGGGAGGTTCTCTTCTGTCCATTTAGAGTTTGGCAGTCGTAACATTTTCTCGTGTTGGAGCAATGCTTACTGGAAGAAACGTTCTGTGCATAGTTTGGTGAGTTCTTTGTAGTCTGTAATTTCTGGTGATGACATACCAATTGATGTGAGCCAGTTTTTGATCAATGGTGCGAGTTGTTTTAGTGGTGTACTGGGGAATAGTGATTTGACACCAAACGAGACAACTGTGTCCTCTTCTGTTAGTTCAAAGTCTTTTATGTGTTCTATCAGTTAATAACTACTTTTGATGCCCAAACTGTTGAATTTAGGGAATGAGTTGAATTTGTTGGTTAGCCATTTTGCCATATGTAACTTGGTGAGTCTCTGCTGCTAACTATAGGTCTCATTGCTATGCTTGGTTTATGTCTTTTTGGTAAGCCATATAGTCTGGGTAAGGTTGGGTTATCTGGTTTAACTAAATACGAGGGGTGTCTCAAAAGTAACTTGCACTATTTTTTTAAAAAATAACAAAACGTTTAAATATTTTAAAAAGGGTATATTTTGAAAGCGACATTCAGTACCTATTTTTCCGCATAATTTCCTTGAACCTAAATACATTTTTGATACTGTGGTAACAGTTTTTTTAACCCAATGTCAAACCACTCTCCTGCCAAACTGAATAGCCATCTTTCCACTTCTTGTTTCAGTTCCTCGTCATTTACGAAGTGCCTTCCCCCTAGATGTTGCTGCAACTCCGGAAAAAGATGGTAATCACTCGGTGCAAGGTCAGGTGCAGTAGATGGATGACCGAAAACATTCCATCGAAAGTGCTCAAAAGGGCTTGAGTTTCACGAGCAGCGTGCGGGCGAGTGTTATCGTGGACCAGAAAAACTGTTTTGCTCAACTTTTCCTTCCTTTTGTTTTGTATGGCTCTTTTGAGTTTTCTCAGCACCTCACAATAGCGAGCAGCTGTCATTGTGGTCCCATGGAGCAGGTAATCGATTAACAGTACTCCCTTCGAATCCCAGAATATCGTTGTGATGACCTTGACAGCCGATGCAACAACTTTTGCCTTTTTTTGGAGTTGCCTCATCCATTCGTTTCCACAACTTGCACACACTTTCGATAGTGACAGATCCTTAGAAATAATCCTGTGAAGTGATGCACCGCTTATTTCAATATACGGAGGAAGTTGAAACAAACCTGCATCAAGTGTAAGGCGCTGATCGGTGTTCACGACTGCTCGAACCTCGTCAACAATATCCAGAGCGAGGGAAGTGGAGGGTCGGCTGCTTCATTGCTCATTGTGTAATGTTGTTCTCCCTTCAATGAACGATTGGGGCCAATGAGAAACCATTTGTCTTGACAAAACGTCTTTTCCATAAACACTGCACAACTCGCAATGAATTTCAGTCGCACATTTATTTTTTGGATCAGAAAACAGATTACAGCGCGAACTTCGCAATCGGCGGTAGGAACGAGTGGAGTCTCCATTGTTACTGCCGTTTTAATGTCCAAGCAATAAACTTAGGGGCTTAGGAATTTTACGGTGCTGCTACTACACCCATACCTATATACCCTGGGACTTTCAGACTTTTTCCGCCTACCGTGCGGATTTAAAAAAATAGTGCAAGTTACTTTTGAGACGGCCCTCGTATTTGTATGGTATTACGCTTGAGTTTGATATGGTTTCTTTAAAAGTAAATGGGAGGGTATGCATACTTGGGTGAGTGAGGCACACACTGCTGGACATCTGGCATAGAGACCGACTACCCTGAGTCTCCAGTATACAGCTGCAAGCTTGGAAGACTGTTGTTGCACAGGCATCCTGTGATGTCATCATGGCCAAATATTGCAGCATTGTGACTCATGAGTGACCATGTACAGGCATCTGATGAACACCTCATGTTTCCTGAAACCGTTGCCAAAGTCTGAAAATGGCATTTGGTGACACATTCAGGACTTGAGAGACTGGAGTCTGTGTCTGATCTGCCCTAAACGTCTGATTATTCTATCCTTCAAAGCAGGGTCCAGTTGAGATCTTTGTGGCATGTTGGTACTGTACTGCAAAGAAACAATGCAAAGAAACAACCCTCTGTGCACAATGAAAGAATGACAACAAATGAGCCGTGCACTGGATGTGATACTCTGGTATTGGCAGGCTTCTCTGGTTTGTGTGACCTTCGACCCTCTTACCTATCATAGACCACAAGAAGGGAAGGCAAACACTAATAACATTTAATGGTGGTCACTCGCCATTCTCCCTTTCAGTTCTCTGTTTTCTGAATTAACTTTTGGACACTAGTGTATTTCCTGCATTTAGGTGTATGCATTACATTTTCTGTCACATGAGTTAAGGAGATGTTCTTGTTAAATACACCTGAACAACTTCAATAGACTAAACTGCCTCCACTACTCACTGCAACCAATTGCCAGCTATCTTCTTTTAACAGTCAGGTCATCTCTTTAGGTAGTGTTGAAATAACCAACTGCAAGATCTTATAGCTGGAAAGAGTCCATAATATACAAAATGTTGATTCACATATATACCATTTGTTGACCTAACCAACAGAAAAAGTCCCAGATTTTGCCAGTCATCCTCCCTACCTTACACACCCCGTCTTTCAACTCTTAAGTTTCTGAGCATATTTTTATGAATTTTTTGCAGCTTCTGATGGACAGCACATCTATTTGCATGCAATTAATGTACGTATGCTGGAGCATCAGTTTGGGTCACTGGAGAACTGCCCACCAATTTTGACAGGTCGCATCTTAGAAAAGGAATCCGGATCCATGACAGAGGAACTTCGTAAGAGATTGAGGTACCTTCAGCACCTTCCAGTTACTTGCCAGTTTGAGGTTGCTGAAATTCATCTGAAGTCGCCATATGTGAATCAGGAAACACTGACACATTTTCAAGGTGAATAAATCTTTAAACATATTTATAGCACTAAACTTGCTAATTCCATATATGGAACACCATCATATTTTTCAAATAACATGATAAACTGGACAGAGTAATTAAACAGATGTATATATGAAAATGCCACAATAAATGAGAACCAGATGCAGTTTCATTTCTTGCTTAAACTTGAACTGCAAAAACTCAATGAAGTATATATAGGAAGAAAGTAACAATGAATGAATGCTTGATTACTCAAATCACTGGTAAGAGGCATTATCTAAGCTTGATCATCAGGAATGGTTGTAATTTTCTGAGCACTAAAATATAAAATAATGTGTATGTGTATCTAATGTTCAGAAGTTACCTGAATTTGAATTTATTATTAACTTCATTTGTTTATTTAAGCATTACATGTGTTACATTTCTCCCTATTTGGAGGAGTACTTAGAATTTATCCTAAGGTCCCATACACTGAACACCCACATTATATTGTGTATGGTAAATCCTCCCTTTTCTCCAATATTTTCACATTTTTGACGTGTGCTATTTATTCTTTAACTTCAGTTAATTAACCTTATTCCAACCTGTCCTTTTTTTTTTTCATTCTAATCTTTTGATTCACCTCTTTTCACCAAATTCTTTTATACTTTCCATTTTCCTAAGTTCATTGCTATTTTAAATTACCCATTCCATTCTAAAATTTATTTTCCCCCTCATTTTTCTTGTGTTTTATGATCATTTGCTAATAATTTCCTACACCTCACAATTCATGTTATTCTTATCGCTTTATCACTTCCACTTCCTTTCCTAACTTTCACTTTCTTATAATACCTACTTGACTTTATCCCTAAAATTTTATTTCCATCCCTCCTACCAACCCTGAACACAGTTCACTTAACCACTTGCTTTACCTTGTCACATGGCACGGAGCATCATTTTCCTCTCTTTTTTGTTTGGTTTCCTATATATTAACACATGTTCATTATGTGATATCCACTTATGTGAATTATTATCTTTACAAATACATGCTGGTCTTTCCTGCTCGACCTTCCCCCATTCCAATCTGCCCAAATATGTAATGCCAGTTTCTCTGTCCTCCCATTCCACCTGGTCAAATCCCACATCTTGTTTACTTGTTTATTTCCACTCAACTTTGAAATTTCTCCTTTACTATTTGAGTAACTTGTACTAGCATCTTCACCTATGCAGCCACTCACTGTTTCTTGGTCGTCTGCTCGTAACATTTTATTTCCCGCCGCCATCTTCTTTCTCTGTCAAATTGCTGTAACCAATCATAGCTTCTTTCCTGTCGCCTTATCACTTGCTAATTTCCCCTCTTTTCTCCCTCGCATCTGTTCTTGAAGTAATGTGCCTTTTCCATCTCAGCAATTCTTTGAAATACGATAAAGCTGACTTATTAATTGATGTGTTTCCTGATTCATCACTTCTTGAATTTCTGCTACTGTGTCTGTTTATTCTTTTCCTCTGCTATTTGTCCATCTGCCCATTATTTTAAACCTCAGATGTATGCCTGTTTCCCCTCGCTTTTTCCCCTTTTTCTCTACTCTATTAATTTCACTTGTCTGTGGTCATACGATAAGTTTTTGTTGATAAGGATGTTTATTACTTTCAGTTTTTTGTCTGTTTCAGTATCTTGTAAGTCATATACATACTTGTAAATTTTGCTAGAATGTTTCTTCTTACATTTCTTCTTCCGAATCTAAATGCTTCACAGTATGCACTTCACATAATGTCATAGACCCAAGTTCTGGTCACAGAGCAGTACTTATCAATATTAAACTAGATAATACAAATGTCAGCCCACATCGCACTGAACTGGAAAATAAATTTAAAGAACAAAGAAACTCACAGCTGCATGACCAACCAGATCATATGAACAAACATTTTTGTAAAGTCATCCTGTTGATGTTAGCTAATGGTGGATTTCTGACAATGCTCTCCAATATTTTTCACTGATGGATGTGCTAGAAGTCGCCAGGTATATTTGAAGGTGGTCTTGGTCCATTTCCTCTTGCAGATCACATAGAGGTGAAGAATATATCCCAGTTCTGTTCAAATGTTTTGCCAGACAATCATGTCCCGTGATCAACCTGAAGGTTGCAACTGCCATTTTTTGAGGATACTCAGGAATTACTGTTTGAATGTTTCGTGGTTCCTATCTTTTATTTTCTGAATTTACATGGTAATATTTTGCAATAATTCTTTTGATTTCAGAGTTGACTAATCTTTTAGCTGCATAAAATGGTAGATTAACTATAGATTTTTGTGCACTACTGATATCCTTTTTTGCAAGAAAATCAGCTTTGTCATTAGCACTTAGCCCACAGTAAGCTGGTATCCATTGGAAGACTACATGTTTTGAAGTGCTGTTAGGTGGGTAAGGATTTTCCAACATTCTATAATTGTTTGGGTTTTTTGGTGACAACTTGGAAGAAATTGCTATAATTGCCGTCCTGGAATTTGAGAGAATAACTGCTTGATGAAAATGTGAAATTCTATACAAAAGATTTTGTAGGGCCATTTGGATTGCTTCAATTTCTCCATCCAAATTTTTAGTTCCATAACTTAAAGATTTGTAATAGGAAAAGAGGTGACACGTGACTCCAGCCCCTGATCCATCTCGGTTTGATATCAATGATCTATCAGTATAAATATGGAGCCATTTGTGTTCTGGAAATCTAGTATGGATTGTCTCTAACGCCAATAATTTTAGAATACTAGTTGGGGTATCACTTTTCTTAACTTCTTCTGTCAGGTGTAAATAATATGTCATGTCTAATGTTTGTGTCAAATTGACTTTAGATATGAAGTTTTCCTTTGAATTAGAAAGGTATACATTCTTCTTGATGTCTTGAATTTTGGAAAGAAAGCTCTCCTGAGTCTTTAGTGTATGTGTAAAATTTCTCTTGTGCCATGTATTGAATGGGAGTCTGATCAACTTTTCGTGTTGAATAAGAGCTGCTTTTTCTATTTCATATTCAATGATTCATATTCAATTGGTTAGTATTTCCATACCTGGTATTGGTGTGGTTTTGATAGCACCTGTAACACTGGTCGACAATATTTTTTTCACAAGAAATCTGAATAGTGAATCTAGTGCATTTTTTCATCCTGAATTCAGATATGTAGTCAGAATTTTCCCATCAGGCATAGTTTTTCTGTGAAAGCTACTTTTCAAAATATGATTTTAGCGTTTTCTTTGACCTGTCATAGGAACCTTTACCTCATATGTAGCTATTTTACTCAAGCCGTATTTATTGAAATTATTTGTAATATCACGCTGAAGCACCACAAAACAAGACTGTGCAGGTTCATTCATGTTTAGACATGCTCAGACCTGTCTGGCATTGTGATGTGTCAGTATTGAGCTGACTGTGACATTGTTCACTAGTGAAATATTTCCTTCCTTTCTGTTTAGAAGTGTATTGTGTATGTTGTGCATGTTGTATTTCAGTGCTTAATGTTTTCATCATGCCAAGAAAGTGTGTAAATCATGCAGATAATTTCTGCTATATTTGTGGTGAGCTGACCTTCAAGTCTCAGAGGCGAAATATGACCCCACTTGTAAAGAAGTGTTATCATCTTTACTTTGGCTGTCAAGTTGGTGATTTTGATAAGAGCTGGGCCCCAAATACATGCTGTGTTTCGTGTGTTAGACTGCTGACTGGGTGGAAAAATGGTACACATCATATGCCATTTGCAATTCCCATGATTTGGAGGGAACCGAAGGATCATTCAACTGACTGTTATTTTTGTTTGACAAATATTAAAGGAATCACATCTAAAACAAAATATACAGTTAAGTATCCGAATTTGCAATCTGCATTGAGACCTGTCTTACACAGTGAAGAGTTCCCCGTACCAGTATATGTAGATACAACCTTAAGTGATAACTCTGATTCTGACCTAACTGAAACTCAAAATGATTCAGATGAAAATAAAAATGATCTTACATATGAAGCCAGTAGCTGTTCATCAGAACCATACTTTCCCAATCAGCAAGACCTTAATGACCTGATTCGGGATTTAAATCTGTCTAAACTGCAAGCTGAAGTTTTAACTTCCAGACTCAAAGGGTGGAATTTACTCCAAAAAGATGTAAGAATAAGTAGTTATCGTAGCCGCCATAGTGTTTTCAAAGAATACTTCTCTGAAGAATATGGTGTTGTGTTTTGTAATAATATTTGTTCACTTATGGAAACTCTTGGGCATCAACACCGACCAGATGAGTGGCGATTGTTCATAGACTCCTCTAAAGTAAGTTTGAAGGCTGTGCTGCTACATATTGGCAATGAACTTCCATCAATACCAGTAGCGCATGCCGCTATGAAAGAGACATATCAAAATATGAAACTAATTTTAGAGAAAATACAACATGGAAAATATGAATGGAATATCTGTGGTGATTTAAAGGTCATTGCTTTATTGCTTGGTTTGCAACTTGGGTTCACCAAATTTTGCTGTTTTTTGTGCGAGTGGGACAGCAGAGATAAGAAGTCTCACTACGTTAGAAAGTCATGGCCAAAACGTGAATCTCTTCTCCCTGGCCAGAAAAATGTGCCATGTGTCCCTTTAGTGAATCCTGAAAAAATATTTTTACCTCCATTGCATATTAAGTTAGGAGTTATGAAAAATTTCGTCAAAGCTATGGATAAACTTTCTGATGGATTCTTGTACTTGAAATCGAAATTCCCCAAAGTCAGTGATGCTAAATTGAAAGAAGGAGTTTTTATAGGACCACAAATCCGATCATTAATGGCTGATGAACATTTCGAGGGACTGTTAAATCCACTGGAGAGAGCAGCCTGGCAGTCTTTCAAAAGTTTATGTTGCAATTTTCTTGGAAACCATAAAGCAGAAAACTATCGTGACATAGTGGCTGATCTTCTGCATTCTTATAAAGCTATGGGATGCAACATGTCTTTAAAAATAATTCACTTCTTGGACTCTCACTTGGACTTCTTCCCCGAAAACATTGGAGCTGTCAGCGATGAACACGGTGAGCGTTTTCATCAGCAAATTTCTACGATAGAGAAGAGGTACCAAGGCAAGTGGAGTTCCAATATGCTGGCTGACTACTGTTGGACTAAAATGAGAGACGTTCCAGATGCAAAATATACCCGAAAATCACTATCTACCACTTTCTAGATAAGTCAGAATCAGTAGTTACAATTTTGAGTTAGCTAGTTACGGATTTTTTAGAATATTATAAAAATTCAAATGAATATCACACAAAACTCCTGCCCGATGCAGACAAACTGTAATTATATTTGAATTCAGCACGAAAAATACTTTTAGAATCTGTTATTTTAATTCTTGTGAAAGAGAAAAAGTTAATTTTTGTAGACCAGTGTAATTAGTTTCAGACTTTAGTTTTGAAAGATTTAAATTTTTTTTGTATTTGCCGTTACAAGGACTTCGCTGCAGTAAGTAAAAAATGGCTTTATATATACATTGTATGTTGTGTTAAGAGTTGCTCTGGAACATCCCCACTTCATTCCTGTTAGATGTTTTAACAGTGAAAGGCGCCTCTCTGCTCTTTTTATTACATTTTGTATCTGTTTGGTCCATGTAAGTTTGTTATCAAATGCTGTTAGCTAATGCTGGATTCCTGACAATGAAGTCATTAATCCTCTTGCTCTCCGATATTTTTCACAATGGTATTGAAGAGAGCAATAGCAGTAATAGTAACCGTTTTTTAGAGAGCACCATATTTTTATGTTTTGGCGGTCACATCGCTCTCTCACAACCCCCAGAATGTCTGGAGGACCACACCTGTTGTTGGTTTACGGGTTTCACCAACCTGACAGGGAGAGTTATCAAAATAAATTCACCGACCATATCCTCTGATTGCCAATCAGAGGACGTATTACATGCCATGACAGGTCAGCATGTTGGGGTTGAGATTTTATAGAGAAATCAGAGAAATGGAGAGGTTGGAAAAATAAAGACTCCCTAGCCCTCGGGAACCCTAATAGCTTCGGGGTCAGAAGAGAACAAGAGATGACCAAGGTAAGGTCAGATAGAAAAGTTACAGTGAGGAGCAAAACACCAGTAAGTGGAAGTAACGTTCTGCTCAGCTTGGGTACCTTGTGGTCGCTATTCACATATCCCCTAGACGGAGACCCCTGAGGAATTCTTTAATAACTTATTCAACAGGTAAATATTCACTGCATAGGGCCAATTGTTTGTGATGGTGATATACACTTGCTGCCTTTTGCTGAAAATATCTTGGCTATCTTGTTTTTGCCATGTCAAGGTGGATAAAACTGGCATTTAGACCATCATGTTGTGTTCAAATGTAACTCCTAAATACTTTGCTTCCTTTGTTTCTGGTAATTGTTGACCTCAAAATTTAGTTTTATTTTTAGTGGTTTTTTTCTTAGTGAAAAGATTTGGTAGTTTGATTTTGTTGTATTAACAGTCATCCTAGAAACAGCCAAAAAGACATATTCCTCTGGTAGAATAAAAAATGTCAAACCCTTTTGGAATCCCCAGTTAGAAGAACTGAAAAAGCAAAGGGATATAGCTAGAAATACAACTGAACAAACAAAAATCTTATGGAATACACAATATGGTGAAAGAAATGTGCCTCACTAAAAAAAGAAATTAATTCAGCTGAAAAGAATCACTATAATAATTTCTTAGAAAAAATGGACAGATGGTAACAAAGCCCAGAAGTTCATCAAAAATGTCAAGGACAAGAAAGAAAACAATAGCACACCTCTCATACACAACAGTAAAATATTAACAAATGATTCAGTCATAGCCGAAACATTCAATAAATATTATGTTAATTCACATAAAGTAACAGGAAATGATAAAAAGGAACGTAAACAATTTAAGAAAGATTTGAAACAAAAAAAACAAAAAATGAATGTGATCCTAGCACTCAACAATCTTTTTTTTTTAAATTTTAATATGCAAGAATTGAACATTGCAATTAATAATCTAAAAAACAAAAAGTCTCCTGGACCAGAATCACATACATCCAGAGTTCATAAAAAAAACTTGGAAAAACAGCAAAAGATCTATCAAAACTCTACAATCTATCCTGCAAAAACCACTGTACCTGCCAAATGGCGAAAAGTAATAATTGTCTTACTCTTGAAGAAAGATAAAACAGCATCACAAAAAAAAATATAGGCCAATAGCTCTTACTAGCATAATAGCAAAAGTGATGGGAAGAATTGTGTCAAATAGGTTAAATTGGTTTCTGGAATCACAAAATTTAATTTCCCCATGTCAAGCTGGATTCAGAGAGCTCCATTGTACAAATGAACAAGTCTTACTTCTCAGTCAAGAAATCAAAGACTCCTTCAATAGAAAAGAAGATAATTTATCATTTTTTATTGACTTCCAAAGTACATATGATTCTATATGCAGAACAAAACCACTAAAGAAAGTAAAATAAAAAATTGTTGTGTTGCACTCACATGACTTTCTCTACTCTTGTACTAACCATTCTTACAAACTCTTATTCCAGTATCTTCTTCGTGTTAAGATAAACATTTGTACAAATTATCTTATTGCTTATTTCCTTGTAGGTGCAAAGGGAGTATTAGAATTAAGTAGGCTTTGTGCGATAGTGAAATCTTTTTAAGCTTTGAGATTACGTTCTCTTTTCACACTTAACATATAAAAAAATGAACGATGATCCATTCCACGAAAGTTTTAAGTTTTCCAAAACTCACACATGTAACAAGGAATATCTCCGAAATGGTTCACCCTACAAGAAAATTTATTTGGGCATAAATTGTGTGTTTTAGCAAAATCGATAGATGCAATTTTATGATTTTATAATGCAAAGTGTAGCAACCTCAATTCTATGAAACGCATGTTGGCATTGACTGCCATCTCACTGTTGCGATTCTTGGAATTCTCAATCATTTCTGCAAGCTTTGTACACTGCTGCTTCGTTGGAAATAACTGCGAACTCAGGTTGTGCGCTTGGATTTCACATTCATTTCTGCAAGCTTTTTGTTCCATTTATATCCTCAGGGGTCTCTGTCTAGGGGATATGTGAATAGCGACCACAAGGTACCCAAGCTGAGCAGAACATTACTTCCACTTACTGGTGTTTTGCTCCTCACTGTAACTTTTCTATCTGACCTTACCTTGGTCATCTCTTGTTCTCTTCCGACCCCGATGCTATTAGGGTTCCTGAGGGCTAGGGAGTCTTTATTTTTCCAACCTCTCCATTTCTCTAATTTTTCTATAAAACCTTAACTCCTAACATGCTGACCTGTCATGGCATGTAATATGTCCTCTGATTGGTAATCAGAGGATATGGTCGGTGAATTTATTTTGATAATTCTCCCAGTCAGGTCAGTGAGACCCGTAAACCAACGACAGGTGTGGTCCTCCAGACATTCTGGGGGTTGTGAGAGAGCGATGTGACCGCCAAAACATAAAAACATGGTGCTCTCTAAAAAGCGCTTACATTTATTGCTAAGTCTCTTCAATATTTATTGAAAAATATTGGAGAGCAAGAGGATAAATGGCTTCATTGTCAGAAATCCAGCATTAGCTAACAAGAACAACAACATTTTTTGTATAGTATGATTTGGTCTATCTCTAACAGTTTACCAGTTATGCAAAAGTCGTCCAGAGTAAATGGGACTACAAGGGCTATAGCCAGAAAATTCAAAATATACATTTCATTTGTCATAAAATATCTCAAACATATGACATTTTAATCAAAATCGTTAGAGCTATAGTATTTTCAAGAAAATGAAAATTTTCGGAAAATGTTCCATGTAAAGGGTAGTTTAGGGTGGGGCTATTTTCTTCAAAATATTTGTGTCGCATCCTTGAAAGACATTACACTTAAAGACCGACTTTGGTTTTTAACTGAAATTTCGTTTTTTGAGTTATGCTGTCCACAGACACGCGGACCTTTTTTTAATCAGGGGGTCTCAAAACATATATTTCCGGTGAAATCTCGACATCGAGATTTTGGGTGGACTACAGTGTTTCCCCTACTTACCAGTAGAGAAAGTAAAAATATGGATACAAGGTCCATTGTTTTCATGGCTATGTCATTTCCTAACTCAGCGCTTTATTGCTACCAGATATAGAAGGAATATATCTAAATTTAAACAAGTACACCATGGATTCCACAAGGCACAGCACTCTGCACTACACTTTTTAATATATTTATTAATGATTTGCCATAACAAATACAAGAATCAGGTGTGAAGTGTGCACTATTTGCCGATGACTTAGTAATGTGGACTTCAAAACCAAAAAACAAAAGTACAAAACTAGAAATAAATCATGCAAGATTCCTTAACCAATCTACAAAGGTAGACCAAAGAAAATTTATGACTGTTAATACAACAAAATCAAACTACCAATCTTTTCACAAAAGAAAAGAACCACTAAAAATAAAACAAGAATTTGAGGGTCAACACTTACCAGAAACAAAGGAAGCAAAGTGTTTGGGAGTTATATTTGATACTAAACTTACATGGACCAAACAAATAGAAAATGTAATACAAAGAGCAGAAATGCGCCTTTGACTGTTAAAACGTCTAACAGGAATGAAGTGGGGATGGTCCAGAACAACTTTTAACACGACATATAGTGTATCTACCAGGTGAATCAGCTGCCCCTTATTTTTTGGAAGGTAGGCCACACGTCAAATGATGTGTACGCTTTCGTCCAGTTTTGCGCTTACTAAAATGTGTTGCCTGACATTCTTAGAGGAATGTGCAAAACTCAGAGGAACAGCGGTTTAAGGTACAGAACGTACTCCTTGCTAAAAAAGTACACCTCAAAAACATGCGACTGATTTACTGAGGGCTAATTCCAGTTTCTAGCCGATTTTACAAACTTTTATTAGAGTATACATAGTAGCGTAATTCAGTAAACGTCTCTGGTAAAAGGAACGAGTGCACTAACTACACAAATATAAAAAGAAAATGGTAGGCATTTGTAATTAGAGCAGGGATTGGCTGCGAAAAATTAGGCAAAAATTAAGGATATGCCTCATCCACCATGGACACATACTGTCAAAATGCACATAATATTAAATAATGGTTTATTTAAATTTTTGCGTAAACTACGTCTCGTACATCTCAAATAGCAGACATAATAGCTTTTGTCATCTAAGTACTAACATTAACGCCCAGCAAAGGATTAAAACTGTCTCAAAAGGCTAAGTCAAGTATGAAAACACGCGAAGTGGCATTGACATAACAGCTGGCATACAAGTCGTACTATTGAACTCTAAACGAGCTTTCAGTCAAGTCTCGAAATAGCTGAAGAGAATGATGACTGTAGCTTGTGCACTACCCCTCAGGAACACGGGTCCATGTCTCGACATTGTGCAATGTTTTTTTATGCTCATCAAAACTTGGAAACCGAATTCACAATAATCTAATTACGAAGTCCCTGAGAGTTTTGGACATTATAACTGAAATCGTTTTTGGTTGTCTGCATTTCATAGTAGAACAGGTATAATGACTTCTGCCCCACTCCCTTCATTTTCCATGCGAAAGCTGTTGCATGATATTTTGTGCCATTGCGTCACCATGTATTTGTCATACAAGTATAGTGATATGCTTTTGATCTATGGAGAAACAAGGGCCCATGAACAAGCTGCTCAGTATCTATACCAGGAGAGATATGCTAATAGACAACAATACCACAAAATGGAAATAAAACAATTACAAATTAAAATAATAACAGCTTTTAACATAATTGTTCAGCCAATGTTATTTATGAATATTACACGGTAAAAAACAAATCAGCAAATGGAGGGGTGTCAAACCACATCTACACCAGGTGGATTGTTTACGAATCGGGCGCTCGCTCCAACTGAGCTACCTAGTAACGTGAGAGGTAAACATTCCTTTTAACATGTATTCGCTCGTCCCAATGAACATTTGCAGAGGTGCCAACGTCAACTGTCCAATTACAAGTATATTAAAAGGTGATGCTCTAACATCTATAGTAGTACCTAATAATTTTAACTAAGGACATCTATGTTAAATACTTGGGTAAAACCTAGCATAAGGGTCGATGTTTTCATGTTAAAGAGTATAAAATGCGGATTGCCTAAAACTGGAGAATAAGTGGCAGCTGACTCACCTGGTATAAAGCCATTATTTACTTACTGCAGTGAAGTTCTTGTAACAGCAAATACAAAAAAGAACTTGAAATCTTTCAAAACCAAAGTCTGAGACTAATTACAGGTGCTATCAAAACCACACCAATACCAGAAATAGAAATACTAACCAACCAATACCCGATTGAATATGAAATAGAAAAAGCAGCTTTTATTCAACACAAACCGTTTGAGACAGAATATGTGGTCAGACCCCAAAAAGAAAGCATTTATGTGAATATTTATGGTAAACATAGTTTATTTTTCATGTTGGTAAGGATTTGTTGAGTACTGAAAGTGTATTACCATTGTCTCATTGTTACAAGTAATATTTGTTTAATAACATCATTAATGTTAAATAATATGTTCAAATTTAATATGTATAATTATAAGAGTCATTTTATATTTAATATTAATGGTGTAGGATGATTTCATAGAGTGCTCCGCGGGAAATGGACATATACACACATATGAATACAAACGCATTATGTAAAAAGACGCTAATTTTTTTTTTCTTAGCGTCTTAGCGTCCAGAGAGACAAGACATGTTTTGTGACACCTGCAGATGTGGACGCTAAAAGTGATTTAAAATAACTAATAACGAGAAGAAACCATTAAGATCTTCAGCGATATGGACATGAAATCACGTCCATTTAAAATGACAGATAAGTGTTATGGGCGTGTATACATGTCCTGTGCGTTTGTGCATTTAACCATTATTTATCCCTTATCTAACTCAACTTATTTTAATTTTCCCTTTATGAAACATTTAAGTAAAATCTATATACTTTACTGGCTTACCTTTACATGTTCCTTGTGCAGTGATATGCCTCAAAACAGGGATAAACACACAAGGGTACATCTCCACATTCACGAATTCCCTTCTTGCGGCACACAAAACACTTTCGAGATCGGCGGGACTTCTTTGCTGTTAGTGGTATCCTTTTAGGAGAATGTGTTCCTTGAAGTCTGAGGGGTGCAGGGGTTCTGGATTTTCTACCCCCAACGTGGTATTGTTCAATTAGACTGCGAGCTATTTATAGTTGGAAGTTCCGGTAGGTCATTGACTTGTGTGGGTTTAGAGCTCTCCAAATTACCGAACAATTGCATATGGTTATATTCAGTTGGTGCAAAAATACCTTTTTATACCACTTCTCCCTTCAGCTACAAGCAGGAAGTATATGTATGTATTTCAACAAAGAAAGAAACGGAGTCTACTAAGTTACGAAACATGCGTAAGCAAAAGTTGCAAACCTGATATATTCTGATGACTCCAGACAATGCATACACTAGTGCTTTATTTCACAGTATGGTGACGCACAAGCCACACATACAATGGGTCGACTACTGTTTCTTTCAGAGAACTTATATTTGATGCGTTCGACAGAGCAAAGTTAACTTTTCACCACAGTGACACAAAATAGTGCCATTTCAACGTTTTGTAAATGCAACCCAACTTTGCTGATGGCGTACATGTATATTGCATATAACGAGTTTTATACCAGTTTTTGTTAAATTAAAATAACTTAATATTTACACAAAATACAGCTGTGTATATTCAAAGCGCTTTTAGGGCATTTAACAATTTAAATGCCCTGCACTGGATATTGGGTAGCAGTTCTCGGCTTGCGGACGTTTTAAATGGCCATTGCTCAAGAGGTTAAGGAAATAGATTCATGTGCAACGAAAGTTAAAGTGTAACGCGTGTAATATTAAACGAGAGAGGTGCAAATAAAAGTGTTATAGAAAACTTATATCCTGTGTCTGCATTATTTCAGCCTGTACTATGACCCGAGATAGTAAAAGAGTCTCAAAGCTCAGCTCATTCAATGACAATATTAAAAAATGGCACCAAGTTGATCAAGACTCCCATTCAATACATGGAACAAGATAAATTTTACACATACACTTAAGACTCAGGAGAGCTTTCTTTCCAAAATTCAAGACATCAAGAAGAATGTATACCTTCCTAATTCAAAGGAAAACTTCATCTATAAAGTCAATCCAACATAAACATAACACATCACATATGTTGTTGTTAGATAATGCTGGATTTCTGACAATGAAGTCCTTAATCCTCTTGCTCTCCAATATTTTTCACTGATGGATGGGGCACTAGATGTGGCCAGACATATTTGAAGGTGGTCTCGATCCATTTCCTCTTGCAGATCACATAGAGGACAGAGTGGTGAAGAATATATCTGAATTCTGTTTAAATGTTTTGCCAGACAATCATGTCCTGTAATCAACCTGAAGGTTGCAACTGCTGTTTTTCGAGGATACTCAGGAATTACTGTTTGAATGTTTGGTAGTTCCCATCTTTTATTCTTTGATTTTTCATAGTAATATTGTTCAGTAATTTTTTTGTATTCAGATTTGACTAATCTTTTAGCTCCATAAGTAGATTAACTATAGATTTCTGTACACTACTGGTACCCTTTTTTGCAAGTTCTTTCTTCTCACATATTATGTACACCTGACAGAAGTTAAGAAAAGTGATACTCCTACTAGTGTTCTTAAATTATTGGCATTAGAGACAATCCATACTAGATTTCCAGAACATGAATGGCTCCATATTTATACTGTTGGATCACTGATATCAAACCGAGATGGAGCAGGGGCTGGAGTCATGTGTCACCTCTTTTACTATTACAAATCTTTGTGTTATGGAACTATAAACTTTGATGGAGAAATTGAAGCAATTCGAATGACCCTGCAAAATCTTTTGTATAGAATTTCACATTTTTATAAAGCAGTTATTCTCTCAGATTCCAGGGCGGCAATAATAGCGATTACTTCCAAGTTGTCTCCAAAAAGCCAGACAATTGTAGAATACTGGAAAATCCTTACCCATCTAACAACAATTCAAAAACACGCAGTCTTCCAATGGATACCAGCTCACTGTGGGCTGAGTGGTAATTACGAAATATTACTATGAAAACCGAAAAATAAAAGATGGGAGCAACCAACCTTTCAAACAGTAATTCGTGAGTATCCTCGAAAAACGGCAGTTGCAGCCTTCAGGTTGATTACGGGACATGATTGTCTGGCAAAACATTTAAACAGAATTGGGATATACTCTTCACCACTCTGTTCTCTATGTAATCTGCAAAAGGAAATGGACCAAGACCACCTTCAAATATGCCCGGCCATTTCTAGCGCCCCATCCATCAGCGAAAAATATTGGAGAGCAAGAGGATTAATGACTTCATTGTCAGAAATTCAGCATTAGGTAAGAACAACATTTAATTTTGCAGTGATTGTTCTCTGAGAATTCTGACACATTTTAGGCAATTATCAAGACATTGAGAATAAAGTATAGTGCAGAAGATAGTGTTGCCTTCTTCCTTTTTGGACACCCGGAGGTCTCCCGTGACCTTCATTAATACCCTCAACAGCCTAACCTGTTTCCCTGACATCCCTATGTCGACACATAAGTATGTGTGGCTGGTGTTAAGGGCGACTTGCAGATCGAGCAGCAGAGGTCAAGCGACGACACCTGCCGCTGTCACTCAAGTGGGGCCCTGTTGGAACTGACACCAAAAGGAATGACGATGCTGAGGTGCCTCTGGAGCCAACCCCCACGTGAGGAAAGAGAGTTTACCTCGAAGAATAGAACTCGTGGAACGCCTAGACTCTAGTGGACTAATGATGGTTCAACACTACGTTGATGCTACTAACATTGCAGGATACTAGCCTGGCATGTGTGATGCCTGAATGATTGCATAGCTATACCAGGGAGGACGATGCATCTCTTTGGGCAGAAATAACCACCCCTGAAAATACGATTACAACGGTTCACATATTTATGTGAATAGGTTTAATGTACTTAAAAAGGGGAAAGATTATGTGGTCATTCAAAATGGAAGTATGCGACAGGTAACAGTAGCACATGATTAGAAAACAACATGAGTTCTGGGGAGAGAAATTATAGTGCAGGAGCCTGAGAATAGAGAAATTGATGGGACAGATAACCAGAATAGCAAATTAGAAGAACCAGGGTAGATAATGGTGTTGCATACACTAGAATAACTGAAAGACAGGTTAGTGTAATTAATTTCATACCAATAATGGAACAACTGCTGCAAAAGCATAACTTGAAGATACAAGAAAGTATTCAAAAGAATAATGAGCAGATGCAGGAAAGTATTCAAAGGGATAATGAGAAAATGCAAGAAAGTATAAAAGCAGAAATCTGAATTGTACAGGTTAGGGAGGAAGAACTTAGAATGTGGCAAGAAAGTATAAGAGGGAAGTTGTAGATAGAATTAGAAACGAAGTTGCAGCTACTAGGGAAGAACTGAGTGCAGTAAGGGAATGGGTTATACTGAATTAGGAAATCTAGAACAAAGACAAAAGGATTGTGAAGCTCAGGTAACATCTGAGATGTGTGCAGTTCAAAATAGCACAAAAAACAGGAGTTGGAAAATAGAATACATGACGATTGAAGACTACATGAGGAAATAATTAAGCAAAATAAGAACTATGCAGAGGAAATTAATAATATTAAAACCACCTCATTGTCTATCAGTGCATCTCAGGAACAGGAAATTAGAATACATGACGAATTGAAGACTGCACATGAGGAAATAACCAAAATAAGAACTACACAGAGGAAATTAATAATATAAAAACTACCTTATTGTCTATCAGCGCATCTCAGGTGCATAGCGAGACTAAATTAGCAGAGTTATGAGAAAAGATTGATAAAGAAATCAAAGAAATAAGGGTAGCCTTGGTTAGGTTAGAAGTAGAAAATCCTAGGACATTTAGTTTAAGCATGCAAGATAATGGTAGAAGATAGTGTGAAGTGTTTGGAGGCCAGTCTTCCCATGCAGAAGCACTGGTTTCAATGAACGCAACTATTGAAAATGTGCCATTGGTCTAACTACTCCAGGTTCGGTAGATGCGCAATATGTTACTTATACAAATCATCTGATTGAGCTAAGTTCTCCCATTTTTACTTTCTCTACTGGGAAGTATTGTATTCCACCCAAAAATTTGATATCGAGATTTCACCGGAAATATATGCTTTGAGGCCCCCTGAATCCAAAAAAAGCATTTTTAGAAAAAGGTCTGTGTGTGTGTCTGTGTGTCAGTCTGTGGACAGCATAACTCAAAAACGAAAAGTCGGTTTAAAACCAAAGTTGGTATTTAAGTTTAATGTCTTTCAAATATGCGACACGAAGATTTTGAAGAAAATAGCCCCACCCTAAACTACCCTTTACATGGAAAATTTTTTGAAAATTTTGATTTTCTTGAAAATGGCTCTAACGATTTTTATTAAAATGTCATATGTTTGAAATATTTTTATGACAAATGAAATGTATATCTTGAATTTTCTGGCTATAGCCCCTGTAGTCGTATTTACTCTGAACGACTTTTGCATAACTGGTAAACCATTAGAGATAGACCAAATCATACTATACAAAAATTGTAGATCTTGCTAAAATACACAATTTATGTCTAAATAAATTTTCTTGTAGGGTGAACCATTTCGGAGATATTCCTTGTTATGTGTGTGAGTTTCGGAAAACTTAGAACTTTCGTGAAATGAATCATCGTTGTTCATTTTTTTATATGTTAAGTGTGCAAAGACAACAGAATCTCAAAGCTTTAAAAGATTTGACTATCGCACAAAGCCTACTGTATTCTAATATTCCCCTTGCACCTACAAGAAAATAAGCAATAAGATAAGTTGTACAAATGTTTATCTTAACTAACACGAAGAAGATATAGGAATAAGAGTTTGTAAGAATGGTTAGTACAAGAGTAGAGAAAGTCATGTGAGTGCAACACATCAGATTTTTCCTAGACAGTTTGTATGGGAACTAGACAAATATTTTAATGTAAAACGAATTCCAAACCAGATAAAAATTATTGTGATTAGAAAAGGGTTAATGTGGCATGCTCTTAATTTGGTGAGGTTGACGCTTGGCAAAGACACTGATTACAAGACATTCAAGAATGCATTTATGGCCAGATATTGGGGAATTGCACTACAAAACAAGATCTCAACAATGGCAGATATGACATGAGGTCTGGAGTGAGTATGTTGGATTACTTTTTACAATTGGCTCAGCAAAGTAAATTAATTGAACTGCCAATTTCTGAACACAAGCTGATAGGCTTGGTCATCGGACATTTCCCTGAAAATATGCGCATCATTTCATAGTAGCAAAACCAACCATGTTTGAACAATTCATAGAACTGATCTCTGCTTTTGAGAGCAATATTCATGACCATGGACAGGGATTTCAGGATTTATCGCCACATAAAAATATGCATGCATATGGTGGGAACTGGAATTTTGAAGAGAGACGTTATCAAGTAGGACAAGTAGGACCGGACAGGTAGCCCAAGATCTTCAAAACATAGGCGAGACCAGGTTCAAAATAGGTATCAAAATATGTCTAGATTTGAAGGAAATGGAGATTTTGGGGTGAACAGGGAAATTAGACATAGATACAAAGATAGACAGCACCAACCCACCTAGACGAAATGCACATGTGGATAATATGCAATGTGAGAGACCAGGTTCCAGAGGCAGAGGATTATGGTTCAGAGAATATGGTATGGACCATAACCTTGCAGGGCAATGGTGTCTGATGGGCTCACGAAATGATAAGGGAGGCGTGACTCGCCTAATAGGGAAGGTTGAGATCCCTACTCAATAGACATTCAAAGGGCAGTCAGAATCAGCATAAGTATTCCCACAGGATCTGAACTAAAAAGGAACCTATACCCTAGGGAAACCAAGCTTCACCCTTTACGAGGTCCGAATAAAGGTCCCTGAGCCATCGTAGGTACAAGGCATACCAGGGCCACTCACGTTTGTGGTGGAAAGACAAAGTGTAACACTAAGTGAACATAAAGGAGGCAACGAAAATAAAAAATTTGAAATAATAAAAGAATTGCCTTCCATAAAATTGATAGTAGTGAACAGGGCTATGGAAGCCATGATAGACATGGGGCCAACGTGTTTAGTCTGTAGCAAGAATTACTATCGTTTGGTATATAGTAAAGTAAAGGTCATGTCACTGCCAGTAAAGAATACATTTTGTAGTGTGGCCATTGGGAACCAGAAGGAACGGGTTAAATTCTGGGTCATGCTCAATATCAAAGTTGGTTACAAATAATTTGAAGTAATACTCCTTGTTATTCCGCATCTGGCATATGATTTAATTTTGGGGGTGGGCATTTTAGATTTGTGGAATGCAATTGTAAGTTTTGAAACTAGAACGCTTACGATACAGATGGAGAATGGAGAGAAAATAGAAATAGAAGTATCTATTACTAAAAATGGAGCAAACCAATTGAGCACAGCCAGACTTATCATTGCAGAATGAGCATTTTTTCATAGAAAATTTGAGATTAGGTGAAAATAGTCATTTCAGAGTTAAGAAATGCCCCAAAAAATGAAAATAGTACATATGAATACGAATACGATGAACATGAGTTAGCATATGAATCTGAGAGTAAAGAAATGGCCGGTAAAGAAAATGAAGTGAATGCTGATAATTGGCAGGTCATTGGAACTATAACAGAGGCAAATGACACATTTACAACCCCAAGCTGGCAAGAGGGGAACAGAGCGGATAAACAAAACAAGGTAGAACTAGAAAAGATTCTGCAACAAAAGCCAGGGCACGCTAATGTGTTGTTGGAGGAACAGTTGAAGAGCCCACTGCAGGTATTTCTGAAAAACCAAGGGGTGTTCTCGGACAAACCAGGGCTGTGTAAAGTTTACACCCATGATTTGAAAGTTCAGGGCATTCATCCATTCTACCATAAATGTAGGAACATACCAATCACAATTAGGAAACAAGCAGACAAAGTAATCAATAAAATGTGCAAACAGCAAATAATAGAATAGAGCAATTGTCCATACTCAAATGCTCTATATTGGGTGTATAAGAAACCGGACAAGCTGAGCATGACCATAGATGTGAGGAAGTTAAATTCATAATTAGTGGCTGACAATTTCAGATCTGAAGGAATAGAAATGCAAATATCTTGAGTAAATAAATGCAAATATGTTTCTAATATCGACCTAGTGTCAGCTTTCTGGCAAATACCATTGAATGAAAAAGTGAGGCACAATACTGTGTTTTGCATAATGGGAAATCGTATTCGATAAGTAGTTCAGCATTCATTATTTTTGGAGAGCCTATCAAAGATTTTGTGGTACAATATGTGAATGACATTAATTTTTGATGATTTTTTTATTCACATTTGGCACACATAGATTATGCTCTAAGGATGTTTATGGAAAACAGTATAACTCATAACTCATTTTATTCATCCTTTAAGTACATGAATTAAAGGACACGTCAGAAAGTATGACTATTAATGTCAAGAAATCTTTAGAATGTGTATTTTCAGTGGAGAGAGTCAGACCACACCCCAATAGCGTGGAAAGCATTTTAAAAATCCCTAGCTCTAAGAACATAAAGCAGTTAAAACACCTAGGTATATTTCAAAACCTAGCAAAATTTCTAATCAATTACCCTAAAGAAGTTGCTCCCCTATGGGAACTGGTAAGGAAGGACAAAAACTGGAAGTGGACAGACAAGGAAGAGCAAGCTTTCAGAGAAGTCAAGGAGCTCTTTGCACATCATTATCACATAATGACCGATGCTTCTGTTGTTGCATATGGGGCAATACTACTTCAGATTGATGAACATCAAAGCAGCCATGTAACAGCTACGGCATCAAATGGTTTGACCAAAAGTGAGGCAAATAAATGTATTACAGAATTGGGAGTAGGGATCATTTATTTCACAATTTAGAAATTCCAGCTTTGTGTGATCAATAGGAGAGTTTATGTGTATGTAGACCACATCAGTTCGTCTTTCATTGGACAGTGTAAATTGACTAGTACCCAAATGCTGTGATATATGCATGAGATAGTGCCTTATGGTTTGCAAATTAAGCACATACCAAGGAAGATGAACATTTTTAACAATACGCTATGAAATCAGCTACCAGAAAACAGTGATAGACCATGTCAGGAAGTTACATTAATGAAATTAGATTTGTCCGGGAACAAGAAATTGGTGAAAAGTCTAAAGGAAATAGCAGATTGACAAAAGAAGGGCAAAGATTTGAAGCTGATGTTAGGGTCAGTGCCAGAAATAAATGAAAATACACTGGGTGCAGAAATAACTTACACAAATTACATGGTTGGGAGGAAAAGAGATGGAAGATATATATTCCTAAAAGTCTCGCAGATCAGTTAATTAGAATGCATAACAAGGCTCTCATTCATGCAGGTAGTGAGAGGACAGCCCTGAATGTAGCTGAGGACTTTTACATTAAACGTCTATACAGGAAAGTTAGAAAAATAGTTTTGAGTTGTGACACATGTTTAAACGCAAAACCATTAAATGTGTTATACAATATCGAACCACAAGTAATAATATGGGGTGTGCCAAATGTACTTGTATGCTTGAATATGCATGGTGAGATGCCGTTAGGCAGATTTAGTTCAAGTATATATTTGGACTATCCAACGTTTTCAGCAAGTCGTGAAGATTTATCCGTCGAGGAGCATAACAGACTTTGAACAAAAGCAGCATAAAATTATGCCACAGTTCAGCATATTACTCTTTAGGAAAGCCTTGTAAAAGGGTTATAAGCAGCCTTACTTTATTTTTCAGAATTATGAATCACCATAAGCCTAACACCTGGGAGTAACAGGACTACTTATACAAATAACATAACAGCTGAGTTAATTCATGCCCTTATATCGAATTTGTAATTAATAATTCAGTACACCATTAACACTTACCCACCCGTATTGATGACCAGGGGGGTGGGGGGGAGGACACCCAGGGAAAATAATCCCGAACCTACTGGCCTATATTCCTCATGGTTTGGAAGCTACAGAAGTAGAGAGGTGCGAAAGGGCATGGAAAAGGGCTCTAGAAAAAGCAGAGAAAAGGAAAATGAAAGCTAGAAGATGAGAAAATGGGAGCGCTGGTGGATTTAGTCTGGATGAGAGACCATAAAAGGTTAAGTGCACTAAATAAATGCTGTCATTGGATGAAATTGCTATATAAAGGTTCCACTGAGTTATATAAAGGTTCTAGAAAAATTTGGATAACACACATATCTAGTCCGGGAGGTAAAAAGCAGTAAACTACAGGGAAAATACAATAAGTCTTTACTAAAGCGCGTCTCACCCTTAAAAGACAGTACACGTTAAATGGAGCGCAGTGTTGCAACATGTACTAGTTGCGAATCTTTCTCCGCGAGCGACTCGAGGTGGCCTGAGTCCTGTACTTAGTCCTTCACGAGACGGGCACTTTTAACTTTGGTATCCCTCCACGCCTTTGTTACTGTATGACCTAAATTTACAAATGACTCGTCAGTATAAACAATTGATTTCCCTGGACCCTAAACCTTTTACGTCTTTTAGATATTTATGTCGCTATCTGATGATATCGATATCGTTTCTTTCTATTAATATGCACTTGTTACCCTTTCTTTCATATTCCAACCCCAAATCATGTAAGAACCGACTATGAGTGGCCCTTGAGAAATTTGGTAGGGTCTCATCACTGTTGAATAGTGACAAAATTATATTCAGCGTGGGTGAAATATTTACAAACAGTAAAGAATGAACAATTCGCCGCACTCCACCTTGCACTATTCAATCATATTGCGTTAACCTAGCGTTTTGTGTAGTCCCGCCCTTTTTGCTTTCTTTTTCGATGGCGTTCTTAGAAGTCCTTTCATTACTTCCTTTTTAATCCTATACACTACTGCTTCTGAACACTCAATAGCCTTAGCTGTTTCTTTTACTGCCTTACACGCATTTTACTTCAAAAATAATCTAACACATTCATAATTATTTGGCGTTCCTTACTTCTTAATTTACCAACATATCGTCTCTTCCTAGCTTCCCTCTCCATAACTGCAAATATTTACAAAAATATTAAACAAATAACGCAATAACAGCTCACAGTTACACACACGGCTTCTTTCGAACTAATGTTAGTGCTGCTCCTTATACTATCTTCTGTGTCAGGCCTGACGCTGAATAGATTAATACCTTTTGTTTGCCCTACTGGATAAAAGAAAGAGGTTACTGCCTTTTGGTTTATTTTAAAAACTTTCTCCAACCTTCCTCAACATTTGTTCTCGCTGGTTCCCTGATGTAAACTCAATAACTAAAAAGTTTCACACTGCGTAACTTTTGCAGTGCACATATATAAAATTTTCCGAAAACATTTAATTTAAAAAATTATAACACTTAACTGGGTAAACATAGAGAATTCAAAGTAGGCAGGTAGTAGCACTATAGTTTACTCTACCTAAGAAAAAAATATAGATGCATTCTAGCAGTTAGTTTGTTAGTTAGTGCGTGATGAGTGTAGAAACAGCAAATATCGGACTTCTATTGAAAAAAACGTTTTCTGAAGAAATTTGGACCTATAGAAATGTATAATGACTCTGAAAAGGATATAACCTGATAGAGGAAAAAATTCTGCATAGGATAATGTGTTCAAACCTGAAATTTATAACAAATGAATATTATACCATGCTATTAGGAATCTGGCAACAGAGCGAGGGTAGAAAAGGACGCGGCTAATGGCAACTTGTATGCGCTAGATAGAGACAGAGATGTCCCATTTAACTCCATACTGTCTTCTAAGAGTGAAACGCTATATAGAACCATACGTTAAAAGTACAGTGGGCCCAGGAGAAAATAGCTCAAAACCTGTTGACAGTGTAACGTAGTGAGTCACTCTTATTTGAATTCCAAATTAATACTGCAGTAGCCTTGAGATAAATTATAATATCATATGAGTGTCCTGGATAGTTTTAAGTTGAGAAGTGAGTAGTTTTAGAAGTAAACTTTTGAGTTAAAAGGTGAAAATGCCACACAATTTTGCCCATAGTCGAATCTGGATAGTAAGAGAACTGCAGTGCACATTTCAAGCAGTGTGACTATGTAACAAAACTCAATTGTGGTAATAAAAAAATGTGGTGTATATAGAGTGAAACAAATATTGTAAAAGAGAATGACTGTAAAAGGTACAAAGGTCAGAGACAAGGGACAAGTAAACGAAGTGATTGATAAGGATAATAGAGCTTGGCACATGGTGCTGAAAAGTGAAATTGTTTTGTTTAGTGCAGATGAAGTGAAGAGGTAGACTCGGCTCATGTGACCATTGCTTACAGAGACTGTTAAAGGTGGAGAGAACTAAAGTGGATAACAGAAACTCCGAGGCAGAGTAATTAAGGGGCTGAGAGCCAGAGTGGGCCAAATGCCACTTTATTGAAACTGAGAAAAATTGATGTAAAGTTTAGCACATCAAATAATTTATTGAATGCATATTGCTTGAAACTGTTAACATTTTTGCATGAAGTAAACATTGATTAAACTATCCCTGTAACATGAAAACAAAAAACAAATATCTTATCCTAAAAATAATAGTGCAAAATTCAACATATTTCAGAATCATGGAGTTGGCCTACTATCTCTCTAATATTTTGTAGTCAAAATAGAAAAAATATTAGTGAGCCATCTACAAACTCCCTCTTGCTGCTTAGTTTTCCACCTCCAAATTCTGGAAAAATTGATGTGAAACTGGTGTAATATAAGGTAACAAAAACATTAGGTCTTCATATTTACTTTTACCTATTTTAACCGATTCTTCGTAAGCTGGTGGCAGAGACCATGGCGAAGGAACAGCAGATGTAACTTTCACAAAGTTTCTGCCCCTTTTTACTGGTGAAATGTCAATTATTTTCCAACTTTCTATTTCATTTAGAGAATAGCACAGATTCATGAAAACTTATCCATTTAATTTTCAACCATTGCACCTTTTCACCATCTACAGTTTCCTTGCACATTGAAAGTTTAGATTTTTTTTTTTTTTAAATCATAAAAGTGTGACTGATTCATTTTTTTACTGTAAGAGGGTCTTTTTTCCTGCATTGTTTTATGAGAGCCACATAATCATCTACTGAAAATAGAGATTCGGTTTTGCGTTTAGCAGATTCAATGTTACTGAAGTCTGTCATTAGGGAGGAAAGAATGACCTGATAATAGACATTTTTGATCTGTTATCTTAAACTGAGTGTGGTTGACAAGACAGGCCCACAGAGAAGCTATGTACTGGTTCCTGTTTCGCCCCCCACACATGTCAGAATATGTTATTAAATGGTTAGCTTTTGGATTTACTGATTTGGGGTAAAATAACAGACATGATCCCACTTCATTAGCACCCCTCTGAGCAGTGTGTGCCCCTCACAAATACATGTGTCCTAAATCATGTTCACAATCATGCATTCCTAGACTGTACACCCAGAATTTTCTCTTATAAAAATGAACATTAGTAATAACAAAAGGCAGAGGTAATGTTTGTTCTATGTCAAAAGTTATAGTATGCACAACACCATTGTCTTTTGAGTTTTTAATGTCTGCTCTCATTTCACTGTGTGCTTATTCTACACGCTGCTTATGTAATGCCCATTCAGCCTTTAAAAGAGAATATTCTCACCCCTGACTTACACTAACTTTCATTCAATCACAAAAAGAACGTGTGTCACTTTTTGGTTTCTTGGAAAATAATTTGAACGTTGTATTAAATACACTTCTATAACACCATTCTTTAACAGGATTAATTTGTTTTTCCTGGCAAACTTATAATAAAGTTCATACATTTTGCTTAGTGATAGCTCTTGTGATAAATACTGGCATTTATCGTTATCTACATGACTGTAATGACTTGTTTCGATCAGAAAACTTTTAATATGTTCCAGCACAAATTCATTTACAGTCTTTGTCTGTGTAGGTTTTCGCAGATACAACTTTGCCAATTCTATACTCTTGACCTGTGTTCCTTTTCCTTTTTCTTGCATTTTTCATCAACTGATCACAATTTCATACATGTTTCCTTGTTTTTGTAGCTTCTTTGATAATTACTTCCATCACAGCAGCCATATTGAATGTTTACATCACATGGTACAACTCGCGTGTTCTAATTGGTTGCTAGGATTTAGCCCACTATGGCTCTTAAGAGAATTGTAATTTGATTGAGAGTTTTCTTTACGCTGTTATTATAGCGATTTATGGGGGAGTTGGACTAAACCAACCATTTCGTGAAGTACGCAATTCAGCATACCATCCATAGATGGCATCAGCTCCAAAACCACAAATTTGGATTTGGGCCACTCTGGCTCTCAGCTGGTCAATTAGAGGTGTATGTTAGTGATTCTTATGAAGTTTTAATTTATAACGTGTGAAATGTTGCTCTTTCTTATATTTTTCTCTTATTTTCAGCTAAGTAGGACTTTCATTGTCATATAAAATTCATATTGTAAATTTGACATGCCAATAAAGGGGAATTTTGTAACAGGACATTCTTTCGTAAACAGTATTTTCAAACAGAAATTCTCGGAGTGGGCATTACAAGGGTATCTTTCTACCCTAAGTCATTAATCTTAACAAGGGTGGCATGTTTTCGAACATAAGGTCAGGAGTCTGTGGTGCAGAAGAGTAGGTTGGAAAAACCAGAAGGGGATTTGGGAACTTCAACTGTGTAACTATAGTGCATCTCACCCTTGGAAGACAGTACACGTTAAATGGAGCGCAGTGTTGCAAATCTTTCTCCGTGCGGGACCCCGAGGTGGCCGGAGTCCTGTTCTTACTCCTTCAATTGCTACTTGACGGGCACTTTTAACTTTGGTATCCCTCCACGCCTTTGTCACTGTATGGCCTAAATTTACAAATGACCCATCTGTATAAACAATTGATTTCCCCTGGTCCCTAAACTTTTTAGATATTTGTCGCCATATGATGATATCGTCTCTTTCTATTAATATGCACTTGTTACCCCTTCTTTCATATTCGAACCCCAAATCATGTAAGAACCGACTAAGAGTGGTCCTTGAGAAATTTGGTAGGGTCTCATCACTGTTGACCCGTGACAAAATGAATATTATATAAATATTGTAACATATTTGGGAATAAAGAAAATAAAAATGCAATCAACAAATGAAACAGCAATCTGCAATTCTTTAGTAATAAGAGAAACTACAAAGGAAGAAGTCGTCAAACAAACTCATTAAAGTTTAAAAAATACCATAGCTTAGATCAGTACTCAAATGAGATGATCAAATATTGCAAACATGAGATAGCAGAGATTCTAACACACCTAATAAATGAAAGTTTTAACAGTGGAACATTTCCAAATATATTAAAGTATACAATAGTTAGACCAATTTATAAAAAGAAGGGTTCCAAACTAATGATGGGAAACTATCGGCCAATATCTTTATGCTCTGGATTTTCAAAAGTTATGGAAGACATATTTCTAGAACAGCTGCAAAAATTCTGTAACAAATTTAACATTACTAGATGCAATATTAACCGGACTTGTGGGCCGTAGTCTATTGGGTTCCTTCTTCTTCCCAAACGTTTCGTCTGCGACTACGGCAGACATCTTCAGTGGCGGCGAGGTCGAAGTTTCCTAGTGGAGATCTCAGCACCGACTGCGCTGGTCACCACCAGAGGTGCAGTATTTATGTCGGCGGCTGGAGGGGAAGTACGTTGTGATAGGTCCAGGTGGCCAGTGGGCTGGACTTGTACCAGTGGAGTACTACAAGGAGCTGGCGTCTGATTGGCTGGAGAGGGGTTCTGGATTTTTGTTTTTGTTAACGCTGTTTGCCATATTCTGTTGAGTTTAAGTCCTTCCTCTTTGCGATTGATATTATTTTTGTGCTTGTGTATTTCAATGGCTTCACGGAATAAGCGAGAATAGTAATGGGATGTAGATGCCAGAATATCTGTGTTACCATATTGGATGATGTGTTCCCCTTCTTCGAGTATGGCATGTTCAGCAATTGCTGATTTTTCAGTTTGACCCATGCGACAATTTCTTCTGTGTTCTTCAATGCGGGTTTTTATACTACGTTGTGTGGTTCCGATGTACACCTTGCCACACGAACAAGGTATTCTATATACTCCTGCGGTGGATAGAGGATCCCTGGGGTCTTTGGCGGAACGGAGTATGTTACAAATCTGTTTAGTGGGCTTGTAGACGGTGTCAATGTTGTGGCGTTTAAGTAGTTTGCCTATGCGGTCTGTGACTGATCTGATGTACGGTAAAAAGGCCTTGCCCTTCCTATTGTTTGCGGCTGTTTCTGTGATGTTGGGACCTTTACTAGGATGTAATGCTCTCATAATTTCTCGTTTTGCGTAGCCATTAGAGTGGAGCTCTGACTCTAAGTGTTGAAATTCCTGGTGTAGAACTTGTGGTTCGCAAATGCGTGTAGCTCGTGAAATTAAGGAAATAAAGAATGAGGTGAAAATGAGAATGGAAATAAAGTCCTATCTCATCAAAAATGTATTTTATTCTGTAGAAGAGTATAAGGCAGGAAGAAATGTACACTTTTAGTTTACCTCTCCTTTAAGAGTAGCTCTGATGTTAAAATCTGATAGTTGTATATACATAACTAAAATTGTAATTTGGTATTGTATACCCCATGAAACAACTCTTAAAATTGTAAATGTATTCACTTGTCTTATGTACAGAATTCTTCAAATTGTAAAATTTATGTTTTTTTATCTGACGAACCTTGTAAATTTTATTATATTGGTGAATAAACTGATACTGATACATATTCAGCGTAAGTGGAATATTTGCAAGCAGTAATGAACAATTTGCCTCACTCCACTTTGCACTATTCCATCATATTGCGTTAACCTAGCATTATTTTATTTATTTATTTATTTTTTTTTTTTTTTTGCCCTTTTTTGCTTTCTTTTTCGATGGCGTGCTTAGAGGTCCTTTCATTACTACTCTTTTAATTTATACACTACTGCTTCTGAACACCCAATAGCCTTAGCTGTTTCTTTTACTGCCTTACTAACACTCATTTTACTTGAAAAATAATCTAACACATTCATAATTATTTGGCGTTCCTTACTTCTTAATTTACCAACATATCGTCTCTTCCTAGCGTCCCCCTCCATAACTACAAATATTTACAGAAAATATTAAATAAATAATGCAATAACAGCTCACATATTCCACACAGTTACACACACGACTTCTTTCGCATTAATGTTTGTGCTGCTCCTTATACTATCTTTTGTGTCTGGCGTGGTGCGAGAATACGCTGAATAGATGAATATCTTTTGTTTTCCTTACACGAAGGAAAGAAGTTGCAGCCTTTTGGTTTATTTTAAAAACTTTCTCCAAACCACATCAGCATTTGTTCTCGCTTGGTCCCTGATGTAAACTCAATAACAAAAAAGTTTCACACTGCATAACTTATGCAGTGCACAGATATAAAATTTTCTGAAAACATTTAATTTAAAAAATTGTGACAACTGAGTAAACATAGATAATTCCAAGTTGTCAGGTAGTGGCACTATTGTTTACTCTAGCTAAGAAAAAAACATTGACCTACTCTAGCAGTTAGTGCGTGATGAGTATAGAAACAGCAAATATCAGACTTCTATTGAAAAAAATGTTTTCTCAAGAAATATGGACCTATAGAAGTGTATAATGACTCTAAAAAGGATATAAACTAATAGAGAAAAAAATTCTGCATAAGATGTGTTCAAACCTGAAATTTATAACAATTCTATATTTACACCATGCTAATGGCTTCATTGCCAGATGCAAGGCGCTAGAAAACAACATATTTACACCATGCTATTAGGAACCTGGGAACAGCCCAAGGGTAGAAAAGGACGAGGCTAATGTCAACTTGTATGCACTAGATAGAGACAGATATATCCCATTTAACTTCATAGTGTCATATAAGGTTGGGACAAGATGTAGGACGGGCCAGACGTACATATGTGATAAGACTTCTCCACGAATGGGCAGCGCGGAAATTCAGGATATTAGTGATTGTCTCATTAGAAGAATACCAGTTGCTAGGGACAAGAAATCCTATACAGTTAATTTTGTGGTGATTCTTCTCAGAGAATTCTAGCACATTTTAGGTAATTATTAAGACAATGAGAATAAAGTAAAAGTACAATGTAGAAGAAAGTGTTCCTTGTTGGACACCCAAAGATCTCCCATGACCTTCATTAATACTCTGAGATCAACCTAACCTGTTTCCCCAACATCCCTATATTGACCATCAGTATGTGTGGCTGGCGCTAAGGACAGCTTGCAGACCAAGCAGCCGAGAACAAGTGATGACGCCTGCCACCGTCACAGTGTACCTCGGTGTTGTATTAAAACTGGTGATTTTGGAGGAATTTTGTAACTCTGGGCCTTATAGAAATTTTTATTAAGTGAAAATGATGAGTATCAATTATACATGCTTTAATAAAGAAAGAGAAATATGAATCAAAACATTTTCAGCTGAGTGCAAGTCAGTAATTCACTAAGTCCACTGTAGTGAAAAAGTAATGAAATGTTGAAGTGTGTTTTGGCTTATAAGGACTGAATATATTCAGTTCTATATTACTGCTTGTGTGATGTTTCCAGTGAAATGCAACATTGCATGTAATTACCTTCTGACTATGTAGTAAAAATGCATATTGAACTTCGGGTTTATGGTTCAGAGATAGAAAATGCTTATGAAATGCTTACGGTTTTTACATTTAAAGATAACACAAGTCTATAAATTAAAATTTTATTTGGCTGTTTCACATTTGAAAAGGAATTCTGAATATTTCAGTACCCCGATGCTATTAGGGTTCCCGAAGGCTAGGGAGTCTTTATTTTTCCAACCTCTCCATTTCTCTAATTTCTCTATAAAACCTTAACCCCTAACATGCTGACCTGTCATGGCTTGTATACGTCCTCTGATTGGTAATCAGAGGATATGGTCGGTGAATTTAGTTTGATAATTCTCCCGGTCAGGTCGGTGAGACCCGTAAACCAACGACAGGTGTGGTCCTCCAGACATTCTGGGGGTTGTGAGAGAGCGATGTGACCGCCAAAACATAAAAATATGGTGCTCTCTAAAAAGCGGTTACATTTATTGCTAAGTCTCTTCAATATTTATGCAATATGACTCGAGGGGTAAAATGTTCCGGAGTTAAAATAGTCCCCCATTCGGATCTCCGGGCGGGGACTACTTCTCGAGAACCAAAACATTATATTAATAGAAGATCTAACATCAGACTTCTACAATGGAATGCGGGTGGTCTCACACAAACAAAAAGAGTAGAACTGAATAAAATTGTATTTGAGTATAATATCGATCTATTTTTCATACAGGAAACAAATCTAACAAATGACCAACTTAAATACTTCAATTTTACTGGTTTTCTACTACACCTACTACCCATAAATAGACAGATAAGTAGTGGAATATTAGTTGGAGTCAAAAAGGATATTAAATCCTCCTTTGAAATTGTTGTTGTTGTTGTTGTTTTCTAGTGCCTTGCATCTGGCAATGAAGCCATTAGCATTCGTGCTTTCCAATACTTTTGAACTGTATCCTTTGAAATTGTTAAAGAAATGAATAACACAGATAAAAGTGAATTAATAAAGCTAAACTTTTGGGATAACAAAACACATCTACATTTATACAGTATTTACACTCCTCCCAGGAATGAACCAGATCTCTCTCTTATTGACCAATTAAATAAAACAATCGTAATTGGGGATTTCAATGCTCATTCCAAAAGATGGGGTTATGAAAAAGTGGATTCTACAGGGAAGATAGTGGAAGAATTTTTGAATACCACAACTTTTGAACTGATTTATAGTAAAGAAGATCCCACAACCTTCATACATTACTCTGGAGCAGGCAGTAACCCAGACCTCTTGTTAGCTACAACAGATATTGTTTCAAAAGTTAAAAAACAAGTTATAGAAGATCCAAGGTCTGGTCACAGAGCAGTAATTGCTGATATAAAACTAGATAATACAAATAACAGTCAATGTCACACGAATCTGTATTGGAAATTCAAAAAAGCAGATTGGATCAAATATAAAACTGAACTGGAACATAAATTTAAAGAACAAACAAACTCACAGCTACATGACCAACCAGATCATTTGAACAAAAATTTCTGTAAAGTCATCCTAGAAACCGCAAAAAAACATATTCCTCGGGAAGAATAAAAAATTTCAAACCCTTTTGGAACCCCCAGTTGGAAGAACTGAAAAAGCAAAGGGATATAGCTAGAAATACAGCTGAACAAACAAAAAACATATTGCATACACAAATATGGCGGAAGAAATGTGCCTCACTAAAAAAAGAAATTAATACTGCTAAAAAGAATTACTTTAATAATTTCTTAGAAAAAATGGATTATAGGACAGATGGTAACAAAGCTCATAAGTTCATAAAAAATGTCAAGGGTAGGAAAGAAAACAACACCACACCTATCATACACAACAATAAAATATTAACTAATGATGCAGCCATAGCCGAAACATTCAATAAATATTATGCTAATTCACATAAAGTAACAAGAAATAATAAAAAGGAACATAAAGAATTTAAGAAAGATTTGAAACAAGAAAGAGAATGTAATCCTAACACTCAGTGCAATATCTTTTTTCAAAATTTTAATATGCAAGAACTGAACATTGCAATTAATAATCTAAAAAACAAAAAGTCTCCTGACCCTGATCACATACATCCAGAGTTCATAAAAAACCTTGGAAAAACAGCAAAACAACTACTGAAACTCTACAATCTATCCTGGAAAACCACTGTACCTGCTGAATGGCAAAAGGCAATAATCGTCCCACTCTTGAAGAAAGACAAAACAGCGTCAGAAATAAAAAATTATAGACCAATAGCTCTTACTAGCATAATAGCAAAAGTGATGGAAAGAATGGTGTCAAACAGGTTAAATTGGTTTCTAGAATAAAAAAATTTAATTTCCCCATGTCAAGCTGGATTCAGAGAGTTCCACTGTACAAATGAACAAGTCTTACTTCTCAGTCAAGAAATCAAAGACTCCTTCAATAGAAAAGAAGATAATTTCTCAGTTTTTATTGACTTCCAAAGTGCATATGATTCTATATGCAGAACAAAACTACTAAAGAAAGTAAAAAAAATAGGGATACAAGGTCCAATGTTTTCATGGCTATGTCATTTCCTAACACAACGCTTTATTGCAACCAGATATGGAAGAAACATATCTAAATACAAACAAGTACACCGTGGGTTACCACAAGGCACAGTGCTAAGCACAACACTTTTTAATATATTTATTAACGATCTGCCACAACAAATACAAGAATCAGGTGTGAAGTGTGCACTATTTGCTGATGACTTAGTAATGTGGACTTCAAAACCAAAAAGCAAATGTACAGAACTAGAAAAAACCATGCAACAATCCTTAACCAAATTACAAAGGTGGACCAAAGAAAATTTAATGACTGTGAGACAGAATATTAGAAGACCCCAAAAGAAAATCGTTCATGTAAATGTTTGTTAAAAGTGTAATTCGTTTTTTGATGTTGGTATGAGAGATAATTAAATGACGAAAACATGTTGATAAGGTTCATTGTTACGAACAACTAAGTTTCCACAAAGACGTCATAAATCTTTCCATATTTGATTTTAATATATGTGTATAAATATGTTGTTGTTTTCTAGTGCCTTGCATCTGGCAATGAAGCCATTAGCATTCGTGCTTTCCAATACTTTTGAACTGTAGTTTCTTCTGATCTTAATGCTTCACAGGTATAAATATTAGAATTGTTTGTGTTCCATAATAAAAGTAGGGGAGGATGATTAGAGATTGCTTCCCTAACGAGAAAGAACTATTTGATGGACACATGCGCGGATGAATATGAAAAAGGCGGTGTCTCTTCAAACGATGCCAAAAAACTTTTCACTAGCGTGCGTATCTTTGAGGTGAAGACATTTTTATGTAGTGTGAACATGGAACTTTCACCAAACTTTCATCAAGCATAAATTCTACTAAATTAAAAAAGTGTAAAGGTTTTTAAGCATTTAACATGGTGCTGAGAGTGTAAAGTATCGATGAAGTGTTAATAAATTAATACATTGTGATAAAGAAACATTGTGTGATATTTCATTCCATCCGTTACCAAGCCCTGAGATCAAAAAGATCTCATTAGCTTAAAGACACAGCGTCATTAATAATCGCAAAAACAGCACCAACTGTTAATACAACAAAATCAAGCTACCAAATCTTTTCACTAAGAAAAAAGCCACTAAAAATAAAACTAAATTTTGAGGGTCAACAATTACCAGAAACAAAGGAAGCAAAGTATTTAGGAGTTACATTTGATACTAAACTTGCATGGACCAAACAAATAGAAAATGTGATACAAAGAGCAGAGAGGCGCCTTTCACTGTTAAAACATCTAACAGGAATGAAGTGGGGATGTTCCAGAGCAACTCTTAACACAACATACAATGTATATATAAAACCATTATTTACTTACTGCAGCGAAGTTCTTGTAACAGCAAACACAAAAAAGATTCAAATCTTTCAAAACCAAAGTCTGAGATTAATTACAGGTGCTATCAAAACCACACCAATAGCAGCTATGGAAATACTAACCAACCAATACCCCATTGAATATGAAATAGAAAAAGCGGCTCTTATTCAACACGAAAAGTTGATCAGACTCCCATTCAATACATGGCACAAGAGAAATTTTACACATACACTAAAGACTCAGGAGAGCTTTCTTTCCAAAATTCAAGACATCAAGAAGAATGTATACCTTCCTAATTTTTTTTTTTTTTTTTTTTTTTAATTAACGTCCTCCAACATTGCGTCATATCGGACGGTACCTTCCTAATTCAAAGGAAAACTTCATATCTAAAGTTGTTGTTGTTGTTTTCTAGTGCCTTGCATCTGGCAATGAAGCCATTAGCATTCGTGCTTTCCAATACTTTTGAACTGTAGTTTCTTCTGATCTTAATGCTTCACAGGTCTTCAAGTGTTCTTCATTCATTTCTGCTGGATCGTTACACAGGACACATATCGGTGAGGCTGAGATACCTATTCTGTAGAGATGACTTGCCAAGCAGTCATGATTTGTCAATCACAGCGGTATAACTGTTTCATCTAAAATGGAGGAAATGTCATTTACATATGTGCTGCCCTATCACAGCACAACAGCGTCCCTCAGAGGCACATGAGGGGAAGGTCGGTGGATCTAAATATCATCTATTTAGTCCTCCCGGCTAGGTCCGATGGACCCGTTGACCAACGATAGGTGTGGTCCCCCTTGCAAAATGGGGGTTTAAGTCGGGTGATGTAACTGCCACATTGTAAAACTGGTGCCCGTTAAGAAAACAGTTACATGAAAGCCACATACATGAATATGAGTCCTAAAGATAAACATTCCGGAGTTAAAACTGTCCCCCAATCGGATCTCCGGGTGGGGACATCTTTAGGCAAATTTCATCATTGTTTCATATCTAAAGTCAATCCGACACAAACATTAGACATCACATATTATTTACACCTGACAGAAGAAGTTAAGAAAAGTGATACTCCAACTAGTGTTCTAAAATTATTGGCATTAGAGACAATCCATACTAGATTTCCAGAACACGAATGGCTCCATATTTATACTGATGGATCATTGATATCAAACCAAGATGGAGCAGGTGCTGGAGTCACATGTCACCTCTTTTCCTATTACAAATCTTTAAGTTATGGAACTACAAACTTTGATGGAGAAATTGAAGCAATTCGAATGGCCCTACAAAATCTTTTGTACAGAATTTCACATTTTCAGCAAGCAGTTATTCTCTCAGATTCCAGGGCAGCAATTATAGCAATTACTTCCAAGTTGTCACCAAAAAACCAAACAATTATAGAATGTTGGAAAATCCTTACCCATCTAACAGCACTTCAAAAACACCTAGTCTTCCAATGGATACCAGCTCACTGTGGACTGAGTGGTAATGAGAAAGCTGATTTTCTTGCAAAAAAGGGTACCGGCAATGTGCAGAAATCAATAGTTAATTTACCATTTTATATAGCTAAAAGATTAGTCAACTCTGAATTCAAAAAAATTATTGAAAAATATTACTATGAAAAATCAAAGAATAAAAGATGGAAACTACCAAACATTCAAACAGTAATTCCTGAGTATCCTTGAAAAACAGCAGTTGCAACCTTCAGGTTGATTACAGGACATGATTGTCTGGCAAAACATTTAAACAGAATTGGGATATATTCTTCACCATTCTGTCCTCTATGTGATCTGCAAGAGGAAATGGATCGAGACCACCTTCAAATATGCCCGGCCACTTCTAATGCCCCATCCATCAGTGAAAAATATTGGAGAGCAAGAGGATTAATGACTTCATTGTCAGAAATCCAGCATTAGCTAACAAACATATTTCAGTATTGCTGATTTAAAAAATGACTCGTTTTACTTTCACATCAAGATGTTTTATAAATCAAGAATGAAGTACTCATAGCTGAATATTTGCTTAAGTGTTACAAATAAAACTTTGAGATTTTTATTACTCAATGGCACATTTTACATCACTTTGGTGCTGTTTTTATAAAGATGTTAGGCTTCGGTTTGGGCAATGAGACTATTATTTCTCTCCGGGCGTGGTACTAGGTGGAATAAATAAACACGCGATGCAACTTCACTATATATATCGCTTTATTAGCTCCTTTTTCGTCTCTTTTTACACTTGTTATAATTGGATTGACTTTTGTTACACCTTTTTGTATTATTTTGATTGTCTTTTCACTTTTACACAGTTTTTTAGATCCGTATTCACTAGCGTTGCAAAAATATGTCTACACATCTATACCATACTGACGCCATTAACAATTTTAGCACTACTTTACATGATGCTATATTTTGTTGTATACATCCACGTATGTGTTCATTTTATATTTTTCTGCATTAAATAGTTCCTGTATTGTTAGGGAAGTGATCTCTAGCTATTCTCCCTTCACTTTTAATATTAAATATATATGATCCTTTTTTTTATACATATTAAATTTAAATGTGAAACTTAACATTTATAATGTTTTTAAACAACTTTACTTTTCTTAACAATGAAAAATAGCAACACGGTTTCTTTTCGTTACTCAACTAATTGGTATCAACATCAAAAAATAAATTACATTTGCAATAAATATTTAAATAAATGATTTCCTTTTGGGGTCTTACAATATATTCTGTCTCAACTTTATATGTGACATCAGTAAAATCTTTGATTTGGTCAGTAATGTTTGTCTCTTGGATTTCCTCTTGTATATTTCCATTTAATCCATATGCAGCATCTAGCAGTAATCCACTATCATTGATGCATTTCCTTGCATTTGGTATTACCTTTTCACTTTCCAATATTTTGGTTGAACCTCTTTCCTTGCTCCTCGCTGACTGTCCCCAGGTTTTCAGGAAATGCAGCCAAATGAGGAAAAAGAAAACATCATTTAAACCAAAGCCATGAATCTCTGTAGCACATTTTCACAATTTTAACATAATTAGGACATCTATTATTTCCTAGAAAATTTACAAAAACTTCTTTAAATCACTTGCAAGCATCTTTCTATAGGCATCATATTTGTTTCAAATTGCCTATCTTTAACTGGAGCTCTGATTTGCTGACCTACAAAAATTCTGTTTATTTTTGCATCCGAATGAGCAGATATTTCTTGGTGAGAATATTTTAAACAGTTTTTATCTTTGTCATCTGCTTTGTTTCATAATAAGTTTAATAGGAAAAGGTGATAAGAATTTTCTTATGATCCAGTGAGCTACAGCTTCTCATGTTCTTACTAATTGGTGTTAAATAGTTTCTTTTTGCCATTGTCTTTGTTTCCAATTTTTTCTCTTGCCCTTTCCCATTCGCACATATAGCATGGGAATTTTGTAAATTCATGTTGCTGGCTGAATATCATGTAGGTCACTTTCAAGTCTCCACACATCAACTACGGATGGATCATATAAGGGAACAATGGTTCATGTCATACAAAAATAAACAAATAAAAACTGAGGATATACATTTCCAAAGAAACAGTATTTGATTTAATAAAGTGGACTTCATTTTGGAATCAGCTCATGTAAGTTACTATAAAAAGAGTACAAAGTCTAAAATGGCAAAATCACTGTGAATCTGTGAAATCAATTATAAATAAACTAGAGGTATAGTCATGTATGTGCATATTGTATCGCATTGTATTGTTTATTGTCACATAATGTTTACATGGTGAGTCTAAGCTGGTAAACTGGTGATTCGTCAAGATATAAAAACAGATTTAGGATAAAAGAGAAAACTAATTCTAATGTATGGTATACAAGGTATTCTTTATACAATATAAATTGTCAATTACAACTAATTAAAGTAATACTTATAGTATAGTGTCATCCACATATTCTTGTACGGAGTAATATGTCTTATCTGATAACAACTCTTTTACACTTTTATTAAACAATTTTTGAGTCTTTATCTCTCTGAATCATTGAGGCAGTTTATTATATATTTTTATGCTCATGTAATAGGGTGTTTTTTTCATATAGTGTTAGTCTATGCATAGGGTATTTTATGCTGGACCCTTTCCGAGTGCTGTAATGATGTTGATTTTGTTTTTGATAAATTTGTCATAATTTTTGTATACATAGGTAAGTAACTCTAAAATATATACCGAGGGCATTGTTAAAATTTTTAATTTTTTAAATAATGGTTTGCATGAATCTTTAAAGTTAGCATGTAACATTATGCGAATTATCTTTTTTTGAATTTTGAAAACTGTTTCCCATCCAGATGCGTTTCCCCACAATATTATACCATAGGCCAAAATTGAATAAAAATAGCTATAATACACAATTTTTTTCGTTTCTATGTTCATTATATGTGTCAGACATAACATATTATAGCAGGCCGAGTTCAATTTCTTGGTTACATGTTCAATATGAATATTCCATTTTAAATGTTCATCTATGTGCATTCCTAATATCTTAGTATAACCTTTTGTTATAGTACTATTATTATTATTATTATTATTATTATTATTATTATTATTATTATTATTATTATTATTATTATTATTATTATTATTATTATTATTATTATTATTATTATTATTATTAAGTTATCTTGTTTCAGATTAGCAGAAGTTTTAAATTGTATACTGCTAGTTTTTGTCCTATTTAAGCTCATACCATTATCAGTGAACCATTTATCTAAGTTATTTAATGTGTTACTAACATCATTTTGCAAACTATAATAACTTGTATTTTGTAAAATAACTGATGTGTCATCTGCATACAATATTAGATTCCCACTTATACTTTAAGGTAAATCGCATAGCTGAAGGTATTTTATTCATCACAGAACAATTGGAGGCACGCCGAAGAAGACGCCAACGACGTGCCCGTGATGAACGCCGTAGAGAAAAGCTGATAAATGAAGAAGAAAACAAGCGTTGGGGACGATATCCCACACCACGTATTCGCATTGAGTCATACCATCATTTTCCGCAGTGTGGGATTGAACCAGATGCTATAGCGTAAGTAAAACTACAGAAATAGTTTCATTAGATATTTTGTTGTAGCTACAAGGTGGATATAGAGAACCAAAGTGAGTCAAATGTTAACAACAGAGTTGTTATAATGCTGATGTTAAAATTCCATACTTTTTTCATGTTGTCAGAAGAAACAAATGAAATACAGTATTTTAATCAAAACTATTAGCACATTTTTTTAAATCAAAATTTTCCAAAATGTTTCTAGATACTGAATATAAATGCCAAGTTTAGTATCTAAGCAACTTCTTGATTCTGAGTTATGCTGTTCTCAGACAGACACTGTCACACACATGTACACCTGTGGACAAAAAAAAAAAATTATAATTTCTGGAACGTCTGGCTACCTTTAACGGTAGAGAACAACTCCACGAGTACCAAATAACTTGCAGTTTTCATCAAGTAGGTATGTCTTGACTGTCTGTCTGACCATCTGTCATGTATGTGTATATGTATGTATTTCTGTATTTAGGCATGTATGAAAGTATGTATGCATTCCAGACATGACTAATTTTTTTTTGGTCCACAGGGGTACAATGACCACCAAAGAAAATCTCTCTGCACCTCCGACATATGTCACATTATTTATCGTTGTACGAAGGTGTGGCCATTTCATTGGTTGTGTTAGGAAAGGTACCCTTGCACTGTGGCCTAAAACAGCCATGGATTGGTTATGACTTTGTACAACAATAAATAATGTGACATAGACCAAAGGAGCAGAGAAAGTTTCTTTGGCAATCATTGTACGTAACATAGACCTTTTTCTAAAAATGCTTTTCTAAATTGAAGGCATCTCAAACATGCATTTCTGGTGGAATGATGGTGTTGTATTTTTGGATGGAATTCATCTGTGCTCCCTCAACTTACTGTAGATACATAGGAGAGAAAGTAAAACATTATTTGAAATAAATTGTTCATTTTAAAGAGATGTATATTTGACTTCATTGTCAGAAATCCAGCATTAGCTAACAACAACATATTTTCTAAGAGGTAGAACTGGAACTTAAAAATTCAATGCCACAACTGGGATTTGAACCACAGACCTTCCGCTTGCCGGGCGGACGCTCTAACCACTGAGCTATTGTGACAAACTGCCAGAATGGCATTAAATTCTCAAGCCAGTTCGTATTTCTCCTGGTAAACCACAAAGGCAGTCTCACATCAGAAACAATTACCCCAATGGTGACTTACTATTGTAAGTACTTTATATCCCAGGATTAAATAACCTTCACATGGTAATTATTATTTATTTATGCCAACATAAACTTAAACTTTGCCCACACACGGCTTGTGTGTTTAAAAACACCAACAGTAAGTTTGTTGGCATAAATAAATAATAATTAACATATTTTCTGTTTATTATGTTTTGTCTTGTCTGTTATGTTTAAGAGTAAGATAAAAGTATACAGAAGTTTTTCGGAACCAAGAGTACTTAGCAGGCTGAAGTATACTTTTTTTTTTATTCAGGGGTTCTCAAAACGTGCATTTTACAGTAAAATTTCTTTGTCATGTTTTGGTGGAATGTAATACTTCCTCTACCAATTAGTTCCATGATAAAAAAGGAAATGAAACTTGGAAGCTCACAGTACAGTAATGTGAAACCATACGATTAAAGTGTGTTAGCCTTCTTTTTTAACTGTGTCTGAAATGACTCTTAATCCTCTTTCTTGAAGACTCTTCAACATTAGAATAGCATAAACAAACCTGCCGTTTTGTTCTGCCCAGTGAACCAAGATTGAGAAAGCATTCATCTCATAATATAGTGTCTAAATGCATTGCATATAGTTGCATATTGCATTCTATAATTACATATTGTTTGAATGGCTTATTCTTCTCCAGGTTCCTTTTTTGCTCTACTTAACATAAATATATGTGATAATTTCATCATATATTAAAATTGCTTATTACTTCTCTACCACGCATCAAGTAGGTGTGGCAAGATATTGCATTCAGCCCTAAAGTTTGATCTCAAGATTTCACAGGAAGTCCATATATGTTTTAAGGCCTCCTTAACCCCCAAAAAATTGAATGTGTTGCATTCACATGACTTTATCCACTTGCACAAACCATTCTTACACTTGTTCTTTCCATTACCTGTTAATAAGCCTAAGAATATATGGTTAGACCCCAAAAGGAAATCATTTATGTAAATATTTATTGCAAATGTAATTTATTTTTCATGTTGATAAGAATTAGTTGACTAACAAAAACGTGTTGCTATTTTTTCATTGTTGTGAAAAATAGAATTGTTTAAAAATGTCATAAATGTTAAGTTTCATGTTTAAATTTAATATGTATAAGTAGAAGAACCATATGTATTTAATGTTAAAAGTGAAGGGAGAATAGATAAAGGTCGCTTCCCTAACAATACAGGAACTATCTAACGTAGGAAAATATAAAATGAACACATACGCGCATGTATATAAAAAAGAGCGTCATGTAAAGAAGCTCCAATTTTGTCATTAGCTGGGTGTTTGAAAGGTGAAGACGCATTTCTGTAACGCGCGTGTACGTGGGTCTAAAAGACTTTATAAAAGTGAAAAGACTGTCAAGAAAATACAAATAGGTGCAACAAAAGTCAATTCAATTATAACAAGTGTAATAAGGGACGAAAAAAGTGTTAATAAAGTAATATATAGTGAAGTTACATCGAGTGTTCATTCATTGCACCCAGTACCACGCCCGGAGAGAAAGAAGAGTCTCATAGCTCAACACGAAGCTTCATATTATTAAAAATACAACACCAAGCCTTTAACATCTAGGTCATTTTGGAGCAATTGCTCAATGATGTTTACTTGCTTGCAGTGGTGTTATTCTTTGAGTTGCTTAACTTTTGATTATTTATTAAATTTGTATACACATTCACACTCATTCATTAGGAAGGGCAAGGAATAATTCTGGCTAAAGAAAAACTCCCACCCTGCAGCTATGAATCGAGTCCGGGACCTCTAGGTACAGCACATGTTCTTGGTTCTATTCTTAACCCTCAAAGAAATATTGCTCATGCTTTCATCCCTGTTAAACCTTCCCTTTTCCTGTGTGCCACATGTGTCAACATAACCTTCTCTCCACTAATCTCTCGTAATTGTTTTAAATGTACTCGACTCAGGACATTACTGTCTTGCCCATCATCTTAACCGAATCAAGATTTGGGACTCTCCAGTGTGAGTGTTATGTAAAAAACCAGAAACTGTTATGGACGGTCACTTGTTGATCTGTGACAAATTAGGCATGGAAAAACAACAGACTGGTGATTTACTGTCTGTTCACCAGCTCTGGACAGGGGACTGAAAGGGACAGGAGAGGCATTCTATGATAGTGTAACCCGAGTTTTGTAAACATCGTAGATAACGTTGCTGCTGGTTAGGTTGCCAACATACCTCCAATGTTATTCCCGCTATATTTGCTTCGTAATGTGCTAATATCTCTTTAATTTCAGTTAAGAATTGGATGAGTCACTAACATTATCTCTGAAGTAAAGAAAAGAGGAGTGTAGAAGTAGATAAATCCCTGCCTAGGAGTACTGCGAAATCTGCTACGATATTGTGGTTGTAGAACAAAGGGATTCAGAGTGACAGTGCCATATGTAAAATGATTTTTACAGGATAATACAAACAAACCTAAAGCGGTTTTAAAGCGAACGCATTTTGGGTTTCATTGGGCCACACTGTCATTTGCTTGTCCCCATACATGTGTGATCTCAATCCCATAGATCTTGCTTGGGCCAACGTAAAACGAATAGTTAAATGTAACAAGTGACTTTTCCTTACAGGAATTGCCCGATATAACACTAGAGGGTATATCACTTGTAACCAAAAGAGGCTGGCAGGGTTTGTGAAAACATATAGAAAGGGTAGAAAATGATCAGTGGGAAAAAGACGGAGTGGTTGAAAGTATCATTTATGTTTTATAAGCTAAATGTACTGCATGAACTAAAAATAACATTTAAGTTCTGCTACTTTGAGTGACTTCTTTGCTTTGATCTAGTGTGAATACACATTCCAAGGTTGGCAACATTATCGCAAGTGCGATTAGAAGCAGAACTGCTGCTTGAGATATCAGAACTGTTTACTGACGTACTGTCTCACTGCATTCCTCCCAAGGACCATGAGCTCATGAACAAACTGTAGTGTCACTGTATTAGAAAGCCAGAAGAGAAATGATGAAAGTGTCAAACTTGACCATTAGATAACTAAATACAGATGTGCACAAATGATTTGAGTGGTTTCATGATATTTTTATGGTCGTATTATTAAATATATGGTGATGGTATTTGATGTTTTATCTCTCCAAGTTTTGTTTGCAGCAGTCATGATGCTTCTTCCTTCCACCACAAGAGTGGAGTTGACTTATGCTTCCTCATACGGCCACAAGCTCCAACAGTTGTAAGATGGTGACCAATAATGAAAAACCGTTTGCTGCTCTTGAGTTTCATACGAGTAAATCCGTGACAACCATGCGATGAAGCTTTAGAACAGAGTACCGGAAAGAACCACCCACTGCCAACTCTATATGTAAATGGTATCAACAGTTGATAACCACGGGATGCCTATGTAAGGGCAAATCAATGGGTCGGCTGAGAATGCCTGAAGAAACAGCTGACCGTCTGCGAGCTAGCTTTGCATGTAGCCCACAAAAATCAACTCATTGAGACAGTAGAGAATTGAACATCCCATGTTCGACCGTTTGGAAAGTGTTAAGGAAAAGATTGAAGTTGTGCCCTTACCATTTGCAGCTGTTACAAGCATAATCACTCAAGGACAAGTGAAACACTTTAAATTTTGTAGTAGTTTCCAGGAGCGTATGAAAGACAATGAGTTTTGTGATAAGATTGTTTTCAGTGACGAAGCAGCATTCTTTCTGAGTGGTAAAGTGAACAGGCATAATGTAAGGATTTGTGGAACTGAAAAGCCACTTTCCGTCATGCAGTGCGTTCCTGATTCGCTTAAACTGAATGTTTTCTGTGCGATATCACAATCTAAAATTTACAGTCCCTTCAGTGAAAAATCCATTACAGGGCACATCTACCTGGATATGTTGGAGAATTGGCTCCGGCCACAGTTTGAGGCAATATTTCTACGTAAGCCCTCCAAAGTAATTTAATGTGAAGTTATAATGGCAGCAGAAAAGCCCCCTTAAATCAAGAATTGTGAATATAGTTGGTAAGGTCAGAATTCAATTGTCTTCTTTCCATGGCTTGGTCCAGCACCGCATTGGAAAAGATAGTGTCTGCGAGAATTAAGTGATTTATCCATATAAAGTGTCTTTCAGATGAACATTCATAGTGGCGGTGAAAGACAAAAGTGACAATGTATTGAATAAATGTATATTCTGCATAGGGCACAAAACATAGAGAAAAATATGGACTTATGAAAATTTATAGCCCATGCACGTGGAGTTGTGGACCCATAGCGTGATTCGAAGTGATGCCAAGCCATTAGATTATATGATTTGTGTTAATATGTTGAATATATTTGTTTAAAGCTTCAAATAAAAACAGTACTATAAAGTGGATCTATATAAGTAATTAATTTACCTATTCGTAGACCCGTACTGTGCCCGAGATACAAATAGAATAACAAAAAGAGTTATTCATGCTCATCGCTGGTCTAGCCCAGCAGGGATAAAGTTAGTGGACACATCACAGTCGTCTTGGATGTTGGTATCCTATTTATAAACATCGTTGCAAAATGGCCCCTCAACGTTAGGCTCGAATTGGGTCAATGTGAGCAGAGAAGAGTGAAGAAAGAAGAAATGAGGAAAGCCAAGGACAACAGAGGTAGTAAGTAGAGTGAAGAAAGATGAAACGAGGAAAGCGAAGGACAACGGAAGTAGTAAGAAGAGAGAAGAAATTAGTGAAGTTCAACATTTAACAAGTAAGACTGTTCTAATTATAAGTGAAATTTAAAAAAAAAAAAAAAATTGCTAAATTTTGTATCACAACTTTAATGATAGTAAGCAATAGAAAAGTAGTAGGAAAGGTGGAGAGTGTTAAGAAATTAGGTGATAACAGAGAGGGAGAAAAGAGTGAAATATTAGTGGAAAAGCTTTGTGAGACAGAGTTAGGATTGAAAGAATTTGTGCAGCAGTTAACTAAACAGATGATGGAGATGAAGTTGGACTTAAAAAATGAAATGAAGTCAGATTTAGCACAAAAAATAGTAGTTTGTTAGAATTAAAAAATGAAATGAAGTTAGACTTATCTCAAAAAATGGATAGTAGTTTGTTAGAATTAAAAAATGAAGTTAGACTTATCTCAAAAGATGGATAGTAATTTGACAAATTTAAAAGTTGAAATGACAGATGTAGCACAAAAGATGGATAGTAGCTTAGCTACTGTAACAGAAAGAATTGAATTAGTAGCAAAGAGTGTAAAGAAGACTTGAAAATTTTGTCTTTAGACTTAAGAGCAGAAATTGGATCCAGTAAAAAGGATATAATTAAATTAGTACAACTAGTGAATGAAATCAAGTTAGGGCAAGAAAGAGCAGTGAAAGACATACACATAGAAGTGGTTAAAGAATTAGAAGAGTTTAAGAAACAGCAAGACGTGAAGTTCGAAAAAACAATAAGTAGATTTAGAAAAGTTAGGAGACAAAATTATGCATGAGATAAAAACAAACAGGGCAGAAATAGCTGTAGTAGTGGAAAATTCTAAGATAATGCATGAGGAAACTGGGCTAGCACAAGGTAATCTTGCTGAAGAAATTAGTAATCTAAGTAATGTTAAAGCTATAGTTACTGAAATGCAATTACGTGAGGAGTTTAATAAGTTCAGTGGTGAAGCAAAAGTTAATATGCAAGAAATGCAAGATAATTTAGAAAAAGAAAATACCGGTAAGTTAACCCAAGTTGTAATTGCATTGCAGGCAAATAATGTTAATGAAAATCAAGTTGTAAATGGACATAAAATGTGACAGACTGACTCACCTGACAATGGTAGTAACATTGTTGACCTTCAGGAAAGTGATTTAGATGGACCTTATCATACACCAAACCAAAGTCACCATTATCATATAAACCACTTGTTACATGACTTAACCCCAGCGTCTTTTGATGAGGAAGCTGCTGATAATCCAAAAATTTTCCTACAGGAACTTGAAGATTATTTTAGGATAAAAAAGGATACCTAACAAATTTCATATGATGATCGTCAAATGTAGTTTGAAAAAGAATGCCTTGGAATGGTAGAGGTTAACCTTGGCATCTCGTGAAACATATAGTATGTTCAGAAATTTGTTCATAAGTAGATTTTGGGGTCCCGGACGTCAGAAACTTAAAAAGGAATTTCTATGACCGAATATTTGCTAACGCTTGCTAGTAAGACAAAACTTTTGGATCCTCAAATGAGTGAGCAAGAAGTCATAAGCTCTTTAATTATCCCCAAAACATTAGGAACAACCTGATTGTAGCAAAACCAATAGATTTTTCCGACATGATCAAGTTGCTGGCAGAATTTGAAGCGTATACCAGTTACACTAAAACTAATGCAAATCAACGCCAGGAGAAGAGTAGCAACGGTGAAAATAAACAATACCCATATAAGATAACAAGGTTAGAAAATCAAAATGACAGTAATGTACAACACTCGCAAAGGAATAGTACGTGAGGCGAGGCACACAGGGATAACGTTGAAAATTATGATACTGATAGGAATTCCAACACGAGATCACATTATAGGAATACCATACCTCAACATAGGCAAAATCTGAGGTATAATAGACATCGGAACAATTACGCCCTGAGTATAACAGAGAGCGTGGAAGGAGTAGTCAATTGAACCACCTTAATTTCTACTGGGACTACACATGGAGAGGAAATCAAAATTGTGAGAAGGAATTTTGATAATTGTAATTTTCCTTCGCACGTAAGGCCAAATTCAAGACAACACGCGGAAGGAAATGGCGGTGAAAACAACAATGAATTCCCGATACTGGAAAGTCAAATGGTTGATAACAGCACCAGTAATATGACTAGTACCAACTTAAGGAACAAAAATCCGAAAAACTAATTCCCAGATCATTTTGCGCTCTGGAAAATGATTCGGTGGTGCTGGCACAGAGCAAAAACGAAATTAATTTGATGAGCATTTAAATCATCCGTCAAAATTACAAAAGGAGCTAATTAACCCACCGCAGATTATAGTGAAAATATGGGACCGTAACTATACAGTGTTACTGGATACTTAAGCATGAGTAATGTTTATTGCAGTACAGCGATAGGGAGAAAGAAAGATAGAGTCAAATACCAGGCATTGATAAAAGCATGCGTAGATGACTGGAAGTTTGACTTCATTGCACTCGTAATACCTCTAGCGAGAGAGTTGATAATTGGGAATGATTTGCTTTACAACCGGCAGGCTATAATGAACTTTGAGTCGCACAAATTAAAGATCAAAGAGGGAAAACAAATAAGAAGTAATTAAGGAAATAATGAAGCTATTAACAGTGAAGCAACAAGAATCTAAAGTAAGAACAAATTGGAAACTAAAAACTTCACTAATCTTAGTAATATTCCAAGTTGTTCGGTGCTAACACATTTCAAGTTGACTCCAACTCATTCTCATTAGAATGAGAATATTACTAAGATAAGTGAAGCTTTTAATTTCTAATTTGTTCTTACTTTAGATAGGAAGAATTAAGTTATTAGAGGAAGATACAGTAGAGAATAAAATAAGTCGCGGCGATATAAATGAGAGATTCTTCATGGAAAATGTGATATTAAATGAAGATAATAGAAGTTATGAGTATGTAGGAGAAGATTACATCGACAAAGAAGAAGATGAAAGAATATATGTGTATAATTATGAAAATGAAGAATATATAGACCCTCTTGTGAATGAATGCCAGTTGATAGAACTGAAAACCAGTAGTAATGTTAGATGTGGAAAGAAGAGGATTTCCAGACGAGACGCTAGATAATAAGATCGACAGTACGTACAACTTAAACGCCATGCAGAAAGACCAGCTAAGAGCATGCTTGCTAAAGAACAAAGACGTTTTCAGCGATAAACCTGAGGTGTGCAATAAGTATACTCACATATTTAAGATCGAGAATGCTACCTCTTACTCCCATAAAAGCAGACCTATGCCAAATGCCATTAAGGACAAGGCAAATGAGGTCATAAGACAAATGCTAAAAAACAACATAATAGAAATAGCAGACACGCCTTACTTCCGTCCATTATGCTGGGTCCATAAATCTGACAGTTCCTTACGAATGGCAATTGATGCTAGGAAAACTAATTCAGTAATGCAACCTGATCATATTAGACCTCAAGGAGTAGATGAAGTGTTAGCTAATTTAAAACATAGCAAATATTTTTCTAAATTAGGTCTAGTGTCATCATATTGGCAAATCCTGCTAGATGAATCTGTAAGGAAGTATACAGATTTCAGTTTTAACGGAAAGATATATCAGTTCAAAACTTGTGGATTTGGTCTTTCGACTAACGGAAGTGCTCTACTCTGAGCAATTCATAACATCTTTGGTGACGCAATGGAAAACTTTGCGTTACAGTACGTTGGTTTCCTGATCTACGATAGCAACTTCGATGAACATTTGCAATACATCTTTTCAAAATTTTATGACAGTGGCATGACCATAAACTTAAATGAGTCACAATTTTTTACAAAAGAGATAGAATACTTCTGGTATATAGTCACTGAAGCAGGCATAACTCCAAATGAGAAACACATTAAAGCTATTCAGGTAATCCCTCCACCTAAAAATAAATGTGAAACTACTGAGCAGATTGTTAGGCATACTCCAATACCAGAGTAAATTTGTAATCAACTATGCGAAAGAATGAAGTCCACTCAGGGAGTTAATGAAGAAAGACAATTGGAAACGGACAGAAGAACATCAGCAGGCATTTCTTTAAGTGAAGAACCTGTATAGTAACACCATTCTTTTGGAAAGACCAATACCTAATGCACCTTATCACGTGTACACAGACGCTAATATACAAGCTTATGTGTGTGTACTTACACAAATAGACGCAGAGGGGAACAGTCACATGATCGCTATGGCATCCAGGTTCTTGAGCAAAGTGGAAGCGAATGCTTGCATAATGGAGCAAGAAATTGGAGCTATATATTTTGCTCTGCAAAAATTCAGGCAGTATGTTTACAACACCAGGATCATAGGATACACAGACCACACCAGCTTGTCCTTCATGAAAGAATGTAAACTTAAGAGCTCCAAAATATCCCATTACATACACAAAATTAGTTCCTGTGGCATTGAAGTGAGACATATTCCTGGGAAGGAGAACATTTTCAGCGACCTACTATCTCGATAGTCGACAAACAAATTCCTGAGACTTTGTGACACCCTTAGAACAAAGTCAGACTAATGAAACTCAGTCTGGAAAACAGCAGGAGACTGTCGAACAAGTTTAACAACACAGCAGCATTGCAATATGAAGCTCAATCTTTAAGGAATTGAGACAGCTCCAGGAATAATGTCAATGGTACGATAGCCAAGCACAATAATGTTTCATATAAGTTGCATGGACACCCCGAAAAGAAATGGAAAGTTATGGTACCACAAGAACTGGAGAAGGAAGTAACTGAGACCTTCAATAAAGGTTTAGCCCACCCGGGATGTCAGAGGACCGCAATGGCAATCCAAGAATATTTTATACTTTAAGTGAATTGACCGAAAGGTTAGGAAATTCGTTGCCACCTGCGAACTTTGCCAAAAAGCGAAACCCATCAACGTGAGGTACGATTGTGAACTCCAAACTGATCAGGGAAGAAAAAAATGTGTTAGTCGCTATTGACGCACATGGTGAAATGCCTGCAGGCCTGTACAACTGCAAATACATATTCGTGATGTTTGACATGATGCAAACGTTCCTCTCCGTCGAAGACGTCGCCTTTAAGACCTATAAGATCTCGTATTTGGTGTCCGGACTAGCTCTAGCAAGAGGTCCTAATCTGCAAGGTATGCGTGAGTTACGGTAGGAATGGAACCAAACGAAGAATTAACCAACATATCACTTTATTTGTAAATTTCCAGATTTGTAGAGAACTGCCGATGATATTTAAATAGAATGTAACTTTGTAACTTCAACTACAACGCTATAACACTTTAACTTTGTCATCCTTTAGCAACCGCCGAATTATGTATACGCGCTAGCTTAGGTACAACTCCCAAGTTGCACGTGCGTTATCTCGACTCGATTCAAGACAAGTGTGTGTTGCGTTGCATTTGTTTTTGCGCAGCAACACAAAGGAAGCAATTTCCATTGGCTAACTTTAGAGCACGTCATGGTAAGATAGGAATCAGCCCGCTGAATCACTATGGCTTAGTACAAGCAACAATTGTAACCTTATCACTCATTTAAATCTGCCTAGGCTTCCATTCTTGAGACTTTAACATATTCAGCTTTATTACGTCTTCCTCTTAACTATTGACTAGAATCTCCTTTTGTTTCTTTCTATTATCAAGTATATATATTGACATTATAATTTCGGTTTCAAATGCCCCCATAAACATTATTTTATTATTACATAATAAGTTAATGCTTATGCTCTGCCCGAATGATTAATTTTAGTGAATACTATTCTCGTGGTCGGCAATTCTCCATCTACATACATTTTTTTTTACAAACATTTTAAACATGCATTCCAAACAAGATTAAATTTTACTTAAAACACTATTATTTATATATTTTTTTTCACCTTCGGAAGTTACATAATTTTACAAAAGTTCCTTGGTTTGGTATTTATTAGTTTCTTGATCCTCTTTCTCTTCTTGGTTTGCACAACACTTTCTCTTAGGCACTATTATGCTAACTTAACTATATTGACAATGTTTATACATTTTCTCGTTCTTGGCAAATACACAAATATATTAATGATCTAACCATTATCTCTAAGGTTTACTCTTTTCCGGTTTTCCCATAAATTGTCATTTCTAGGTATCAGACCACGATATCTCTCTCGAATCTCGTAATTCTGATTCAAGTTTGGGGTTGCCCCCTGCCCGATAAAGTTTTGGAAACCTCTTTCACCTTGATTTTGATTTATGCTTTGATCAATCTCCTGTTTGGCTTTGTTTGCACTATGATTAGTACTTTCACTAAGAATTGCGCTTACACTAGGATTAGTGTTTACACTAGGACAAGCAGAATTAGCACGACTATCACTTAATTTTAAATTTTCAAGTGCTTGCTTTACACCCTGGATTTCCGTAACCACTTCCTTTACATGCTCATTTAAATCTTCCATATTTACAGTTAACCTCCTACCTTCGCTTTTTGCCTTTTGTACCCTAACCTTACCGTCTTCCAATTCTTTGCAGGTTGCTTCTCTCTCGTTATTCAATATCTGCCCTACTTCTTCCCTAAGCTTACTATTCTCTCTCTCAGATTTCTCAACAAATCGAACAAATTCTTGATTAATTTCTTTCTTTACATTTTCTATCTCCCCAGCAACCTGAATTCTGTTCTCTCTAACCTCAATTCTTACATTATCCACTTCACTTCTAATTTCCCCCTGAAAATTTTCTATCACGTGTTGTTGGTTTTCTATTCTCGGTGCTAATTCTGTCAAGCCTTGATTATTACTCTCCAATTTCTCTGTCAACACTTTGCTACTACTCTCTATCTCTTTCTCTTCAGTTAAACTTTGGGTGGTCATTTCTAGCTGTTCAGTCCAACATTTATTGTTATTTTCCAATTTCTCAGTGAAACTTTTATTGATATTTTCCAATTTCTCAATTAAACTTTTATGGTTATTTTCCATAATTATTTCCATTTCCTTCAACATTGCCATTATCGGCCCTAGCATGTTATTTTCTGTATTTACAACTGGTGTTTGACATTCCCTGCCATAATTACCTTCCCTTAGTTGTTCTCTTTGATCTGATACGTTTACATTTCTCCCTACATTTGCTACTACATCTACAGTTTCCTTATTTACAACTTCTATATCCTGAATTTTACTATCTACTACAGACTTTTCCAGCATCTTGCCGTTTCTAAGAAACATCTACTTAAATATCACCGATAAACTAGTTTAACACTCAGTACCTTATTATTGTTGCTGCACATCGATTTCACCACCGTCCTTGATGTTACTGGTCCATTACTTCCGCAGTCTCTGTTGATTCTCTTCTTCTCGAATCTTGTTGGCTCAATCCTTATCGTGTCAACTTCTGCTGGTCCTCTTCTTCTCGAATATTGTTGGCCCAATCTTCGTCGTCTTATCGTGCCACACGTTGGTTTGCCATTTGACGCAAACGTTCCTCTCCGTTGAAGACGTCGCCTTTAAGACCTATAAGATCTCGTATTTGGTGTCCGGACTAGCTCTAGCAAGAGGTCCTAATCTGCAAGGTATGCGTGAGTTATGGTAGGAATGGAACCAAACGAAGAATTAACCAACATATCACTTTATTTGTAAATTTCCAGATTTGTAAAGAACTGCCGACGATATTTAAATAGAAATGTAACTTTGTAACTTCAACTACAACGTTATAACACTTTAACTTTGTCACCCTTTAGCAACCGCCGAATTATGTATACGCGCTAGCTTACGTACAACTCCCAAGTTGCACGTGCGTTATCTCGACTCGATACAAGACGAGTGTGTGTTGCGTTGCATTTGTTTTTGCGCGAGCAACACGAAGGAAGCGATTTCCATTGGCTAACTTTAGAGCACGTCATGGTAAGATAGGAATCAGCCCGCTGAATCACTATGCCTTAGTACAAGCAACAATTGTAACCTTATCACTCATTTAAATCTGCCTAGGCTTCCATTCTTGAGACTTTTAACATATTCAGCTTTATTACGTCTTCCCCTTAACTATTGACTAGAATCTCCTTTTGTTTCTTTCTATTATCAAATATATATATTGACATTATAATTTCGGTTTCAGACATCTTCACTAAGTTTGTAAGGATATACCCTGTGAGGAATATCAAAAGCAAAACCTGCATGATCAAGATTCTGAATGATTGGATCCCAACATACAGACCAATAAAGGCTATATTATCTGACAATGCCACTGTACATAAGAGCAAGATTTTCACTTCCTCTTTAAAGGACAACAACATCAAAATTTACAATTTGTTGGTATATTACCCACAAGGCAATCCATGTGAGAGAGTCATGCGTGACCTGGGTATATACTTCAGGGTTCTGAGCCACGCAAACCACCGAGGATGGTACCATCATTGCAAGACCATAGAGAAGATATTAAACCGTTCTGTTAACCTTACAACTGTATGAATTAATGACCGGGCAGCCCCCAGAGTCCTTAGTGCTTGATATTCTGACCACCATCGAATGTAAAGAGGAAAAGCTCAATGAAGAACAGAAGAGCGTGGAAGCCCTTTAAAGGATCAGGGAAAAGGCTGAAAAGAGAATTGCCAAGATCAAAAGGAAGAAGAACCAATGGGATCCCGAGATAGGTGATGAGGTGTTGGCAAAACAATTTCACCTATCGAGTGCCCAGAAAAAAATCTACTGAAGGATGAATTTATTATACAGGGGACCCTTGAGAACAACTAATAAATTTGGCAATCATACATGTGAACTTGAGGAAAACAACAAGATAATAGGAAGATATCACAAAACATTACTAAAGACTTATAAAAGAACCAATGTAGGGACAGGCGAAAATAAAAGTAATGCTTCCTAAAGACGAGAGAAAAATGTATTTAAAATTGTAACAATGAGTGTGTGTGTATATATATAGTTTTATATTTGTTTAATAATTACATGATGAGAGGCATTTGAGGCAATATTTCTACGTAAGTCCTTTAAAGTATAGTCGGCGCAGCTTATTGAGAGTCACCAAAAATTCAATATGGCCGACTTTACACTAGATTGCACTGAGCATCACACCAAAAAGCAGTACTACCAACCTACAATGCAAATGACTAACAATTACTAACCCAAGGGAAGCAGGACAAGATTTTCAAGGTGCATTTTAATAAAGGTGTGATTTAAAATGCCCGATGTTATAATGCACAAATCATTTAAGTTCAGTAAGGTATATTTATACTGAAACCATCAACCAGCCAAGGGGATACATCTTGTTTGTTCATTAAAGTGAGACAGAATATTAGAAGATCCCAAAAGAAAATCGTTTATGTGAATATTTGTTAAGAGTGTAATTTGTTTTTTGATGTTGGTATGAGATGGTTAAATGACGAAAACGTGTTACTAATGTTCATTGTTACGAACAACTAAGTTTGTTTAAAGACATCATAAATATTTCCATATTTAATTTTAATATATATGTATAAATATTAGAATTATATGTGTTCAATAATAAAAGCGAAATCAGGATGGCTAAAGATTGCCTCCCTAACAATACGGGAACTATTTGATGGATGCATACGCGGATGTATACGAGAAAGGTAGTATCACGTGAGATGACGCCAGACTCCTTCCACTAGCGCCTACGTGTCCAAAGTGATAGGACGTATTTTGGTAGTGTGTGAACATTGTATAACGTTTACCAGACTTTCATCAAGCTTTTGTTCCACTTTTTGAAAAAGTGGAAAGACTTACATAATTTAAAACAGTGCTAAGAGGATTTATTTAAATGTAAAATAGAGAAAAAGTGTTAATAAAATAATACATTGTGGTGAAAAAACATCGTGTGATTTTTCATTCCATCCGTTACCACGCCCTGAGAGAAATAAGAGCCTCATCGCTCAAACGTGAAACAACGCTACGATGAAAACAGCACCAAAAGTATGATTTCTTCGTATTTTAACACCAAAGAAATTGAATGCTTTCCCTATAAAGAAGGTTGTACTTCACTTCTACAATTAAAGAAAAGTTCAGTGACAAAACTAAAATTATAAAACTGATGGTAGGATGAACTATAAAGTTGTTCCTTATAGAGATGAAGTTTTTGGCACCATCCCCATTTTTTAAATTTTTGACTCCTTTACTACTGAAAAGATTATCATTTATATATTGATTGAAATTAAAATGGTTATTTAAAACCCGGGACATAAAGTACTTACTAAGTAAGTCGCCCTTGAGGTATTTGTCTCTGATATGAGATTTCTCTTGTGGTCTACCGGGAAAAAAATGCGAATCAAGTTGGCCATGGTAGCTTAATGGTTAGAGCAGCCGCTCGATAAGTGGAAGATCCGTGGTTCAAATCCCAGCTATGGCATTGAATTTTTCAGTCCTGATTCAACCTCTTATAACATTGCCTTACACGCGACTTGTGTGTTTAAAAACACCAACAGTAAGTTGGTGAAAAAATAAATCAAACCTCAGGTTTACTCAATGAATACCAGACCCTTTAACCAGATTATCATGAGTGATACCTTCATATCAAATGTCTTCTAAAAACTGCTATGTTCTAAAGTAAGAACAAATTAGAAACTAAAAACTTCACTTATCTTAGTAATGTTGCAAGTTCTTGTTGCAAAACTGACTCAAGTTTCGAGTTGACTCCAACTCATTCTCAAAGCTATACAAATAAACTTAATTTAATTACTATCTATGTATTTAATTGTAAATACTGTTATAAGCTTACCATTCATAAAAATCCATGTTTCATCCAGAAATACCACAGGCTTTGGTCTTTCACTTTCCAGGTTTCTCATGTATTCTAAGACCTCTTGAACTGAATCTCTGGAGTTTCTCTTACATATATAAGGCCATTCTCTTTGGTCCACTTAAAACCCATTTCCTTTAAAAGTTACTCAATGATGACAGCGAACCACTAAACACATATGTCTCATAATTTTCTTCCATATGCTCTAGCACAAGCTTACCTGTTACTGTTTTTCTTGCACATAAATTAAAGAGGAATGTAAAATCACATATTTGTACTTGAAAACCATAAACAAGCTATTCTAAACAGCGTGTCATACCATGATTCAGTTTATCATATATAAATCGTCCAATAGCTTCCTTAGCAAAATCATCTATGCCAGTTACAGATCGAGGTCGGTTTTTATGTTTCCCAGGTGTGAGTAATGGCTCCCCCTCTCAAATGTTTTCATAACTCTTTGCACTGCAGAAAATCCATGCTGTAATAAAGATGAATATAAAGATATTACGTTTTTTAACACCAGTTGAAAACTGAAACATACCTTTCCTACAAATCTACCAAAGAAAGTTAATGCAGCTTTCCCATATATTATGATAAAATGTGTAATATATGTAATATATATTTAAAACTTATTGCTACCCCAGCAGACAACCTACTTAAATTGCCCAGGTAATTTAAGTTTAACATTAAACACAACTGTTTGCATTAAATAAATGCACGAGGTTCTAAAGCACTCATTGTGCAGCAAGTATGAGAAACATACATATTTTCTACTTACCCCTAAAAGACTAGCAATTCTTGTTATGTGAGCTGCTTTACTCACGCAGACTTCTTCTTCAGCTTCAGCTTTTAATTTTTGGTACATATAGACAATTGCTTTCTGGAAACTGTTATTAAGCACTCATCTTTTTTTCGCTGGAAGAATGCTTTCTTCACTGTTTCTTCTCTTACTCATATTTATACACAACCTTTAAAGGAAATAAAATTAACATTGCTTATCAAAATAAAACTATCTTTAACCTGAAATATCGCATGGGTAAAGTAACATGCTTTAACAAACTATAATAACGCTTGAACATTGTTAGGTATCGCACAACACATGGTGTATGTTACTTACCTTTGGTAAATCTTCTTCTGCAATAACACTATTTTGATAATATCGCAGTATATTCAATGTCCTACTGTGTTGCAAACACAAAAATAACAACAGTACTATAACTGTAGACAATGCTCTAAAGCACTCGAGACATAACCACAAATACACCACAATACACAATGGCGTCCACAGATGGATGCAGTGTGTTGTTTTAAAATCTATTGGTTGGCTTTCCTGAACCTGCTTGAAAACTACAGGCTCAGGTGGCAACATAACAGATGTAATAACACCAGCTATGGCCGTAAGTTTACCATGGTTATATGTTAGGAACAGTTGGCGGCACTAATGCAACCCAACAGATGGAACATCACCAAATATAACCAGACTGCACCATAATGGGGGGAAAATGTCAAGGATGCTTTTTGGGGTATCTCAATAAGCTGCGCCGACTATAATTTAATATGAAGTTATAGAGGTGGCAGAAAAGCCCCCTTAAATCAAGAATTGTGAATATAGTTGGTAAGGTCAGAATTCATTTGTCTTCTTTCCATGGCTTGGTCCGGCACTGCATCGGAAAAGATAGTGTCTGCGGGAATTAAGTGATTTATCTGCATAAAGTGTCTTTCAGGCGAAAATTCATAGTGTTGGAGAAAGACAATATTCGTTGACCTGTACTGTGCCTGAGATACAAATAGAATAACAAAAAGAGTTATTCATGCTCATCGCTGGTCTAGCCTGGCAGCGATAAAGTTAATGGACACATCAGAGTCGTCTTGGATGTTGGTACCCTATTTATAAACATTTATCGTAGCAAGTTGGAGACCGATACTGTCATCTACCAATAGGATGGTGCTCCACCTCATTACCACCATGAAGTTTGTGACTTCCTGAACACCAGACTTTGAGATCGATGGATAGGTCGTACCAGTAATGAAGATAGCGCGCTCATGTCATGACCTCCATGCTCTCCTGACCTCAACTTTTGTGACTTTTTCGTATGGGGTTATGTAAAGCATGCAGTTTACACGCCACCATTACATGCTGATCTACAAGAAGTACGGGTCTGCAGCATCAATGCATTTGGTGAAATTAACAGGGACATGCTACATAGAGTGTGGGCCGAACTTGATTATTGAGTTGATATTTGTAAAGTCACTCATGGAGGACATATTGAGCATCTGTAAGCTATTAAAAAACACTGAGTTGCTATATCTGAGTATACGGTGTTTGTAGTGTTCATTCAAATAATATTGCTATAATAAATTTTTGAAACTGCTCAGATCATTTGTGCGCACCCTGTAAATATACACAACTTTTTGTTTTCAAGGCTTTTCAAATTTCATGCTTGTCTATGTCTTCTATCCTCTTTCTCACTTCTTTCCAAAATATGCTTTCCTATCTTCTCCAAATTTCTTCCTCTCCCAATCATCAACCATTCTTGTTGATTTTTTTTTATTCACACTAATCTTTAATATATCTCTATCTTCTCTTTGAAGACAGCTGACTAATATTTCAGGATGCCATTTGTAGTTAATGTAGCATGGAGCCACTAATTTACCTTAATTTACTTCAGAATCATTTTAATACATAACAAGAAGAATTATTTGTGTTACAGAGGAGCAGTATCTACCTCACCAACTGTGTCCAGTATAGCAAGCAGCAGAACTGAGAGTAATGACAGTCTTCTGTCTGCTTCCAATACCCAGCCAGAATTACCTGTGAGTTCATCAGAATCAGCAGGAATGTCATTTGCTCAGGTGAGAACAAATAAATACCTGAATACCACACCCTGGTTCCTTGGTTACTACACCAAAGTATTTAAGCCCAGGTGAGAACAGTGAAACATTGCCAGCACATAAAATTGGTAATTGCGTAGTGAATCATATGAACCACAGTTCGTAATGTGGTAGATGGCTATTTAATCCCGGGACATAAAGTACTTGCAATAGTAAGTGACCATTGGGGTAATCGTCTCTGATGTGAGACTGCCTTTGTGGTTTACCGGGAGAAATACGAACTGGTTTGAGAATTCAATGTCATTCTGGCAGGCTGTCACAGTAGCTTAATGGTTAGAGCACCCGCCTGGTAAGCGGAGGATCTGTGGTTCAAATCCCAGCTGTGGCATTGAATTTTTAAGTTCCAGTTCTACCTCTCAAACATTGCCCACACACGGTTTGTGTGTTTAAAAATACCAACAGTAAGTTTGTTGGCATAAATAAATAATATTTTCCAAGGTGGTGCTTTGAATTTGATTTGGAATATATTACCAGTGATGGATTTATGCTGAAAAGAAAAGTCAGTCGGCTCAGTGGCTCTTTCAAGCAGAGCCTAAGACTACAAAAGTCTGATAAATTTTCAGTACTGATAAGAAAATAGTTAAGGAATGTAATGAGTTGAATTTTGGAATACATTTGCTTCACTTACTCTGTAAATTAACAGGGCACATTTCAGAAGCTCTTGCTTCCATCAACTTTTGTAATTTGACTGGTGGCGTGGTCATCTTCCTTCTGGTCCCTGGTAGATGGCAAGATCAACTTGGTATAGATGTCTGGAGGTGGGGTTTCAAAGTTCATAATTCCATGACAGTTTTTTAATGAAAATCTCCCATATGACTAGTTCACTTATTTTAATAGTTCAGAATTTCTCTCTTTCGTGGTGAATTTCCCAAAAATGTGTTGCAGTGGCTGATTTGTATATTTAATGTTCCGGATGTGCTCTTTGGTATGAAAGTTTGTTTTGTTTGGTCTTACTGAGGTATACTCTATTGCAGTTGTGGCAGTTAATCCTGTAGATCCCAGGTTTTGAGGTTTTTGGCTTCCAGTCTTTGGGAGGCCGTTTCAACAGGTTCTTCAAGCTGAACTTATTCATCAGAGTTGCTGAACTTATTCATCAGAGTTAGGGTTATGTTGTGTTTGAAGAAAATCTTCTCAAAGTGGTTATGCAAAAATGGATGGAATGTGAATTTCTTAATTTTCAGTTTGTTGTCGAAAAGTGTTACCAGATTATTTTATGAAATGTAGAACACTGGTAAAAAATGTAGGGCATTATCAGTCCATGCAAAAATATTGTGAAGTTCTGCTTTAAATGCTGTTTATTTATACATTTATGATGTTTCACATCATGAACCTTCAGTGCCTGTGCCAGTGCTGATTTCACGAGTAACTGCATCTATTAACCTTTAGCCTTGAAATTCTCTTACATGATTACAATATTATCTGACAAATATATTTTATAAATATGACCTCAAAGATTAATCATAATTGTATTTTCAACTTCTTTCAATATACGTCCTATGACCTTGAACATTTAGGCGCTAGTGAAATAAGTCCAGCGTCACCTCATGTGGTACTACCTTTCTCATATACATCCGCGTATGCGTTCATCAAATAGTTCCCGCATTGTTAGGGAAGCGATCTTTAGCTATTCTCCCTTTGCTATTAATATTGAACACATAATTCTTTTATTTATACATATATATTAAAATTAAATATGGAAATATTTATGACGTCTTTAAACAAACTTAATTGTTTGTAACAATGAACATTAGTAGCACGTTTTCGTCATTTAACCATCTCATACCAACATCAAAAACAAATTACACTCTTAACAAATATTCACATAAACGATTTTCTTGTGGGGTCTTTTAATATTCTGTCTCAACAGTAAAGTGGATCAGATTTACCAACTACTTCACTTACTTATTAACACGGGGCATGTTTTGAAAGCTCATTTGCTCTCATTCTCAACCTGATGCCATCTGCTGTAACATGGGGTCATTGTGTTGGAGATTGCAAACAGAGGATGACAGCATTGCAATTAACCAAAAAAGTTTTTTATAGTAATTGTAACACAAGTTATGTCCATGGTATAGAACCTTATTTTTTAAACAGTTGACAGTCAGGTTATCATCATGCATACAGTAAAATAAATTTCACTTCCATTTCGTGTATTTTCATGATTATGAGCTGGCTCACCTGTCATTTCCTTCCTGTAACTATGCAGACAAGAGGAAAGGCTTGTACTAGAGATGGAAAAATGAGAGTATTTGTACACTGCATTGGGGAATTTAGATTTCGATCTGGTGTGACAGAGAACGTTAGTGTTTCACAAGGTACAGTTTCAACGACAGGTGTGGTCCTCCAGACATTCTGGGGGTTGTGAGAGAGCGATGTGACCGCCAAAACATAAAAATATGGTGCTCTCTTAAAAGCGGTTACTATACTTCTATTGCTCTATGAATGAAAAATATTGTAGAGCAAGAGGATTAATGACTTAATTGTCAGAAATCCAGCATTAGCTAACAACATTTTCATGATTAATTGGCAGGAAATAGAAAAATAAGATTTGTATGAAGTTTGTTGGATAAGTATGAAATGATAATGGATACAGGAACTTGTATGACTGTTATCTTGATCTTGCAGAAATATTGAATCATTTATACATTATCAGCAACACATGAAACCTTTTGTCTTCAAACTTTTTTAACTTTCCTAACACACATATATAGGAAAGTTGACTCAGGAGTCTCTGTCTAGGGGATATGTGAATAGCGACCACAAGGTACCCAAGCTGAGCAGAACATTACTTCCACTTACTGGTGTTTTGCTCCTCACTGTAACTTTTCTATCTGACCTTACCTTGGTCATCTCTTGTACTCTTCCAACCCCAATGTTATTTGGGTTCCCGAGGGCTAGGGAGTCTTTATTTTTCCAACCTCTCCATTTCTCTATAAAATCTTAACCCCTCACATGCTGACCTGTCATGGCATGTAATACGTCCTGTGATTGGTGATCAGAGGATGTGGTCGGTGAATTTATTTTGATAACTCTCCTGGTCAGGTCGGTGAGACCCGTAAACCAACGACAGGTGTGGTCCTCCAGACATTCTGGGGGTTGTGAGAGAGCGATGTGACCGCCAAAACATAAAAATATGGTGCTCTCTAAAAAGCGGTTACTATTACTGCTATTGCTCTCTTCAATATCATCAGTGAAAAATATTGGAGAGCAAGAGGATTAATGACTTCATTGTCAGAAATCCAGCATTAGCTAACAACAACATAATTGTAATAACTTTAGAGACACTAGCTTCACCTATCTAGATATCTGCTGCAAGTTTTTGAAATTAAAGGCAGACTGCAGTTTCAGGAATACTCATTCCTATCTTCGGTGTCATATTTATTTATACTGGTTGTTATCATAACCAACACAGAAATATGTCATTATTTCTATGCTGAAAACTGAAATTTTTAAGCAGAATCAATCAATGGTATTTCAAAATTCATAATTCATTATTGAGGCCAATTATAAATTGTATAAATTCACATACTTTCAATCTGGCTAAGTGGTTCACAACCAGGAAAACTAAATACGAAACCTGTTGAGGTTTTAAATGAAAAGCGATTGCAATTGCGATTTTAGATAATGGCAGTAAAAATGGAAAAACTAAATACATAGTAAGAATGATTGGGCAATATTTCACCAGAATGTACAAAGCATAAGAAATAAGAGAGTTAACCTGGAGATACTTGTAAATAGCAAATTAAATGTGGATGTTATAGTATTAACAAAACACTGTTTAAAAGAGGACGAAATCCAGTATTATAAATTAAAAGGGTGTTCACTGTGTAGTTTTTATTGTGAAAAAGAAAAAAATAAAGGGGAAGTTTGTATATTTGTAAAGAACAGTATAGAGTATAAGAATGTTAATACTTTTGTACATCTAGCAAATGATGAGCATTTTGAAATGTGCATGACTGAACTAGTTAAACGAAAAGTTCTAATATGTATATATAGAAACCCAAGTACCAATTTAAATCAGCTTATTGACAAATTAGAAATAATATTAGACTTCTACCAATGTAATTGTAATTATTACATGTAATTACAATGTAATTATTACAGGTGACTTAAACATCAATTACCTAACACAAAATGTAAATAAGCAAAATATGATACAACTGCTCATAAACTATGATATGGAAGTTGTAGTAAATACTCCTACTCGAATATCAAAGGAATAAAAAACTGCAATTGATCAGTTAATAATAAATACAGAAATTACTGATTACAATATAGAAATTATCGATAGTTGCATTTCAGACCATCATGGACAGAAATTTACAATTGTAAATAAATTAAAAGGCACACATGACATAAATAGCAATAATGATAGGTATCAATATAAGCGATGTACTGGTAGTGAAAATATACATTACCTGCAGTTCTTACTTTCAAACGAAGACTGGGAACAAGTGTACACACAAACTGATGTAAACAAAGTGCTTATGAATTTCCAAAATAGATTTAATTATTGTATTAATATTGCTATACCATTGAAAAGAATCCGTTTAAAGAGCAAACCAGCTGCAAACTGGATTACGAAAGGAATACTTGTATCTAGTAAAAACCTAAGACTTCTGAGCAAGCGAGTAAGAGAAACAAAAGTATCAGAATTAATTAGGGCATACTATCAGAACTATAAAAAGATTTATAATAAAATCATAAAAGCTGCAAAAAGACTTCACAATAATAATAATAACTATTTCCGGGGAAGGCTGCGTCTTGGTTGTGTTGTTGCCAACGTTTCACCCTACTATGTAGAGCTTCTTCAGGGCTGATGCTTTCTTTGGCAGCACCGCAGGAACTGTGCTGTCTCTTCAACTTCCCCAGAAAAAATTATTATGGACACTGGCCGCCGAAGCTTACATCAGTTACAGACTTCACAATGATAGGTTAATGACTAACTCAAAAAATAAGTCAAAAATGTCATGGAATATTATCAAACAAGAGACACAGAACCAAAGCAAAAAACTACCCAACTATTGCCTAAAAGAAAAAGATAAAATGATTACGAATCCTTCAGAAATAGCACAGATATTTAATCACTATTTTGCAGAAATGGCAAAAACGTTGATTAAGGATTCCAGAGGAACAACAAATTTGTCTATAAACAAGATATAAGACACTATCCAACTATCTTCTTTGCTCTCACAACAGAAAGTGAATTAGTAACTATTATTAACAGTCTTAAAAATAAACAATTTGTGCTGTTTTTATAATTATCAAAGGTGATGTTGATAAGCTTTTGACTCTTTCGTTATCTTGGGTTGTAGTACTGGATGGAACAGGGTTGCCAAGATTTAAAAGTAAAATTATCGTACCTGCCACTCAAAATTATAGATTTGGATTTAAAATTATCGTACATCATAAACCAAATGCTACAACAATAAAAATGTCAGTGTAACACTTAAGAAAATGTAATAGTGATGATGTTTATGATATCCACTTACAATATTGATGGCCTCTACCAGTATTACAACTTTAGCACTTATGTTTCGTGCACTATTCATCTAAAACTTCATCTTCCTCAACCGTTGCAGCATTATACCTATTTGTTGTTGTAATAAACCTCAACATCTCGACGACTTGCAGGTTTTCGGATCTACCACATTCTTTCATAAGCTGAGACGACAGAATAAGTCCATTTACCGTATCTAGTGCCAATTTGTTTCTAATTTTGGTTTTTATTAAACCCAGCTTAGAAAAACCTCTTTCACAAGTGTTTCTGTGGGACAATGAAATCACTGATAATGGAAAGGTCGCTAGTTCTTTGAAATCAGTATTTCCACCAAGGTGACAGATGTGTTTAATAGCACACGAGAAACTGCCAGGCTCAGGCTGTTCTTTATTTCACACGGAATATCACTTATTCAGAGTTTTCTGCATTGATCGTCATTTTTCTAAACAGTACCTTCTTCATTGAGATTATCAGACCTGGGCACATTGGCAATAAGAGGATAAAGGGCAGGAGACAGAAGATAGAGGGTTGGAGACAGGTCATGAGGGCAAAAGTGGTGTCGCTATTTGTAATTAGTTCCATTTCGCTGGTGTGACAAACCAGTGAAAGTGATATTTCGCCGGTATCAAACTATCATACATTCAAATTATCGTACACCCCCATAATTATCGTACGGGTTGGCAACCATGTGTAAAACATTAAAATTATCGTATGCCCCCATAATTATCGTACGAGTTGGCAACCCTGGGATGGAATGAACATACTCTCGGAGTTAACTTTAGTGAAATATTTTATTCGCACCTTCTTGTTCACAGTATTTAAATCGTATCACAGTAGCAAGTCTTTTATTTCAGTAGATCGACTTCCCTAGCATTGCCGAGATTTAATGTATGAAAATTTAGCGATATTTCGCTAAATATGTTTTCTATCACTTTACACTCCGTCTATTTTACGTCCTTTCATTTAATTACACACTTAGTATTAACTAACTTGTTAAAGCTATCTAATGTTTCACTTATTTTACTCAAACTAACGGTCTCCAAACACTTAGCAATTTTACTTTCACTATTTTATGATGTGCGCACACAAAAATGCGTCCATCTATACCAAAGACACGGACGCTACTATCAAATTCTTTTGGTTGCGAGTCTAAGATTCCGACTGCCATGTGTACATCCGCGTATGCGTTCATCAAATAGTTCCCGCATTGTTAGGGAAGCGATCCTTAGCCATTCTCCCTTCACTTTCAATATTGAACACATATAATTCTTTTATTTATACATATATAAAATTAAATATGGAAATAAAGCCACATAGGCTTTCACGGCTGGCGTCTAAATTGTAGACAGAAGTATCTTCCGGGCTGTTATGCCGTGGTCTGCTGGAGATCTATCTTCCCGACGTTTCGTTTACAACTGCGGTAAACATCCTCAGTGGCGTTGTCGAAGTCTCCTCGTGGAAGGTATCACTGCAACCGATGCGTCGACTGTCTGTGGGCCGCCTCTGGACGCCCCGGGCCAATCAGCACACGTTGCGCATGGTATAAATGGAGCCCCACAGACAGTCGACGCATCGGTCGCAGTGATACCTTCCACGAGGAGACTTCGACAACGCCACTGAGGATGTTTACCGCAGTTGTAAACGAAACGTCGGGAAGATAGATCTCCAGCAGACCACGGCATAACATACTTCTTTCTTACTAAGATACTTCTTTCTACAAATATGGAAATATTTATGACGTCTTAAAACAAACTTAATTGTTCGTAACAGTGAACAATAGTAACACGTTTTCGTCATTCAACCAACTCGTACCAACACCAAAAACAAATTACACTCTTAACAAATATTCACCTAAACGATTTTCTTTTGGGGTCTTACAATATCCTGTCTCACATGCCCCTTGTTTTGTTTTTCAAGTTGTCACCTACATTTACAATCTTGAAACACAATACAACACTTCTCCCTATTCCTCTAATACTAAATATTTTGCACAATACCCTTTTTTCTTTACAGTCTTCTTTGCTGTATGTTTTTGTCTTTTGTTTTGGCATGACACAGTATGTCTTTACAATTTTACATATTCAGTTATCACACAACACAACACCAAGAATATTCCTAAGTTTTTACATTTGACATTGACACAAATATTATTTAAGTGTATTATGGTTTATTCTGTGCCTTTTGACTTATGTTCTTTGTTATGAGGAGAGAAAAACAGGATACAAATCTTGAGCTAATGATTATGATCATATTTATGGCAATTTTATTCAGTTCTTTGTCTTCTTTGTCTTGCAAACTTATTATGTATAGGCAGGTCGTTGAGTCTATTCTTAAACTCTGATGTTACTAATGATGCTATTATGACATTGGGTTCTTATTCATTATTTTAGTTCGACATTTCTTCAAGCTTAACATTGGCTATATCCATCTTAATTCATGGGCATTGCTTTTCTGACTATGGTTTTTCTTACTTCACTAATTGTCACCTCTTTATCTCTTATCTTTATAAGAGAAAACTTCTATATTTATAATTATTCTGCATCTATATTATTTTTCTTAATTCACCCTCGACACCCTTCTGTCAAAAATATTTTCTCTTTGTCATCACGATTGCTTCCTTTTTATTTTTGTCCCTGACATCCTTATGTCAAAAACACATTTTTTTTTCTTCATCGTTATAATTCACTTCTCTAATGACAATCAGTATTCTTATCTGTTTTTGTTGACAATGCTCTTGAGGGTCATTATAGCCAATGACTATGTTGATTTTCTTCCTTGTTGTATTTTCCAACCTGTATATAATTTTCTATAAGAAACCCATTAAAAATTATTAGTTTTCATCATCTCTACTGTTCCTGCCTTACACATTTGTTGGCAAAGACTATTTGGTCCTTTCTTTGTATGGTTTTAATTTATTTTTATGGTATCTTCCTACCAACTTGCCATTTGTATTCTGTAGCTCATATGTATGGTCGCCCAGCTGTTTTGTTATGACCAGCGGTCCAGTATACAGTAGTTCCATTTTCCCTTTGTGCAGCCATCATGGTGTCGATGTCAATTGTCAATTGCTTAGGTTTTGTGTTGGTCTTCCACTCGATTGGGGCAAACTTAGTTGTGGTAATTTCCCTGAGTGTTGGTGGTGATTGTTGTTTGTGTATTCTGTGCAACATCTGTCCTATTTGGCACGTTTCCATCTACTTCCTGTTGTCTTATGTTGCCAGTGTTCGATTGGTTTCCACCCCTTTGGTGTGAACCCCTATTGAATGACGACCTTTGGATGTTTAAGTATTCTCTACAGAATCGTATGTGATTCACTTGATGGGTACGGTCTCCTGGTCTTCCACGATCATACCTATGTGTCCGGTATCTCGATTCACCCCTTGGTATCGTGTCGTACTGCTGTCTCGTGTTCTCCATCCTTTCGCCACGATTGTGTGGTTGTGGGAAATGGTGTGCCCCTCTCCCTGTCATGGGTGCTCCTAGTATTTCTATCTTCTCTCTCATTCTGGTTGTTTGTAATCGCGCTCCTGTTTAAGATAGGTGATTTTGGGTGACCGTTCCTATGTCTATGCTCATTAGGCCGACCATTTTGCGTTTCTATCATGTCTGCAAAATCTGCTGGCCTCGCAACAATTAACCCTGTTCTCACTGTGTCTGGGAAATGTCTTGTTATGCTGGTAATTAACTCTGCTTCCAACAGATTAGGGTCTAATAGCTTCCCTTTGTTGGCTACTTTCATAAAGTAATCGACTAGCGATAACCCTTTGGTTGGATCATATCTACCTGTCGCTAGCTCTACCCTAGTCTGGTTTTGCTTAGCTGGGCCCCAGTACCTTGATAGGAATATATTTCTGAATGAGCTATATGATTCATGACCAGCTAGTGTTAACCTTAGCCATTCTAACGCTTTGTTTTTTAAGCTTTTCTTGACTATCATCATCCTAAGCTCATTTGGTATCCTTTTCACTTTAAAATACTCTTCCATCTCTTTAACAGTTTTGGATCGTCTCCCTTCTCCTCGTCAAATGTAGGTGGTGTGATTTCATGTAGTATGCTGTTGGTGTAGCATGTGTTGTGTGTTGTGTCATTGTTTAATTGTGAACCTATTTCTCTATATGGTGAGTCAACATTTTGTACATTATTCAAATAACTCTCATCTTGTACATTACGTACATCTAAATCATCTTGCCTTTGTAGTGCATTCACAACATCATTTACATTAGCCAAACTTTCTTTTCCTTTTCTCACTTCTTCACAAATTGATTTTAAATCATTCTTTATTTCTAAGTGACTTTGTTTCATATCATTCATAGCATTTTGTTGCGACTGCACTACATCAGCCATAGTCTTAATTTTAGGAATTACAATTTGTTCTACAGTTTCATTAATAATGCCTTTCTTCACTACCTCAATTTCTTTCCTTAATTCCTCAGTTATTTCTACTTTTACATTTGTAATCTTACAGTCTACACTTGCATTACATTCTGTTATTTCATCTCTACATCTACCGATTTCTCCTTCTAATACAATCTTATTTTCTCTCATTTCCGATTCTATTTTTCCCATCCTATCTCCTATGATTTCCATCCTAGCTTCTAAAGCTTCTTTTGTCTTTTATGCTTTTATGTACTAATTTCAAATTAGTTTCCATTACTTTCATATTTTCTTTACACTCCTGTCTTCCTAATTCTATTTTCTTTCCCAAATCTAGCTCTAATTCTTTCCTATTAAGTTCTATTTTCTGCTCTGTCCTTTCTCACTTCCTCCATTTTCTGACCTAAACATTGTTCGGCTACAACAAGTTTAGAACAGCTCACTTTCCACTTGCCAGCCAGATTCTAAGTCCGAACTTACTTACTGCGCATGCGCCGACAGTAGTTTCACAATCGCCCACTAGATTTCACTGCATGACTAGCAGACGATTTTCACATCTGCCAAAATTGCTTTTTACACTACACTAGTTTTCGTTGCCAACACGTTAAACACAAATGCACTCACTCGCGTCGTTGCCGCCACAGACATACCGCTGTCGCGTATGATGATGATTATTACATTTATATTGTATATATTATTTATATATAATACTATATATTATACTTATATTTATTATTATTATCATTATTTTATTATTTAATGTTATTATATTTATTATTATATATATATATATATATATATATATATATATAATATTTATTATATTTTTATTATGTTTACTATTTATCGTTCTTTTTTGTTTATTTATTTTATTTTATTATTTTTAATGTTATTAGATTTATATTATATATATATCATCTTTATATTATTTTTATTATTTATCGTTCTTTTTTATTTATTTTATATTATATTATAATATAGTGCTAATGGCTTCATTGCCAGATGCAAGGCACTAGAAAACAACATATTATATTATTTTATTGTATTATTATTATTTAATATTATATATATTATTTATTTATATATAATATTATATTTAATAGTATTATATTATTATATTTATATTATTTTTATTAATTATCGTTCTTTATTTATTTATTTTTTAATTTTTGAGTGGAGAAAAAATCCATATACGGAGCCCCATGCGCTGGGATGGCACAGATGGGGGACTGTAGGCTTTGCCCTAGGGCACATCACATTCCCTGCATAGCATTCAAGTCCTCAACAGGCCCTCGTCGTACAGGAACTGCATGCATGCCTCTTCATTTAAGCATAGAGGTGCCAAATCCAATATACTGATAAACCTAGCCATTGCACTAGTTGCTTCTAAGAAGGTCAACAGCATACTGCCGACTCCCGCAAAAACATTCAAACTTACTATTGGCAACAAACTCCTAGGGACATTCTGCTGTTGGCAGCGCTGCATTAACACAGCAACTTCGGCAAATTTCGTGACCATTCGTACACACTGCCGAGTGGGACTTTGCCGAAATTCTGACCAAGTGCTTGCGTAAGCTTTTCTAAACAATATCCCATTGTTCTAATTTCTCAAACATGATCATTAGTAACCTTTGGTCTTTTCCTATTGCTACCTCATCCTCACTTTCTGCTTCTATCTGATAATTAGGCTTATCTGCCCCTTCCCCTATTCCTGTTCCTTACGCTCTCTCTTTTCGCGACAATCTCGTTTTTTTATTCAGTTCACTTTGGCTTAAAAGTCCTACTATTTTGCCACTTCGCAGTAACATAAAAATGAAATGAATATAAAAATAAAAATTTTTGGTCCTACGTTTTCTCGTTGATTGGTCTCGTTACGTGCATCCCCTGGGCGGTTGACCTCACTAGACGATCTCTGATGTTTTCCCACGTGGGTTATCCATTCATTGGCGTTTTTAGGCACTTCCTGAATCACTGGATTCCAATTTGGTGACGTCTCCGAAGTTGTAAATCTCGAAGGATTGTCTAATGGCGTCTTCTTCCTTTCTGGCACGAAGATTTGGCGTCACTTGGTATTTCACGTAAGTTCATTTCCATAGATTTTCATTCCACCCGAAATTCGTGCTCTGCGTTTGGGCAAGCCATATGGTGCTGTTTTTATAATTATCCAAGGTGATGTTGATGAGCTTTTGATTCTTTTGTTATCTCGGGTCGTGGTACTGGATGGAATGAACATACACTTGGGGTTAACTTTAGTGAAATATTTTATTCGCACCTTCTTGTTCACAGTATTTAAATCATATCACAGTAGCAAGTCTTTTATTTCAGTAGATCAACTTCCCTAGCATCGCCGAGATTTAATGTATGAAAATCTAGCGATATTTCGCTAAATGTGTCTTCTATCACTTTACACTCCGTCTATTTTACGTCCTTTCATTTGATTGCACACTTCGTATTAACTAACATGTTAAAGTTATCTAATGTTTCACTTATTTTACTCAAACTAACGGTCTCCAAACACTTGGCAATTTTACTTTCACTATTTTATGATGCGCACACACAAAAATGCGTCCATCTATACCAAAGACACGGACACTATTATCAAATTCTTTTGGTTGCGAGTCTAAGATTCCGACTGCCATGTGTACATCCACGTATGCGTTCATCAAATAGTTCCTGCATTGTTAGGGAAGCGATCCTTAGCCATTCTCCCTTCATTTTCAATATTGAACACATATAATTATTTTATTTATACATATATATTAAAATTAAATATGTTGTTGTTAGCTAATGCTGGATTTCTGACAATGAAGTCATTAATCCTCTTGCTCTCCAATATTTGAAGAGAGCAATAGCAGTAATTAAATATAGAAATATTTATGACGTCTTTAAACAAACTTAATTGTTCATAACAATGAACAATAGTAACACGTTTAAGAGGTAGAACTGGAACTTAAAAATTCAATGCCACAACTGGGATTTGAACCACAGACCTTCTGCTTGCCGGGCGGACGCTCTAACCACTGAGCTATTGTGACAAACTGCCAGAATGGCATTAAATTCTCAAGCCAGTTCGTATTTTCTCCTGGTAAACCACAAAGGCAGTCTCACATCAGAAACAATTACCCCAATGGTGACTTACTATTGTAAGTACTTTATATCCCAGGATTAAATAACCTTCACATGGTAATTATTATTTATTTGTGTTGTTGTAAGTTTGTTGGCACAAATAAATAATAATTACCATGTGAAGGTTATTTAATCCTGGGATATAAAGTACTTACAATAGTAAGTCACCATTGGGGTAATTGTTTCTGATGTGAGACTGCCTTTGTGGTTTACCAGGAGAAAATACGAACTGGCTTGAGAATTTAATGCCATTCTGGCAGTTTGTCACAATAGCTCAGTGGTTAGAGTGTCCGCCCGGCAAGCGGAAGGTCTGTGGTTCAAATCCCAGTTGTGGCATTGAATTTTTAAGTTCCAGTTCTACCTCTTAAACTTTGCCCACACACGGCTTGTGTGTTTAAAAACACCAACAGTAAGTTTGTTGGCACAAATAAATAATAGTAACACGTTTTTGTCATTCAACCAACTCGTACCAACACCAAAAACAAATTACACTCTTAACAAATATTCACATAAACAATTTTCTTTTGGGGTCTTACAATATCCTGTCTCACAATCTTCTGGCCTAGATGAATGTTCGAACCTCATATTCAAAGTATCTTGTAATTACTTAGTGAAACCCCTATGTTACACGATCAATTTATCAATGGAAAACAGATATTTTCCAGAATGTTTAAGAATAGCTAAAGTAAAACCAATATTTAAAAAAGGAGCACCTGCAGATGTTAAAAATTACGGACCAATTTCTCTTTTATCTGTTTATTCTAAAGTAATAGAAAAAGTTATATATAACAGAGTGACAAAACTTATTTTAAAATAAGACATTCTCTGTTTCACAGTTTGGCTTCCAGAAAGGAAAATCAACAACTTCTGCACTAATCCATTTTATAGATGAGATTTATAAAAAACTAGATGATTCTGAGCACTGTAGTGGCATATTTCTAGATCTTTCAAAAGCTTTCATTCTCGTAGATCATAATATATTACTTAAAAAAAACTTCATAAATATGGAATCAGAGGAATGGCATATAACTGGTTTGTCTCCTATCTACAGAACCAAAAACAAATGGCAGAAATAGATTTTTTTTGATAACAGCAGAAAAGAATTTAGATCAACTTATTCAAATATGCAAAAAATTTAGTGTGGTGTGCCACAGGGTTTTGTGTTGGGTCCCTTGCTCTTTCTACTGTATATAAACGACCTCACAAATCATGACCTGAAACAGGACATAACTTTTCCTTATTTGCTGATGACACAAGTATTTTGATCTCTGATAAAGATCCTAACGGTTTAAATGCAAATGCACATATCATCTTGTAAAGAAAACAAATTGTGTATTAACAAAGAAAAGTGCTTAGCACTGAGTTTTCATCATAAAATCAATAAAAAAGAAAACAACCCGAAAGTCATACTAGATGGAGAAGATATAAAATGCTCAAATAAAACAAAATTCTTTGGACTATGGGTTGATCATAAACTAAATTGGAATATATACATACAAGAATTAATGAAAAGACTCAGCCAAACATGTTATCAATTATCTGCACTAAAAAACTTGGTATTCAAACATTAAAAATGGTTTACTTTGCAAAAGTTCATTCACTTATAGCCTATGGGATAGTCTTATGGGGAAATGGCAGTGAAATGATAAAAGTATTCAAGGTGCAGAAGCAAATCATTAGAGTTATGCTTAATCTGCCTAACACGACTAGTTATTGAATTTTTAAGTTCCAGTTCTATAGGTTGCTCATTAGTTCTTGACAAATGACCTTCAGCAGAAATCCAGTGAGCTGACCTACCCTTAATAAACAGGTCAGCAAAAGTTTATGCTACGATAACAGACACCTCTGTTTTCCTCTGTCGCGTTTGTGTATACAGTCGACTGCAAAAGTTTTGTGCGGTACGGATGTATGCAAGCAAGTGTTTTAACGAATGCTAGTTACGTGTTAGGTACTAACGTGACAATGCCTCCTACAATGTCAAAAATGAAAGGAAAAACTCTGCATAATCAAAGTCGCAAGATCATTGCTGATGTTTATGAGTATATGAAGGAAGAAGCCAAACATAAAGATCGATTTTCTCCAATGTATTTTAAAGAAATTCAGAAGGTGCAAGAAACAGTTGCTGCAGCCACCAAGATATCGCACAGCTCATTTCACAGAATTGTGGGTGACTTTCATAAAGAAATGAACACTGAAAACTATATCAAGGGGCTTCGTACAATATTAATTCCAAATTTATCTACTAACTCTGTTTTAGTAATTGACAATGCGTCCTAACATAATGCACAGTTAGACAAACATCCAACATCAAATTCTTTAAAAAAAGATGTGCAGTCCTGGCTGCAACATCAGAACATTTCATTTGATGAGTACAGCACGAAGACGCATTTGTATGACTTAATCTTAGCCAATAAGCCAGTTCAGAAGAAATATTTGATTGATCAAATATTGGCCAAACATAACCACACAACTTTAAGACTTCCACCGTACCACCCAGATCTGAATCCTATTGACGTAAAGCAATGGGTAGCTGCTAGAAGTGTAACATTTAAATTAAAAGATGCTGAAAACCTCTGAAGGTGGAGATTTGAGGAAATTGGACAAATAGAATTGGAAAAGGCATACCGTCATCTCGAAGAAACTAAACAAAAATACTTGGATAAAGATGGCATATTGGAAGAAAGGATTGATCAAATTATTATCCAAGATAATGGAATGGAAAGCAGCGACGAAGATAACGAAAATAACAGCAATTCAGACAAGGAAGAAATGTCAGGAATAGAAGAAATGCAAGAAAGTTAAGTGGAAACAGTTATACAGGTATAATATGTTAATATGTGTGGCTAATATTACTGGAGGTACGATAAATTTATTTGTAGTGTTGTACTACTTCAGTTCAGAAGCATGTGTGTAAACGCGCGTCATCTCACTGCAGACTGTACCTCCATTCTCTCTGCCAGCGTTCCCGCAAAAGGTGAGTAATGACTCGCATCCAACCTTCATATAAAATGTTCATTCGTCAAGAAGTAACGTGCGACCTATACCTCTCAAACATTGCTCACACACGGCTTGTGTGTTTAAAAATGCCAACAGAAGTTTGTTGGCATAAATAAATAATAATTACCATCTGAAGGTTATTCAATCCCTGGACATAAAGTACTTACAATAGTGCAGTTGTCTCTGATATAAGACTGCCTTTGTGGTTATTATTTATTTATGCCAACAAACTTACTGTTGGTGTTTTTAAACACACAAGCCGTTTGTCACAATAGCTCAGTGGTTAGAGCATCTGCCCGGTAAGCGGAAGGTCTGTGGTTCAAATCCCAGTTGTGGCATTGAATTTTTAAAGTTCCAGTTCTACCTCTCAATCTCTGCCTTTGTGGTTTACCGGGAGAAATACAAACTGGTTTGAGAATTTAATGTCATTCTGGCAGGTTGCCACAGTAGCTTAATGGTTAGAGCATCTGCCTAGTAAGCGGAGGGTCTGTGGTTCAAATCCCAGCTGTGGCATTGAATTTTTAAGTTCCAGTTCTACCTCTCAAACATTGCCCACACATAGCTTGTATGTTTAAAACCACCAACAATAAGTTTGTTGGCATAAATAAATAATAAATACCATTATATGATTGATACTGCTTTCACTATGTAATACCTATGTATATACAAATGTTGACAATTCCATATTATGTATTCATAATCAAAGGATGCAATAATTGAATTGAATTGAATTGGTTGAATAAAAAATTCAGTACTTTTGATAAATGGAAAGTTTAATTGTTAAAAATTCTTGTGAATTGGTAGAAAAGATTAGCAATACAGTATTGTCTAATAATGATAAACTTGTTTTGCTTGAATTAACTGCTTTATTTTCTAGCATTCCTGGAGAAAAGCTTTTGATGTTTTTTTAAAAGTGGCTAAGTTCCATAGATTTAAATAAAGAATTAATAGAAGATTTTGTGAAGCTTACTAATCGTTATTTGGATCAAAATATTTTCATTTTTAATTGTAACTTCTGGCTTGGCAATGGATGGTCCCTTTCACCATTTCTTACTAATCTTTTCATGAGCTCTTTTGAAATACCTATCACTAGAGCATTTCCTTTAATTTGTAAAACCGGGTACACATATGTAAATGATATTCTTGCTATTGTTCCTAAGAAAAATATAAATGATGCCTTAAAACTTCTAAATTTACAAGTTAAAGCCATCAAATTCACATTTAAAATTGAAAATAATGGTTGCCTTCCATTCCTAGATTTAAAGATAAAACATAATAAATTGAATTTTGTCATTTATAGAAAATCTAGTCCTACTGATAATTACATAAAAAATAAAGGTTTTAATCCCTTTTCATACAAATTTGCTGCTTTTAACCCTTTAATTGGTAGGTCATTTTGCTACGTATGCCATTCTTCCTCTAATTCCTAAACCAGTTAATGTACCCCTTTCAGAGCCACCTTAGCTGAAGCGATTGGAATAGCCTTGATGGTTAAGGCAATACACAATGGATTCATCAGCCATTCAAAGCCCAAGTAAAATAATTGGTGTAATGGCATGCTTGAAAACTGACAGCAGATACATTAAACTGCAGTTGCATGGATTTTGCTTCCTTTTCTAAAAACGAAGAAAAAAAAAAGCTAAAGTTTTATTGCAAGAAGTTAATATTTTTACAATGTAAGACAGCCGCAAATACTTGAATTTTAGTTATTTAGGTTAGCACAATAACAAATTAAAAAGAAAGAGGCAATAAGATATCTCAAAACTTATCAAATTTATATGTTGCTTGTAAACAACACTGCCAAATAAAGTGTTAATAGTTGAATAAATATACCCCTTAATAAGGAAGAATTTAACACAGAGTGCAAATACATTACCAACACTTCAGTAATCAATAGTTTTAATACCATTTTTATACATAAAAAATAGAGAAATTTAAATATCAAAAAGCTGTTAAAAAGTTTCTACCCTAAAATAAATAAAAGATGATTGTATTTTTAAAATGTTTAATTACCATCCTTGGGGTAGTAAAAAATTTGCTCAATTTTTCTAAAAAGATTGTAATTCCAAATTATAAAGGATCTGACATCAATTTAGCTGGTTTATATTGGTAAAACCAAACCTCATTTGGAAACAAGAATAAAGGAACATTTTAGAAATTTCTGTATAATAAAAGTGAATGGCTAAATAAATCTTATATATTTAAACGAGCAATTCTTGTATATATATATATATATATATATATATATATAGATATATTTGTTCTGCGCAACTTGGAAACGGCTCTAACGATTTCGATCAAATTTTGTATTCAGATAGGTGTTTGCTTTTTAAGTTCATCTATATAGGTGTAATTCCCGAAAAAACGCGATTTTACCTAAAAAAATAGCACTTTTTATTCCCGCTTCTACAGAGCAATTCTTGTATATACTCACGGTATTTCAGAAACGGCTCTAAAGATTTGATTAAATTTTTGTATATATGCATATTACATTCACAGCGTTTTCTCTACTTACTTTTAGGTAACACATTCACATCTCTATCTCTACTCACTCTTCTATAAACAATTTTCCATAAAAAAACGTAATTTTGCACCAAAAAACATTTTTATCGTCACTTTTAAAATAAGTCATACCATATTCTATATGTTTGAAATATGAATGCTGTTACATTCACAGTTTTCTCCTCTCACTTTTAGGTAACGCATTCACATCTCTTTCTCTACTCACTCATCTACAAATAAGTATACATACAATTTTCTGTATGCTTGAAATAGAGATGCTGCATATTACATTCACAGTGTTATCTCTACTTACTTTTAGGTAACACATTCACATTTCTTTCTCTACTCTTCTATAAGCAATTTTCCATAAAAAAACGTGATTTTGCACCAAAAAACATTTTTATTCACACTTTTAAAATAAGTCATACCATGTTCTATATATTTGACATAGAAATGCTATTACATTCACACTGTTTTCTCCTCTCACTTTTAGGTAACACATTCACATCTCTTTCTCTACTCACTCTTCTACAAATAAGTCATACAATTTTCTGTATCTTTGAAATAGAGATACTGCATATTAAATTCACAGTGGTTTCTATACTTACTTTTAGGTAACACATTCACATCTCTCTCTACTCACTCTTCTATAAACAATTTTCCATAAAAAAAAAACGTGATTTTGCACCAAAAAAAAAAAAAAAAAAAACTTTTATTCCCACTTTTAAAATAAGTTATACAATGTTCTGTATGTTTGAAATAGAAATGCTATTACATTTACAGTGTTTTTGCCTCTTGCTTTTAGGTAACACATTCACATCTCTTTCTCTACTCACTCTTCTACAAATAAGTCATGCAATGTTCTGTATGTTTGAAATAGAGATGCTACATATTACATTCACAATGGTTTCTCTACTTACTTTTAGGTAACACCTTCACATCTCTCTCTACTCACTCTTCTATAAACAATTTTCCATAAAAAACATGATTTTGCACCAAAAAACCTTTTATTCCCACATTTAAAATAAGTCACACAATGTTCTGTATGTTTGAAATAGAAATGCTATTACATTTACAATGTTTTTGCCTCTCACTTTTAGGTAACACATTCACATCTCTTTCTCTACTCACTCTTCTACAAATAAGTCATGCAATTTTCTGTATGTTTGAAATAGAGTGGTTTCTCTACTTACTTTTAGGTAACACATTCACATCTCTTTCGCTACTCACTGTTCCATAAACAATTTTCCATAAAAAACGTGATTTTACAACAAAAAAGTTTTTGTCCCCACTTTTAAAATAAGTCATATCATGTTCTGTACGTTTGAAATAGATATGCTATTACATTCACACTGTTTTCTCCTCTCACTTTTAGAACACATTCACATCTCTTTCTCTACTCACTCTTCTACAAAGAAGTCATACAATTTTCTGTATGTTTGAAATAGAAATGCTACATTAATACTGTTTTCTCTACTCACTTTTAGGTAACACATTCACATCTCTCTCTACTCACTCTGCTACAAATAAGTCATATCATCTATATAACTTGGATGTTTGTATATATCTAACTGTTAAGCTCGAAAACCACTTAATTGATCATCGGGAAATTCAGCACGTATATGTATTTTTTCACAGGGAAAGTTTTTATAGTAACAATTTTACTACACAATATATTATTTTCAAATGGTTTTCTACTCGCATTTCTTTTACGTAGCACATTCATTTATCCTCTGTTTTCCCTTCAACATACAATTCATATAATATTCTATGATTGAATTATAAATGCAACGCATTACATTCACACGACTTCCTCTACTAATTCTTCCTTTACGAGGCACCATCAGTCTTCTTTCGCTACTCGCCCTTCAACATACGAGTATAATTCATACAATTTGATATGTTTGAACAAGAAATGCAACGTATTTTAATTCATACCATTTTCTCTACTCACTTTTGTTTTACGTAACAATTCACATGTTATTCCCTATCGTTTATCAACTTCATACATACCAACGCCTATACATATCGTATGTTGAAGAGTGAGTAAATTCCAAAACATGTTGACTGATCGCCATGAAAAGTGACACATCTAATTGTTTTCATGGTGAAGATTTTTATGCAATCCATTTTACCACCCAACGTATTACGTTCACATTGTTTTCTCTACTCCCTTTTCTTTTACCTAACATACTACTCCCTCTTCTACAAACAATCCATAAATTTGTCCATACAGTTGATATATAAGTGCAAGGTATAACATTCACACGTTTTTCTACTCATTTTTCTTTTACTAAACACAATCACATTTCTTTCACTACTCCCGCTTCGGTGAATAATTACGAATAATTCATACAATTTTCTACATGATTGAAACAGAAATGCGTAGTACATTCACATGACTTTATCAACCAGCTTTTCTTCCTGTAGCATTTGTTATTGTTCAACAGTGCCTTTGCTCCGGTGTTTTAATAAAAAATAAAGAAATAGTTAAAAAAGCAAAGTAATCACAATTGATGTCAGGAGTGCACCGAAAAGAACGATATGGAACAGTTGAAATAAGTGTTAGCCAAGATGGACATAATGGGAAATGAAATGAATTTCGGAATGCGGCAGAGGAAACAAATATGAAAACCGAATTGGAAAAATGTAAACTACGGAATAGAAAATGTAGGAATATAAATGGACAAAATGGAAACAAAAATGGAAGCGAAATTGAAAATATAAACTCCGAAACAGAAAAGATGAAGACGGGAATGTGTAATATGAACATAGATCTATCGGAGAATACTAACGAACGACTGGCCAGAGTAAAGGAAGTCATGGAAGAACTCAACGGAAAGATGAAGGACCTTGGCGAATGTGTTAACGCCCTGGAGTCAATCGCAGCACCAAAGAACTGAACTCCATAATGGAACAAATGCTCGACAAAAACCTCAAACTGGGTGGATATCTATGGGGGAGGCCTGCGTCCAGCAGTAGACGTTTTACAGCTGAAATGATGGTGTTTATGAAATATTTGTATCTCGGAAATGGCTCTTCACAATTGCGACAAAAATTTTTATTTAGTTAACGTTTTGACTTTCAGTTTATCTAAATAAGTATCTTCTCCCACAGAAAACAAGATTTCACAAAAACAGAGGCAAAAAACGCAGAGCGAAGCTTGGTCGCCCAGGTACTATCTTTTTAAGAGCAAAACTCAAACAGCTGAACCAGTCCGGCTCATTTCTTTCTTCTTTTTATGTGTTTTCAAATATTCGTTTAAGTCCAAGGAAGGTTCTTATGAAAAGAGAGAAATTGGAAAAATGTAAAAACCACAGTTTTCTTTTTCCCATTCAAACCGAGAATAAAAATATGTGTATGTACATAATCACTAATCTCCAAACCCACTTGACCGATGACTGCAAAATTCGGCACGTATATGTATTTTTTCATGGAGAAGATTTTTATGCTATCCATTTTACTATACAACATAACTTTCAAATGGTTTTCTCTACTTCCTTTTCTTTTATGTGAGAATATCCTTCTCTACTTGCCCTTCAACAATTTTCTAAGATTACAATAGAAATGCAACATACTACAGTCACATGATTTTCTCTACTCACTTTTCTTTTACAAAACATGACATTTCTTTCTTTATTCGTGCTTTAACATACAATTCATACGATTTTCTATGAAATATAAATACAATGTATTACATTCACACAATTTTCTGTACATACTTTCTTTTACATAACTCATTCAGATCTTCCTCTCTACTCACTCTTCAGCATACAATTCATGCAATGTATACATATAATACATTGATGTGCATGAAGTTGATAAACTCCAATACGGTTGACTGATGACAATGAAAATTGGCACATCTAAGCATTTTTTCATGACAGTTTTTATGCTAGTCATTTTACTATACAACATTACATTCATATAGCTTTCTCTGCTCACTTTCCTTATAGTAACACGTTCACTTATTGTTCTCTACTTCCCCTTCAACATAACAATTTATGCACCTTTCTATGATTGAAATACAAATGCAACGTTTTACAGTCACACGGTTATCTCTACTTGCCCTTTAATGTAGAATGCATACTATTTTTACTTTCTCTACTGGCAAGTAGGGGAAGTAGTGTATTCCACCCAAAAATTTGATGTCAAATTTCACTGGAAATGTATGTTTTGAGACCCCCTGAATCCAAGAAAAGCATTTTTAGAAAAAGGTCTGTGTGTGTCTGTGTCTGTGGACAGCATAACTCAAAAACGAAAACTCGGTCAAAAACCAAAGTTGGTATTTAGTTTTAATGTCTTTCAAGGATCCGACACGAAGATTTTGAAGAAAATAGTCCCACCCTAAACTATCCTTTACATGGAACATTTTTCGAAAATTTTTATTTTCTTGAAAATGGTTCTAACGATTTTGTTTAAAATGTCATATGTTTGAGATAGTTTTATGGCAAATGAAATGTATATCTTGAATTTTCTGGCTATAGCCCCTGTAGTCGTATTTACTCTGGACGACTTTTGCATAACTGGTAAAGCGTTAGAGATAGACTAAATCATACTACACAAAAAATGTAGATCTTGCTAAAATACACAATTTGTCTAAATAAATTTTCTTGTAGGGTGAACCATTTCGGAGATATTCCTTGTTATGTGTGTGAGTTTCAGAAAACTTAGAACTTTCGTGAAATGGATCATCGTTCATTTTTTTTTATATGTTAAGTGTGCAATTACAACAGAATTTCAAAGCTTTAAAATATTTGACTATCGCACAAAGCCTACTGTATTCTAACTTCCCCTTGCACCTATAAAGAAATAAGCAACAAGATAATTTGTAGAAATGTTTGTCTTAACTAACACGAAGAAGATATAGGAATAAGAGTTTGTAAGAATGGTTAGCACAAGAGTAGAGAAAGTCATGTGAGTGCAACACATCAAATTTTTTTATGGTTAAAATAGAAATACAGTGTATTACATTCATATGGGTTTCTCTACTCAAGTTTCTTTTGCATAATACATTCACATGTTTTTCTCTTTTCGCTCCAACACAAATGTATGTTGATATGTATGAAGTTGATAAACTCAACAGCGATTGACAGATCATCATGAAAAATGGCACATTTAAGTGTTTTTTTCATGGAAGCTTTTATGTGATCCATTTTACTATGCAGTTGGTCTGGGTGGTTCAGTTGGTTAGACGCTGGCCCACTGAACCCAAGGTTGCAGGTTCAAACCCGGCCCAGACCGATGGTTTTTTAGTGTGCTTAAAACAACAGCTCCATGTCAATACATTTACTGGCATGTAAAAGAACTCCTGCGGGACGAAATTCCGGCACACCGGCGATGCTGATGTGATCCTTTCAATTGGCAGCGTTGTTAAAAAAAACTAAATAAATGTCACTATGGAATGTGTTACATTCACATGGTTTTCCCTAATAGCTTCTCTTTTACGTAACACATTCACATATCCTATACGTGCCCATCAACATAATACACATCCACTTTTCTATGATTGAAATATAAATGCAACAAATTACATTCACACGGCTTTCTCTGCTCACTTTTGTTTAGCCAATCACATTTCTTTCTCTACTTGTCCTTCAACATAGAATTCATACAACTTTCTATGACTGAAATAGAAATGCAACCTATTACATTCACATGGTTTTATCTGTAAGCTTTGCCTGTATGAAACTCAATCACACCTCTTTCTCTACTCCCTCTTCAAACAAAACTGCCTTTGTGGTTTACCAGGGGAAATACGAATTGGTTGGGGAATTCAATGGCATTCTGGCAGGTTGTCACGGTAGCTTAATGGTTAGAGCACCTACCTGGTAAGTGGAGTATCTGTGGTTCAAATCCCAGCTGTGGCATTGAATTTTTCAGTTCCAATTCTACCTCTCAAATGTTTAAAATGGAAATGTAACACAGCTTTCTCTACTTGATTTTCTTCTTGTGGTATTTGGGATTGTTCAACAATGCTTTTGTATAGTGTTTTCCTAATATTTTTATTTGTTTATTTTGTGTTCATTTATAGTATCCAACCCATGGCTAGCTGTAGGGATAAACTTGTCAAACCATGGGCAACGCTGGGTATTTCAGCTAGTATTAAATATAAACAAGATTGATAAATCAGCTGTAGCAGATCAGTTTTGCACATTTAATCATAAAATAAATCCAGAGGTTAAATTATTAAAACAATTAAGATATATTCATTTTGAAATAGACTGCGTAATGAATTTTGAAATACCACCTACTGATTCTGTTTACAAATTTTTGTTTTCAGTAATTGGTAACACATAGAAATAATTATGTATTTTTGTGTTGGTTATGATAGCGACCAGTATAAACAAATATGGCACCAAAGATAGGAATGAGTATTCCAGAAACTGCAGTCTACCTTTAATTTCAAGAACTTGCAGCAAATATTAAGATAAGTGAAGCTAGTAGTCTCTAAGTTATTATTACAATTATAGTCAGTCATACTTCTCTGAGGAATTAATGTTTTGCAATTAATGTGACTTTAGTTCGGTGAATACATTTTTACCTTCTGGTCAGCTTATCCCACCAAAATTTGAGTTTCTATTATTAGCTCCAAATGCTACACATTTCTTTTCTATTCTTAATTCTAATAAAAGTATATTGAATATATGAGACATTATTTCCATAGATTTCCATAGATGCATGGTGAAGAACAATGTTAAATGCTGTGCAATGCTAACACATTATGTCAACTGTGTGGGCTGACCAGAGAAACCTTTAATATCTAATTTACCAGCAGATTTTTGTGAAGTTTCGTTTCTTAGAATACAGACTGTTTTCTTTCCCCTTCTGTATTCTTTGATGAATGCAAATGGATGAGTGAGAATAAAGCATCTCTTTGCTTCTACAGAACACCAACCTTTTGCCTCGGAGTGCAAATGCATTGCCAATATCTTGTTCAATGCATGAGCATGCTCCTTGGCTATAGTTGGTGTACCTATGTTGCCGTAGTTAGTTGTAGTTGTGACTAATGAACAATTATTCATATCTATTTTCCCAGTTTCCAATTCATTTCCTAACAATCACTGCATGTTTCTGAAAATGTAGGACATGAGAAACTTTTCAAAAATTCCCCCTGGACACCAGAAAAATGATTAAAATGTAGGGCATGTCCAGGAATTTCCAGACGTCTGGTAACCCTATTTAAGAGTTATAATCTTGTTAATGCCTTTCTTGCTTTTAAATTTTTGTATTTTCCTGTTTATTAATTTTTCATTGAACCTATTGCTAAATACTGTTTTGGTGATTTGCTTATATTCTTAGTCATTTCATCCTTGCTTAGAGGATATTTAAGTGTATGTGTGCATGCATGTGCATGCTCTGGAGTTAATGATAAAATCATTCTACATCTGGCTTCCCAATATTTCGAGATCAAATCATCTTGGATCTTTAGACCTTCGCATACTATTAGACGGTTATTACTCATATCCTCTTCTTTGGCACACAATATGCATAGGGGAGAGTTTACTAATCCTATTTTGTATAGATGTTTACCAAGGTAATCATGACCTATGCCTAAACCATACTGTTGAAAATTGCCTGTTGGAGTTGTTTTGAGTTAAAGCTATTGTATTTGATGTCTGTGAGTGGGCTTTGTGTATATTCCAAAGGAAACCCTGTTTTCATTTCTCATAATTTTAATGTCTAAGCAAAGTAGACATGCTCTGTTTCTAAGGTGAAATTTATGTATGAATTGAATTTGAATTTATTGAGTACCTGAGTATATACATGATGGGCTGCCCATGAACTTGGGCCCTAGCCCCTCTGTCATGGGACACCCCTCTTCCATTGTCTACATATAATTTTTATGTATATTGTTTATTCTATGACAACAGTCAATTAACTTGTTCAAACCTGTCTTTTTCATTTTCGTCTTTTTGGTTCTCTTATTTTCACCAAATTCTCTCATACTTTCTTTTCTCTAAGATCATTACTATTTTAGATTACCCATTCCATTCTACAATTTAGTTTTCTGTCTCAGTTTTCTTGTTTCCTGGTTAAAAATTTCCTACACTTCACTTGTTCACTTTCTTCTTAGCTCTATGACACTTGCAAGCATCATCCACATATCAAAAGCAACATTTGAAAATGTTACAAAAGACTGGTTACTTATATTGAAGTAAACTCATGAACAAATCCATAAGGAAGGGAGAAAGAGGATTGTCCATAGCTAAGCCTGATTTTTGCTGGTAAAATTTTCCCACAAAAATGTTACATGCGCTAATGACAACTCACAATGTGTAAGTACTCTTAAGTCTCAGACTTAGGCTTAACCAACAATAAGGTAAATCAGTGGTAATTGATTGTTCTTTCACACTAGCCATGTGAAGGACAAAAATTGGAAAGGTAAAATTAGACATAAAAATTCAGTGCTATAGTATAGTAGTACATTATCTCACATGTTTTTGAATTCTTGTGTTCTACCAGGGAAAATACATATCAGTTGGAGAATTTAATGACGTACTGACATGTTACCATGATAACTAAGAGGTTACAGCAATCACATGGGGACCAGAAGATCCATGATTCAAATCCTGGATTGGTGAATTTTTCAGTTTGATTCTATCTTTGCAATGTTATTCCTACACATGGTTAATGTGAAAGAACAATTATTTTCCATTAATACTTTAATGGTTTACCTTTCTCAATGTGGGTGATAAAGCTCACCTACTTAAGGTAACCCATAGATAGCTGAAAATAACAAAATTTTGTATTTTTGGCTTTTTATGCCATAAATAAGTTTAAAACTTTGGCTTTTGTTTAGTCATGCGTGTCCTTTAAATGACGTCACTGAGGGAATTAAATGGGCATGTGCTACGGGATGTGTCAATTTAAATGCCCAGAAGCACTTGAAGTGCTTACCATATTTTTCCAACTCAGTGTGTTCAGTTTAAGTTTGAATTACGCAGTTTCTTATGGCAAATTTGCTGAAACAAGTTGACTAACCCGAGAAACATCTATGAGAGCTATTGTAGAGGAAATTCCAAAGCTCTTTGGTTTACCTGGAGCGAAATGTGGAAGAAAATATGCTAACCCTGAGGTGATTGGTGATGATATTTGTATTAATTATAAGTTGAAACATAATTTGTTAATAAAGTGTAGAGATTCTAGTCATGCATTAGATAAAGATACTAAGTTATTTGGAAGTTTCAGAGTTAAATACATAATTAGTTTCTGTGATATTTTCACAATGTACGGAATTAAAGGTAAAACAGAAAAAGTTCTATGAGAGTTATGGCTAAACACAAAGTGCCAATGAAGCATAGCCTTATTTGGAAAAAATATCCAAACGAAACTTTTGCTTCAAAAAAACAAAATAGAACTTGGTATAATATCTGCAATTAGTGAGTATAATATGCAATAAACTAAAACCATGATTAACACAGCTGGCATCATTGTTTGTGAAGACCGATGAATAACAATTGACAGACTTGCAGACATGTTACAGCTTTCCCATGGCAGTGTTTTTCCAATTCTGCATAATCACTTATACATGAGACGTGTTTGTGTGAAGTGGGTGCCAAGATTGACACCTGAACAGAAATTGATGCAGGTGGAAGTGTGTATGGAACTGCAACGTCTAGTTGAGCTGCATGGGGATGCATAACTGAATTCAGTCATTACAGGTGATGAAAGCTGGCTTCACCATTATGACCCGGAAGGCAAACAGGCCTCCTCAGTATGGAAATTGCCTGATTCTCTGATGCCAAAGAAAGCAAAGGTTGTTCGATCAGCAGGAAAAGTAATGGTCATTTCGTTCTTTGACTGCCATGGAATGGTGTATCCACATCAGCTCCCTTCTCATACAACGGTTAATGGCGAATATTACACGTCTGTTTTGGATGTCCTTGCTAAACACATCCAACGAAAACGACCAGAACTGCATCCCTCTGGTTGGTGCCTGCAGTATGACAATGCCTGCCCTCGTGTGTCCAAGATTGTTACACAGTATTTGACCTGCAGAAACATTGAATCTGTTCCCCATCCTCCATACTCTCCAGACTTGGCCCCCTGTGACTTTTATCTCGTTCCCTCTCTGAAAAAGGAACTAAAGGGAAAGCGTTTTGCTACTTCGGGGGCGGTTGTGAAGAAGGCTGAGACGGTTATAAAGATGATATCAAAAGATGGCTTCCAGCACGTGTTCCAGGACTGGCAGAAGCGTTGGGCAAAGTGCATTCAACTCAACAGAGAATACTTTGAAAAAGACCACACCAATCTGGACCAAGACTACTGTGCGTTTCAAATGGGAAGAGTTCTGATCTGCAGCCAATGAGATACGTTTACATGCACAGCGTTGCAAGCTCATTAGCCCCACTCTTCATGTTTTGGCACGTGTCAAGCCCCACTTAAAGGCAAAGCAATGTGACAACACAGCAGGACTGCGATTGGTTACAGGCCTGGAGATGCTCAAGGACAAACTCCTTCCCATTTGAAAAGCACAGTGGTGTATTTTATGTGTAAAAAAAAAAACATTTTCAGTCTTTATTGACTCGCCCTCGTATGAGGTTCAGGGTAGAGATTCCAATATAACTGGGGACAAATTAAGTTAAATTAAGGATAATCATCATCTGAAAAATAGTGATAGGTATTCAAAGAGTGCCTACAGAACTGCTATACCTTCACCGGCCTTTCTTCAAATTGCAATGTAAACAAAACACTATTGTATTCCTCTGCAGGCTCCTACAATTGGCAGACATACAGTGCAATTGTGAACTGTCATCACCACATGAGTAGCTTCTGACTTCTGAATGCTGTATTGCGTGGGAGTACCGCTACCATCTAGCAGCTTTTACTTATAGCACAGAAGGAAGAAAGAAGCCCATATATTCTACACTCTTACATAAAATAAAGAATAGCACATAAAATGTATCATGTGCAGTGTACATTTAAATGACTAAACCTTCCTCAAATAAAACGTGGTAGGCAAATGATTTGCAAATTGTATAAAGCTACATCAAATAAGCAAAATAAACAGTTGAATTGTTTTGCATTAACTGAAACTGTAAAAAAGAGTACAATAAATTAAATAGATAAATAAGTAAAGCCTAAATCCAGTTAGGGCAAAGGTTTCCTAACATGGTAGGGATTAGCTCAAAGATTCTCTCGGGAAGAGCTAGTCCCTGGTAACTTCACCTTATCTAACGTCTTCACATCTTACCCTCTGTTCTGATGTAACTAACACCTACTTAGACCCACATGTGAGTTTTCTTATCTCATTCACCTAATGTAGCTTAAACTGTTGTCGTGTAATTTAATTCACTTCACTCGATCCGTTTCTTGTTTTGTCCTCTGTAACTACTTCCGATTTAGGTTAGTTGTCTTAATTATATTTTCATTTCACATTAGCACTCTTTTTTCTATATTTTGTTTCACTCTAAGGCTCACTTTTCTTGTCCACTGTGTTCCTATTTCTACCTTAAGTTAGTTGTGCTATAATTTGCTTCCTCTTCACTCTATCACACTTTATTTCACTTCAAGCACTTTTGATACTCTGAGCTAACACACCCTTAAGCTCTGCAGTAAAAGCTGTTATTTTTTTAGTAGTTGAAGCTGGGTATTTTTCACAACACAACACTAAAAATACGTTTAAAACCATTCACTGTTACTACTTCGTAAGGGACGATGCTTTACATATGCCACAGAAAATGCCTTTTGAACAAATTGTATGTTATGTTCCATAACTTCCTTCAATGATTGCATGCATATGCATTTCAAATTGCAGTTAATAATACTGATGATGCACACATTAATGTATGCCATTTATTCTTACTTTGAGATTTTCAAAGTGTTTTTGCAAATAATTCTTGTAGTTATTTTAATTTAGCACCATTTTGTATGTTAGTAAACAGACTATATTTTCATTCACGCATGCTGACATGGAAGTTGTGTGGTTCAATCAACCAATGTTGTTAGCTAATGCTGGATTTCTGACAATGAAGTCCTTAATCCTCTTGCTCTCCAATATTTTTCACTGATGGATGGGGCACTAAAAGTGACTGGGCATATTTGAAAGTGGTCTTGGTCCATTTCCTCTTGCAGATCACATAGAAGACAGAGTGGTGAAGAATATATCCCAATTCTGTTTAAATGTTTTGCCAGACAATCATGTCCTGTAATCAACCTGAAAGTTGCAACTGCCATTTTTCGAGGATACTCAGGAATTCCTGTTTGAATGTTTGGTAGTTCCCATCTTTTATTTTTTGATTTTTCATAGTAATATTTTGCAATTTGTTTTGAACTCAGAATTAACCAATCTTTTAGCTGCATAAAATGGTAGATTAACTAGATTTCTGTACACTGCTGGTACCCTTTCTTGCAAGAAAGTCAGCTTTCTCATTACCACTCAGTCCACAGTGAGCTGGTATCTATTGGAAGACCAGGTATTTTTGAAGTGCTGTTAGATTGGCAAGGATTTTCCAACATTCTATAATTATTATTTATTTATGCCAACAAACTTACTGTTGGTGATTTTAAACACACAAGCCGTGTGTGGGCAATGTTTGAGAATTCAATGTCACTCTGGCATGTTGTCACAGTTGCTTAATGGTTAGAGCACCCACCTAGTAAGCGGAGGGACTGTGGTTCAGATCCCAGCTGTGGCATTGAATTTTTTTAAGTTCCAGTTCTACCTCTCAAACATTCTATAATTGTTTGATTTTTGGTGACAACTTGGAAATAATTGCTATAATTGCCGCCCTGGAATCTGAGAGAATAACTGCTTGATGAAAATGTGAAATTCTATACAAAAGATTTTGTAGGGCCATTCGAATTTCTTCAATTTCCCCATTGAAGATTATAGTTCCATAACTTAATCAAACACGTGCTGTTGTTTACATTGCAGTTTAAAGTAAGGCTGGTGATTGAAATTTGAAAAAACTGTTAAAGAGCAAGCTGAAGGGACCTCTGAGGGTCCCAATATGGTGCAGGCCAGTTCTAATCAAGTACATTTTTATTATGTTTGCTAAACTTTAACTCCATTTTTCTCTGCTTATGATTTTCTGACACGCAATTATGTTCAAAATGCTTCTTGCTGCATTGTTTTGCAGATAATTTCTTGAAACATGGTATACACATTGTTCAAAGCATAGGGATTAAAATGTGGGCTTAAATTTTTGCTGTACCTTAATAAAAAAGTTTTTATTCCAAAAAGGAATTTGTAAAATTGGTAAAATTTTAAGAAATTTGATTATACAGTTTTCAAAATTTTTTCTCCCAAGCAATATAAATTACAAAAAAGAAATCTTATATATTTAAACGAGCAATTCTTGTATATATATTTATTCCGAGCAACTTGGAAATGGCTCTAACGATTTCCATCAAATTTTGTATTCAGATAGGGTTTTGCTTTTTAAGTTCAGCTATATAGGTGTGATTCCCGAAAAAACGCGATTTTACATAAAAAATAACATTTTTTATTCCCGCTTCCACAGAGCAATTCTTGTATATATATTCCCCGTATTTCAGAAACGACTCTAAAGGTTTGGTTAAATTTTTGTGTACATGCATATTACTTTCACAGTGTTTTCTCTACTCACTTTTAGGTAACACATTCACATCTCTTTCTCTATCCACTCCTCTATAAACAATTTTCCATAAAAAAACCTAATTTTACATCAAAGAACATTTTTATCTCCGGTTTTATAATAAGTCATACCATGTTCTGTGTGTTTGAAATAGAAATACTGTTACATTCACACTGTTTTCTCTTCTCACTTTTAAGTAACACAATTCACAGTGGTTTCTCTACTCACTCTTCCACAAAGAAATCATACAACTTTCTGTATGTTTGAAGTAGAGATGCTGCATATTACATTCACAGTGATTTCTTACTTACTTTTAGGTAACACATTCACATCTCTTTTTCTACTCACTCTTCTAAAAAGAAGTCATACAATTTTCTGTATGTTTGAAATAGAGATGCTGCATATTACATTCATAGTGGTTTCTCTACTTACTTTTAGGTAACACATTCACATCGCTTTCTCTACTCACTCTTCTATAAACAATTTTCCATAAAAAAAACGTGATTTTACACCAAAAAACATTTTATCCCCACTTTTAAATTAAGTAATACAATTTTCTGTATGTTTGGAACAGAAATGCTACATATTATATTCATACTGTTCTCTCTTCTCACTTTTAGGTAATGCATTCACATCTTTCACATCGCTTTCTCTACCCACTCTTCTATAAACAATTTTCCTTAAAAAACGTGATTTTACACCAAAAAACATTTTATCCCCACTTTTAAATTAAGTAATACAATTTTCTGTATGTTTGAAACAGAAATGCTACATATTATATTCATACTGTTTTCTCTTCTCACTTTTAGGTAACACATTCACATCTTTCACATCTCTTTCTCTACTCACTCTTCTATAAACAATTTTCCATAAAAAACATGATTTTACACAAAAAAATGTTTTTATCCTCGCTTTTAAAATAAGTCATACCATGTTCTGTATGTTTGAAATGGAAATACTATTACATTCACCCTCTTTTCCCCTCTCAATTTTAGTTAACACATTCACATCTCTTTCTCTGCTCACTCTTCTACAAATGTCATACAATTTTCTGTATGTTTGAAATAGAAATGCGCATATTACATTCACAGTGGTTTCTCTACTTACTTTTAGGTAACACATTCACATCTTTCTCTACTCACTTTTCTTTAAACAATTCATATCACCGCGAAATTCGGCACATATATGTATTTTTCCTTGAAGAAAGTTTTTATGATAATAGTTTTACTACACAATATATTACTTTCAAATGGCTTTCTACTCGCTTTTCTTTTACGTAGCACATTCATATATCCCCTGTTTGCCCTTCAACATACAATTCATATAATTTTCTATGATTGAAATATAAATGCAACGTATTACAAAAAAAAAAAAAAAAAAAAAAAAAAACAGAGGCGAAAATCGCCGAGCGAAGCTTGGTCACCCAGGTACTAGAAGTTGAAATGTCCTTGGTTGAAAGCTATACACTGAGGACCATTTTTCACATAAGCTTACAAAAATTTAAGAAAACTATTCAAGATATAAAATGCAAATTCATAGTATCATTTTAACTCTGAGCAACAAGTCCATCCTCAAAATTTGAGAAAAATTGGACAAAAAACTGGTGATTTTTCAAATTTCACAGCTGAGTTACCTTATGAATGTACACATTGTTTGATAAGACAGGTGAAATGATAGATTTTACCTGTTGCAGATGCTGCGAGAGGGAAAGAGCAGAGGGCCTGGAGAATTCGTGAGTGTAAATAGATGCCAGGAGAATGTGACAAATGAATGTGACAGTGAAGCTGAGGTTGAGGGTTATGCTCCAGCTCCAACATTCAGCCAGAGTTTCAGTGATGCAATTGCTATGGCTTTGCAGAAGGTTGTGACCACTAAGGATGAATCACGAGGTAGTTCTCTCAGCATTTCCATACAGATAGAATCCTACTTTAGTGAAATTATAATAAAACATATGTTTGTGTTACACCTATCTTGATTTTACAGCCTAGTACACTAAACATAGTGTCACCAGAATGCAAGGCTACCTATGAGCCGCTAAGGTTAGCACGTACCCACCTGGTTACCTGAGATTTAGGTGCAGCTAATGGCCTTTTTTTTCCCTGGCAGTATCCATGCAGAACAATCACATTGAGTGCAGCTTCCTGCTCTTGAGAATTCCTTCTGAGCAGGTTCCTTTTCCAGAACATCTTATGTATTTGGGGCTTATATAATAGGCTACCTAATGCTTGGCAGTGTTTTCAGTAGAACAGTTGACCATACAGTTGAGTGCAGTGGACAGTGCCAAGTACAGTTCAGCTATGTGTTGTGACTCCACAGTTCTGAATTGTGATGTTGATTTAATAGATCAGTTGGGCTTTGTTTGAGATTGGGCAACATTGTCTCAAGCAATTTTCATGCTATGCTAAGTGCCTGTGTGATAAAGGTGCTTAGCAGCAACTTTTATTTTTGCAACTTGAAACTAGTCAGCAGCACAACAACTTGCAATACTAATAAGATAAGTGGAGCTTTTAGTTTTTAATTTGTTCTTAATTTAGACTCTGTTGCTTCACTGTTAATAGCTTCAATTTTCCTTAATTAAAATGGTATGCTCTTTGGTTGATGCGTAACAATGGATGGAAGCCTTTAGTGAAGCTGATTATAGGTTGGATATTCTTCAGACAAGAATTCTGAACTCACACTCTGGTTTGGCTGACTGCAAATGTCTCAAGAAGGTAATTAAAATCTTATGGATCTTGCCACATGGCGCTGCCAATATCGAACTTGTATGTTCTATAAATTGCAACATTATTTCAAAAAGTGTGAAAGAAACATCGCTTGAGAGGTAAAATCGGAATTAAAAAATTCAGTGCCACAGCTGGGATTTGAACCACAGACCCTTCACTTACCAGCCCAGTGCTCTAACCATTAAGCTACTGTATAACCTGCCAGAATGACATTGAATTCTCCAACCGATTCATATTTTTCTCCCGGTAAACCACAAAGGCAGTCATACATCAGAGACAATGGCAATTTACCATTGTAAGTACATTGTCCACATTAAATAACCTTTACATGGTAATTATTATTTATTTATGCCAACAAATATACTGTTGGCATAATTAATAAGAGACATCACTTGTTGCTCAGCGCATCATTCATAATTTTATTTATAACCCTACTGAAGGAGATGTAAGGAAAGTAGAAATAACAGTCTCATTGCAGTTATAAGGAGTCATTGAAAAGGGGACGCGAGTCACAAAAAGCAGCAGGCCTAACAAAATGTACTCTAAAGGCTTCTGAGGAGCAAGTTCCAAACCTTCTAAAAGAAGCAGCATACATTTTGGAAAAAGCAAGACTGCAAGCTAGGGAAATAGATTCGTGAAACTGCAAGAACGAGCCAATATCTAATTGATAGCTACCAGATGTTTTTATGTCAACAACACAAAGAGGTCCTTCTGCATCATCCATAATTAGGTTCAGAGCTGGAGATGGACACGAACCAACATCTGAGCTGCTAATACAGTGAAATATCACTATTGACTCTTTCAAATTTCTAATTTTGGTTATCAGTAGGACCTGGAAGTTGTTAACCTGAAAATTCTCTAAAAATGAGCTATAAAATGCCCTTAAAATATAATAAAAATGTACATAAAATGTAAAAAAAAAAAAAAAAAAAAAAATCACGTAACAAAAATTAACTTCTTTCATAATAAACTGATAACTGTCATAGACAAATAATGAATATATGGTTCGAATAACCACATTTTAAAATTAACTTTCTTAGTAAATAATGCAATTATTGCTACTAAATAATAAATAAATTCAAAATTCATCAGGTCATTGTAGAAAGAAGTATCTTCCGGGCTGTTATGCCGTGGTCTGCTGGAGATCTGTCTTCCAGACGTTTCGTTTACAACTGCGGTAAACGACACTTTCGTCATATGGCCCCACGGAGAGAACGCCCTTCAGGACTTCCTTCAACATCTGAACAGCATCAATCAACGCATTCAGTTCACGATGGAAAAAGAAAAGGATGGACAACTAGCGTTTCTGGACGTCTTGGTTAGCAAGAAGGCCGACGGAACACTTGAACACACGGTCTACCGCAAGCCTACCCATACTGACCGCTACTTAAACAAACAGTCCAATCATCATCCCAGACAGAAGCGTGCAATGATCAAGACGCTTGCAACCCGTGCTTCCCGCATCTGTGAGCCGCACTTTTTAAAACAAGAACTTGGCCACTTAGAACAAGCATTACTTTCCAATGGCTATTCAATCCAAGAAGTAAGAAGAGCTTGCCGGCCTCCTAAGACTCAACCTGTCATCCGGAATCCAGATCAGCCCAAAAGTAAGGGCATTGTGTTCCTACCATACTTAAAAAATGTCACCGACCGAATTGATCGCATATTACAGCGACATAACGTCAAGACGATCTTTAAACCCACCAGACAGTTAAGCAGTTTACTACGATCACCCAAGGATCCCCGAGAAGCTTTGTCATCGGTAGGAGTATACAGTATTCCTTGTGGTTGTGGCTCAGTTTACATTGGAACTACTCAGCGCAGTGTTAAGACCAGACTCTCGGAACACAAAAGAAGCTGCCGCCTGGGCCAAACTGATAAGTCTGCGGTCGCTGAACATGCCATTAATGCAGTCGGTGAACACAGTATTAAGTTCCAGGATACGCGCATCCTTGCATCTACCATACATTACCATGCCCGACTACAGCGAGAGGCTATTGAAATTTACAAGCACCCTAACAACTTTAATAAGAAGGAAGAGGCCTTAAGATTAAACAGCAACTGGCATCCGGTCATAGAACATCATAAGAAGCAGGATAGCAAGGTAAGCCAATCAGAAGAGACCAGCAGCATAAGAGAGATAGAACCCCCTCCACCAGCCACCACGCCTCTGGACGCCCCGGGCCAATCAGCGCACGTTGCGCATGGTATAAATGGAGCCCCACAGACAGTCGACGCATCAGTCGCAGTGATACCTTCCACGAGGAGACTTCGACAACGCCACTGAGGATGTTTACTGCAGTTGTAAACGAAACGTCTGGAAGACAGATCTCCAGCAGACCATGGCATAACAGCCCGGAAGATACTTCTTTCTACAATTTAGACTCCGGCCGTGAAAGCCTACGTAGCTTCATCAGGTCATTTTCAATTTTATAAAATATGAAACATAAGTTACTCTACCCATTAGCCAAAACATGCCTTACTTAGCGTTGCAATACACCACCATGTTCAACTTCAAGTTATCAAAAGTAAAGGAACGGTGATTGTCAGCTAAAACTATTTTATACTTTGAGAAACTTCTCTCCACTTCCACAGATGTTATAGGTGCATATTTGAAAAACACTATGTCACTGCCTGTTAAATCCTGTTCAAAAATATCAGTTCTGAAGTTTTCTCCTGACAAGATATCGGCAATCTGACAAACTGTTTGGTATCCTTTATTTTTGTCGAACACAAATTTTAGTTTCTGTCTAATTTTGTCCCCAATCTCACCTTTTACATTTTGTATCCTCTCTTCCGCAATCCTCACTAACTCAGTCGACTTATCCAATTTCATGTCCTAATGACCTAGTTGTCGATGGGCCGCTTTTTTTTTTTTAATTAACGTCCTCCAACATTGTGTCATATCGGACGAATGAATGAAATGGGTGAAATGATGCTTAAATGAGCCCGAGGTCCATGGACCTTTTAAGTTACCCGACATTCGTCTTCTCAGGGTAGGGAAAACCTCGGAAAAAAACCTTGCCCGGATAACTTACCCTAAGCGAGATTCGAACTCGCGACCTCTTGAACGTGAGGCAGACACGCTAACCATCACGCTACTGAGGCGGGCTGTCGATGGGCCCTTAAAACCTACTCACTCACTCACCCCCAATGTCATGCCACTTTCTTCAAGGCGGGTTATGGTTTCCATCAAAAATGCAAAATTTGATTTAATGAAAGATAATTTACCTTGTATTTGAGTATCAGAAAACAGATCCTGTGCACTCTCAATTGCCTTAGAATCTGTCCTATCAAAGCTATTCACCACTTCTCTCACTATTTGAAAATTGTCACATTGGTATGTATATACACACAGTTAACCATGTATCCCCACATGTTAAAATTTGTGCCTGGGGCAAAGCTATACTAGGGGCTTTGTCTTTGAAATACATATTTTGGGTTGGTGCTTTCAAAAATATTTTCTTTACTGTGAAAATTAGTGTATCTACTTCTGGAAATGTTGATCTGACCTGTTCCGCAATTCGATGAAAAGCATGGGCCAAACACGTAACAGCACCATCTTACTGTAAAATGATTGGATCGATTTTGCCAGCTTTACCATCTAAGTCTGTTAGGAAGATGAGCACGTTGTCATGTTGTATTCCCCTAGGCCACAATAAACACATGGATTTATCGAACAGTTTGCATATCTGACTGTGGTTAACAGCTTCCATAACCTCTGAGGTGAGAAGAAACATTTGTCCAGCACTAGTAACTTCTAGCGTACATAACGCCCCTGTGAATCGGTTGTCTCATCAATTGATACATAAATTTTTTTTTTTCCATTCACATATTTATGTATTCAGTTTAATGTGTCAATTTTCTTTGGTCCACTTTTGTAGGTTGGTTAAGGATTGTTACATGGTTTTTTCTAGTTCTGTACTTTTGCTTTTTGGTTTTGAAGTCCACATTACTAAGTCATCAGCAAATAGTGCACACTTCACACCTGATTCTTGTATTTCTTGTGGCAGATCGTTAATAAATATATTAAAAAGTGTAGTGCTGAGCACTGCACCTTGTGGTAAGCTACGGTGTACTTGTTTGTATTTAGATATATTTCTTCCATATCTGGTTGCAATTAACCGTTGTGTTTGGAAATGACATAGCCACGAAAACATTGGACCTTGTATCCCTATTTTTTTTACTTTCTTTAGTAGTTTTGTTCTGCATATAGAATCATATGCACTTTGGAAATCAATAAAAACTGATACATTATCTTCTTTCCTATCGAAGGAGTCTTTGGTTTCTTGACTGAGAAGTAAGACTTGTTCATTTCTAGAGTGAAACTCTCTGAATCCAGCTTGACATGGGGATATTAAATTTTGTGATTCTAGAAACCAATTTAACCTTTCCATCACTTTTGCTATTATGCTAGTAAGCGCTATTGGTCTATAATTTTTTATTTCTGATGCTGTTTTATCTTACTTCAAGAGTGGGATACTTATTGCTTTTCGCCATTCAGCAGGTACAGTGGTTTTCCAGGAGAGATTGTAGAGTTTTAGTAGTTGTTGTTTTGCTGTTTTACCAAGGTTTTTTATAAACTCTGGATGTATGTGATCTGGTCCAGGAGACTTTTTGTGTTTTAGATTATTTATTGCAATGTTCAGTTCTTGCATATTAAAATTTTGAAAGAAGATATTGCATTGAGTGCTAGGATCACATTTTCTTTCTTGTTTAAATCTTTCTTAAATTCTTTACGTTCCTTTTTATTATTTCTTGTTACTTTATGTGAATTAGCATAATATTTATTGAATGTTTCAGCTATGGCTGCATCATTTGTTAATATTTTGTTGTTGTGTATGATAGGTGTGCTGTTGTTTTCTTTCCTGTCCTTGACATTTTTTATGAACTTATGGGCTTTGTTACCATCTGTCCTATAATCCACATACACTATGCTTTATTTCACACTAGCTTTGTTTGCTAATGCTCAGGCCACACATACAATTGGTCGACTACTGTTTCTTTTAGAGAACTTATATTAGGTGTGTTCGACAGAGGAAAGTTAACTTTTCACCACAGTGAAACAAAATAGTGCCATTTCAACGATTTGTTAATGCAGCTGTACTTTGCTGGTGACGTGCATGTATACTGCATGTGAGTTTTATGCCAGTTTTTGTTTCATTAAAATAACTTATTATTTACGCAAAATACAGCTGTGTATTTACGAAACACTTTTAGCACATTTAACAATTTAAATGCCCTACGCTGGATATTGGGTAGCACTTCTCGGCCTGTGGAGGTTTTAAATGGCCATCGCTCAAGATATTAATATTCTATGAAAAATGGCCCAGGACTTATCGGAGGGACTCGGTTTGAATCATAGGTATAAAATTAAAATGCCATTTTACTTGAAACACATGATTTTTTAGTTTGTCCTTCTGGTCATGAACACCTCAATTTTTCAAACATTTTTAGTTTTTCAATTTCAGTCTGGCATTTATCAATTTAGCTGTTTAGATTGTGATAGGGTTTATATTGGTAAAACTAAACGTCATTAAAAACCAACCTGAAGAAGCATTTTAGAAATTTTAAGTATAAACAGATTGATAAGTCAGCTGTAGCAGATCATTTTTGGTCATTTAATCATGAAATAAATCCAGAGGTTAAATTATTCAAGCAATTAAACGGACCTACAGATTTAATGCTTTGAGAAAAGATATTCATTTTAAAAACCAGGAACCACGTTATGAATTTTGAAATACCACCAATAGATTGTATTCATAGGTTTTAGTTTTCAGAGGTTGGCAACAAATAAATTAAGTTGAGCATCGGTAGCTATGATAACTTGTTCGGATAGCTCTGAAAATGTGTTGGATGCAACTTGAAACTAGTCAGCATTTGAAGAACTTGCAAAATTACTAAGATAGGTGAAGCTTTTAGTTTCTAATTTGTTCTTATTTTAGATTCTGTTGCTTCTCTGTTAATAGTTTCAATTTTACTTTTTTTCAGATTCTTTCACAGTTTCATGTATTATGAATTTAGGAAACTTGGAGATAATACTTTCTCCAGCTTCATTTTCGCTGTCTGAATTTTGGGTCCAATTATTCTTTGTATCAGAGACTTATTATATTGGAGGTACTAAATACTCTACATCTTTTGAGAGGTTGAACTAGAACTTAAAAATTCAATGCCACAACTGGGATTAATACCAGAAGAAATACGAACTGGTTTGAGAATTCAATGCCATTCTGGCAGTTTGTCACAATAGCTCAATGGTTAGAGCAGCCTCCTGGTAAGCGGAAGGTCTGTGGTTCAAATCCCAGTTGTGGCATTGAATTTTTAAGTTCCAGTTCTACCTCCTAAACTTTGCCCACACACGGCTTGTGTGTTTAAAAACACCAACAGTAAGTTTGTTGGCATCAATAAATAATAATTACCATGTGAAGGTTATTTAATCCTGGGATATAAAGTACTTGCAATAGTAAGTCACCATTGGGGTAATTGTCTCTGATGTGAGACTGCCTTTGTGGTTTACCAGGAGAAATACGAACTGGCTTGAGAATTTAATGCCATTCTGGCAGTTTGTCACAATAGCTCAGTGGTTAGAGCGTCCGCCCGGCAAGCGGAAGGTCTGTGGTTCAAATCCCAGTTGTGGCATTGAATTTTTAAGTTCCAGTTCTACCTCTTAAACTTTGCCCACACACGGCTTGTGTGTTTAAAAACACCAACAGTAAGTTTGTTGGCATAAATAAATAATAATTACCGTGTGAAGGTTATTTAATCCTGGGATATAAAGTACTTGCACTAGTAAGTCACCATTGGGGTAATTGTCTCTGATGTGAGACTGCCTTTGTGGTTTACCAGGAGAAATACGAACTGGCTTGAGAATTTAATGCCATTCTGGCAGTTTGTCACAATAGCTCAGTGGTTAGAGCGTCCGCCCGGCAAGCGGAAGGTCTGTGGTTCAAATCCCAGTTGTGGCATTGAATTTTTAAGTTCCAGTTCTACCTCCTAAACTTTGCCCACACACGGCTTGTGTGTTTAAAAACACCAACAGTAAGTTTGTTGGCATAAATAAATAATAATTACCATGTGAAGGTTATTTAATCCTGGGATATAAAGTACTTGCAATAGTAAGTCACCATTGGGGTAATTGTCTCTGATGTGAGACTGCCTTTGTGGTTTACCAGGAGAAATACGAACTGGCTTGAGAATTTAATGCCATTCTGGCAGTTTGTCACAATAGCTCAGTGGTTAGAGCGTCCGCCCGGTAAGCGGAAGGTCTGTGGTTCAAATCCCAGTTGTGGCATTGAATTTTTAAGTTCCAGTTCTACCTCTTAAACTTTGCCCACACACGGCTTGTGTGTTTAAAAACACCAACAGTAAGTTTGTTGGCATAAATAAATAATAATTACCATGTGAAGGTTATTTAATCCTGGGATATAAAGTACTTGCAATAGTAAGTCACCATTGGGGTAATTGTCTCTGATGTGAGACTGCCTTTGTGGTTTACCAGGAGAAATACGAACTGGCTTGAGAATTTAATGCCATTCTGGCAGTTTGTCACAATAGCTCAGTGGTTAGAGCGTCTGCCCGGCAAGCGCAAGGTCTGTGGTTCAAATCCCAGTTGTGGCATTGAATTTTTAAGTTCCAGTTCTACCTCTTATACTCTTATTCAATTTTTATTTACCAATCTCTGAAAACAAAAATTTATAAATACAATCTATAGATGGTAATTCGAAGTTCATAACATGGTTCCTGTTTTTTAAAATAAAAGTTTTTTCCCAAACCATTAAATCTATAGGATTACTTAATTGTTTTAATAATTTAACTTCTGGATTAATTTCATGATTAAATGACCAAAAATGATCTGCCACAGCTGATTTATCAGTTTGTTTATATTTAATATTTCTAAAATGTTCTTTTATTCTGGTTTCTAGATGACGTTTAGTTTTACCAATATAAACTTTATCACAATCTAAACAGCTAAATTGATAAATGCCAGATTTTTTATAATTTGGTATTTTATCTTTTTTTGAAAAATTAAGTAAATTTTGTATATTAAATTTATTTTGAGGGACCAAATTTATTCCATATTCTTTAAAAATCCTTGTAAATTTTTTATTAGCCCATGGATGGTAAGTAAACTTTTTTAAAAATACAATTATCTTTTATTTTTTTAAGGGTTTTAACTTCTTTGACAGCTTTTTGATACTTAAATTCCTCTATCCTTTTATGTATAAAATCTGTATTAAAACCATTAATTACTGCAGTTTTAATAATGTGTTTATATTCTATGTCAAATTCATCTTTATTAAGGGGTATATTTATTAACCTATAAATTAAACTATTAAAAACAGCAAATTTATGTGCAAAAGGATTAAAACTTTTATATTTTATGTAATTATCAGTGTGAGTATATTTTCTGTAAATACCAAATTTCAATTTATTGTTATGTCTTTTAATTTTTAAGTCCAGAAATGAAAGGAGTCCATTATTCTCAGTTTCCAAAGTGAATTGTATAGCTTTATCTTGTAAATTTAAAAGTTTTAAAGCATCATTTGTTTTTTAGGGACAACAGCAAAAATGTCATCCACATATCTATACCATATTTTAAAAATTAGAGGGAATGATTTTGTAATTTGAGTTTCAAAAAAACTCATGAAAAGATTAGCAAGAAATGGCGAAAGTGGACTACCCATTGCCAAGCCAGAAGTTTGTTGAAAAAAATTACCATTAAAACTAAAGAAATTTTGATCTAAACAAAGATTTGTAAGTTTTACAAAATCATCTATTAAGTCATTATCTAATTCTAAAGAATTTAACCATTTTTTTAAAAAAATCAAAAGCTTTTTTCTAGGAATGCTAGGAAATAAAGCTTAATAAATAATACTTAATAAATTTTTGATTAAAATGAAATGCACTAAAATTTTGTAAGATATAAATAAAAATCATCCTAAAAGTAATTATAATAATCAGATTATTAAATCATTGAAAGAAAAGGATGTAATTTATACTAAAGCCGACAAAGGCAACAAAATTGTAATTTTAGATCAATCTGATTATATTAATAGAGTAGAACTTTTGCTTGAAAGTGAAGATTATTTAAAAATTTATAATGATCCTTAGAAATCATGTATTTCAACTTTTAATAAAACTCTCAACGAAGTGAAAATGATACCTAAAAAAGAAAAAAGTATTTTAAAAGTCAATAATCCTGTTTTACCCAGGTTGTATGCACTTCCAAAAATACATAAACCAGGAAATAAAATGAGACCCATTATAAATTCTATAAATTCAGCTACATATAATTTAGCTAAATGGTTAACTAAAAAATTTAGTACTTTTGAAACATTTGAGAGTTTAAGTATTAAAAATTCTTTTGAACTAGTAAAAAAGATTAATAACCTAATATTATCTGATAATGATAAACTCGTTTCTTTTGATGTAATTGCTTTCTTTCCTAGCATTCCTAGAAAAAAGCTTTTGATTTTTTTAAAAAAATGGTTAAATTCTTTAGAATTAGACAATGACTTAATAGATGATTTTGTAAAACTTACAAATCTTTGTTTAGATCAAAATTTCTGTAGTTTTAATGGTAATTTTTTTCAGCAAACTTCTGGCTTGGCAATGGGTAGTCCACTTTCGCCATTTCTTGCTAATCTTTTCATGAGTTTTTTTGAAACTCAAATTACAAAATCATTCCCTCTAATTTTTAAAATATGGTATAGATATGTGGATGACATTTTTGCTGTTGTCCCTAAAAAAACAGATAAATGATGCTTTAAAACTTTTAAATTTACAAGATAAAGCTATACAATTCACTTTGGAAACTGAGAATAATGGATTCCTTTCATTTCTGGACTTAAAAATTAAAAGACATAACAATAAATTGAAATTAGATATTTACAGAAAATATACTCACACTGATAATTACATAAAATAAAAAAGTTTTAATCCTTTTGCACATAAATTTGCTGTTTTTAATAGTTTAATTTATAGGTTAATAAATATACCCCTTAATAAAGATGAATTTGACATAGAATATGTTGTTGTTAGCTAATGCTGGATTTCTGACAATGAAGTCATTAATCCTCTTGCTCTCCAATATTTTTCACTGATGGATGGGGCATTAGAAGTGGCCGGGCATATTTGAAGGTGGTCTCAATCCATTTCCTCTTGCAGATCACATAGAGGACAGAGTGGTGAAGAATATATCCCAATTCTGTTTAAATGTTTTGCCAGACAATAATGTCCTGTAATCAACCTGAAGGTTGCAACTGCTGTTTTTCAAGGATACTCAGGAATTACTGTTTGAATGTTTGGTAGTTCCCATCTTTTATTCTTTGATTTTTCATAGTAATATTTTTCAATAATTTTTTTGAATTCAGAGTTGACTAATCTTTTAGCTGCATAAAATGGTAGATTAACGATTGATTTCTGCACATTGCCGGTACCCTTTTTTGCAAGAAAATCAGCTTTCTCGTTACCACTCAGTCCACAGTGAGCTGGTATCCATTGGAAGACTAGGTGTTTTTGAAGTGCTGTTAGATGGGTAAGGATTTTCCAACATTCTATAATTGTTTGGTTTTTTGGTGACAAGTTGGAAGTAATTGCTATAATTGCTGCCCTGGAATCTGAGAGAATAACTGCTTGCTGAAAATGTGAAATTCTGTACAAAAGATTTTGTAGGGCCATTCGAATTGCTTCAAACATAAAAATATGGTGCTCTCTAAAAAGCGGTTACATTTATTGCTAAGTCTCTTCAATATTTATGACATAGAATATAAACACATTAACACTGCAGTAATTAATGGTTTTAATACAGATTTTATACATAAAAGGATAGAGGAATTTAAGTATCAAAAAGCTGTTAAAGAAGTTTCAACCCTTAAAAAAATAAAAGATAATTGTATTTTTAAAAAGTTTACTTACCATCCATGGGCTAATAAAAAATTTACAAGGATTTTTAAAGAATATGGAATAAATTTGGTCCCTCAAAATAAATTTAATATACAAATTATTATTTATTTATGCCAACAAACTTACTGTTGGTGTTTTTAAACACACAAGCCTTGTGTGGGCAAAGTGGTGTGCCTTTGTGGTTTACCAGGAGAAATACGAACTGGTTTGAGAATTTAATGCCATTCTGGCAGTTTGTCACAATAGCTCAGTGGTTAGAGCGTCCACCCGGTAAGCGGAAGGTCTGTGGTTCAAATCCCAGTTGTGGCATTGAATTTTTAAGTTCCAGTCCTACCTCTTAATATACAAAATTTACTTAATTTTTCAAAAAAAGATACAATACCAAATTATAAAAAATCTGGCATTTATCAATTTAGCTGTTTAGATTGTGATAAAGTTTATATTGGTAAAACTAAACGTCATCTAGAAACCAGAATAAAAGAACATTTTAGAAATATTAAATATAAACAAACTGATAAATCAGCTGTGGCAGATCATTTTTGGTCATTTAATCATGAAATTAATCCAGAAGTTAAATTATTAAAACAATTAAGTAATCCTATAGATTTAATGGTTTGGGAAAAAAAAAATTATTTTAAAAAACAGGAACCGTGTCATGAACTTCGAATTACCATCTATAGATTGTATTTATAAATTTTTGTTTTCAGAGATTGGTAAATAAAAATTAAATAAGAGTAATTGTTTTTCAAAAAAATAAAAGATTGTAGCTTGGCAACGAGTTTGTTTATATGGATTTGAGAATGAGCTGGACACAGCTGGAAACCCAGGGTCAGCAAATCATACTAAGATAAGTGAAGTTTTTAGTTTCTAATTTGTTCTTACTTTAGAATCTTGTTGCTTCACTGTTAATAGCTTCAATTTTTCCTTATTTTAAGTTCCAGTTCTACCTCTCAAACTTTGCCCACACACGGCTTGTGTGTTTAAAAACACCAACAGTAAGTTTGTTGGCATAAATAAATAATAATTACTCTACATCTTATTTTTAATTTGAAATTGTTGCAGATGAGGAAGTGGACTCTGGCAAGAAGAAGAAGAAAAAGAAGCAAAAGCAAAAGGTGCTCTTTGCTACCTCTATGGCATGTTCAAGCAAGTGATATTTGGAGAAGAAGTGATAAAAATACCATTATCTTCAATTTTGTTCTGTCTTTTTACTGCTTTTCTTTAGATCAGCATGAAACTTGGATGAAATATCCTATCTTCAATGTTAAATTGGTTACTGCTTTACAACAAATGCAACTTTAAATGTTTAAAACATGATTAATTTGTTAAATGTGTCATAATTTACTTAGAAATTATAAGTGTTCCTTGCTAATGGGCTTTGTGTAGCACCTCATGATTTTGGGAAACATTGCAAAAGTTCCTTAAACATACTAAAACAAGCAAACTGTTTTGTCCAATGAGTATAAGTAGATGCAGTGTTTTTAACACCCAAATAAAAAGAATGTATAAACATGATCAGCTTTGTATTAACTAAAAGTCTGGCACAAAAGTGAATGAGTTTGGCCTTGATTTAAAGAACTTGTCAAGAAATCTTAAGGTATGTTCATGTATTAGAAATACCAGCTAATTGCAAAAGAAAAGGAAAAGGAAATTCATTCACATTAGTAAACTTTGTGTAACTGCATGCTACTTAATTAGTAGTTCACAACAATGGGAACCATGTTTTGTTTGTGATTCGACTATTTGATCTGTCTGTGAAACATTTCTAAACTGTGTACTACTGGAGGGCCTCGGATCCAGTCTCCTAAACAGTTTGAAGAGAGATGTAAGTAAATAATGGAGGTGTATGTACAATAAAAATGTCAAATAACTTAAATCATAATTAAAGATTTATCCTGTGATACAGTCATTAAAATAAGCATTTTGGCCCATCTCTTTCCATAATATACCACATCCTCAAAGTGATAATGCTCTTTTCACACAGTAAAACTGCATATTTATTGAACCTAGATAAGTCAATGTTGTAAAGGCAAGCTGTTCTCTTACATACATGCAAGGCTGAACCCCTATATTGCACAGAGACAAAATTAGTTGGATTCATACCATCCATATTGCACCAAGACCCGTTAAGCCTTATGTTACTAGACAGCCGATGCTTTGATAAATGACTAATTAAGTTGGATCTTATTAAACTCTTCATTTAAAAAATCAAAAACAAAGAAAACAAAGTTTTTATCTTGTGTTAATAAAAGAAATAGCATTAACCCTTCGTGGGCGGAGTCGGTTTACGGCTCGGGGCGGAAGGAAACATAGTGAAGTAAAAACATGCAGTAATACTGATTCTAATTGCTAAAAAGCTGTATTCATGCTTGAAAATGCTTTTTTACCTGTTATTGGTACGGAGTTCCTCCTTTGATGTCCGTAGAAGAAGATTAAAAAAATTGAAACGTGAGACAGTTTGCGGAAAAACGGCACAAGTTCATTTGACGACTTCTTTAGTGTTCATCTTGTTTTACTACACAGTTGGTTATAGTTCATAGTATGTGTTCACGTTTATATTTTGAGAAACTTCTAATGTCAGGCAAAAAATAAATATCACTGTTATGTACACAAAATGGTGGGAAAGTGTGAGAGCAGTAATTATTACTTTGTTATTAGGAAAACACTGTTTATATACAAGCGTTAGGAACATGCACTGTTGTAATGCAGCTGCTTAGATCTTCTGTGTATGGAACTCTTTGAAACATATATCTGGATGCAGATACGGCTTGCTTGCACATGTCTCACAGAAGTATATGGTGCATTTCCTTTGTGACTTTGTCCTGCATACTACACAAGGAAAGGCTCCGGATCCTGCATCTCTCCTGTCCATGAAGTGGGGCACACCGGATAATTGGTCTTGTGAGCGCTCCCCTAATGTTATTCCATTCGTTGATTGCATTGCCCGATGTTACATTCTTTCTTGCACTAAGGAAAGAACAAGACATTTACGAAATCTTTTATGGCTCATTGGCTTCTTGAAAGCTTTGCTTTGGATCATGAAATATAAAATGTATGCATTTACGATTGAGACTTCCAGCAACCAAAAGAACATCTTCCTGTACCATTTTGCTGTTCTCCTTAAAAATTGATATGATGCAATAAAATGGTCCATTCTCTCTACCCCTCCCATATTTTTTGTGTAGTTTAGAACCACATTAGGTTTGGACACAGGCATGTGGTTTGGAAATTTGGAAGGAACATCAGTTGTTAACGTTTTGTCTCCTCTGTGGTATGTGCTGAGTAGGGTAACCACTCTTTTGTCCTTCCAAGAAAGAGTCATTAGCGCACCTTTCCTGTAGCTAACGATGTCGCCCTTTTTCATTTGTTTGGTTGCTTTCCCCTTCATTAGGTCCGGCATATCCTTCCTGTTAACCATAACAGTTCCTGTTGTCACCATCTTCATGTTCAACAAAGTGTTAGCCAGCTGTGGAGAGGTATAATACCTGTCTGTGAAAATATGATGACCAGAGGGGGCATTGACCGGATCTTTGATGAGAGCTGAGCACAATTTGCTTATGACCTGTGTTGTTTTCAGGAGGTCAGAATTGGCATTGTCAGTTTTCCCCATGTATGGCTCAAAGGCATACATATAGCCATTGCTACTGTCAGATAGAGCGAATATCTTGAGCCCAAATTTTGTTGGTTTATTGGGATTATAAACCCTAAAGCTTACTCTGCCTTTGAAACTTATAGTGCTCTCATATACGGAAACATTTTCTCCCGGGGAGTAGTAGAGTTGGCATTTATGTTGTATCCCCTTGATAACACTTTTGATCAAATTCTCCTTTCTAATTTGTTGGCCATCGGCAGCATGAGCAAAATGTAAATTCCAAAAAATGAGAAGAAACTCATCTCTAGAAAACACATCCCCAAAGAAAGGCATTTTATCCAACCATGCTCTCGAAAAGTACTCTTTTGTGTCAGATAGGGGATGTAAACCCATATTTATTATCGTTCCAAGAAATGCTTTCATATCAGTGAGAGAAGGAGGCCGCCAGTTACTCATTCTACTTCGTTTTGAAGGTGGAGTGTTCTGACGCTTTCTTTTATTGCCATGTAAAGTTGTTTCTTCAACAATCATTTGCAAGAGTTCATCATCAAAAAACAACGAGAAATAATCTATAGGTTCAGATTCACTATTAAATCCAGTTGGTAAAACAGGACCTTGATTAATGTTTACTACAGGGATTGAAGAATGCCCAGGATCACAGTTACTCACGTTAACCCAGCTGTCTGAAGCAAGACCATCATCACTTGTGACACTTGAGTCACTTGTGTCGTTTTCGCATTCAGAATCACCCGATCCATTTATTTCCTCCTCACTCCCGTATGACTCAATATCACTATAACTTTCATCCGATTCTTGAAGTAACTGAAGAATCTCTTCATCACTCAAACCTCGTTTTCGTGCCATTCTCATGAAAAACACAATAAAATGCCGGCAACACACTGACTGAAAACCGACCGTGCACCGAACAATGAAAATCAGAGAATAACTGTTTAGAGAATGCCTGGAAAGCCGTATTTTTGTGCCATAAACAAAAAGCAAGCCTGGGCCTCTCCTTGGATGACATCTACTGTCAAATTTTACAGTTAAAACGAGCCAGGCTCGTCTTTTTCCTATCGTTTAATATATGAAACGCCGCCCGGAGTGGTCCGACGGAGCGTTTAATATATTAAATTTCGCCCGCTAAGGATTAAAAGGCATTTCTGCACTATGTGACTAATATTCCATACTTACCATTATTGTTGCTATGCATCATAAGTGAAAATTCCCGCCTGCAATCTAGTTGCAATGAAAACAAAAGAAATCTCAGTGCTTCAAAAAATGACCAAAAGCACTAGTGCAGTAAGTAAAAACATTTATTTTGAAATATTGATTGTGATTTAATTTAAAAGGTGAGTTAATTAATAACACTACAACACTTACAACATATTTTGCAACATTGTTTTCAAACTTCTATGAAAGGAAGATTGATTGTGATATTACAATTTGCACAATTATTGAATGCAATTCTTTTGGTATTAATTGATCATATCAAGATTTCCACACCTCTTCTATTTCATCACTGCACACATCATCTAAAACCTTCTCCATAATCAGAATTAAACCCTCAGTCAAATTTGTTTTACACTTTTAACCCTTTGCAGACAAAGTCCTGGGAAGAAATTTCCGTAGCTAGGACAGAGCTGTAAATTTGCTGCTAGAGCTACGCAAATGGGAGCAAAACTTCATGCAAAAGTGGCCTATGTTACTGTACTTACGCACACTGCAGATGATTATCAAACATAGCTGAGCTAAACGGAGAATTATTGATGCACTGGAACAGTTTTTGCTGCTTACACTGTCCACTAATATGGAGATTTTCTAATTGTTTCAAGTTTGTAAATACTTTAGACCGAGATAAAGTATTGTGACTTTGGTGGGTGTAAAGTAAAGACGACGGATGTAGTCTAGATAAAGAAACACTTTTATTTCCGTAAACAGTAACTTTGTACACTCGTTGCAACAGTAAGAAAGTCTTTTCCCATTCACCAACAGCACGGCTCCGAACTAGTAACACAACAACTGTCCCTTCTCCGTCGGCACGACTCATCAACGCTTCACATACGTCTGTCTGTCTCACTTTACCGCTATTTATATCTCCCAGGCACTATTCTGGAAAGTTCAGTTATTGCGGTGAAATACAAAGAAGAAGATTCCAGAAGTCTCTATCCTTTTCTCTCTTTCGGCAAGCGCCCCAACAATGCGGCCATTCTCTGTCTCTTTCCTTCGGCTCCTTTGCGGTAGTGCCGACAATAATGCGATGGGTGACACTGCTCCCTCCTCAGAGTTGGTCGTCCCGATCACTGCGGCATCTCCCTTGCGCACCGGTGGACTAACCCATCGAACTTCTCCAGGAGGCACGATCCTAGGTATCGCTGTTGGATAGCGTCCCTTGGTCCGGGTAGGACGATGTATGCCATCCTGCTTCGAAATTCTGCAACAGTACCGCCGGTCTTGACGGTCCCTCGTCCAGTTGCCCTTCTTCCTGGTGTGTTGACGGGCCATCCTGCGCACTTGGAAACGGTTCACTGAGTACCATGTCCGCCGACCTCTCTGGCGCACCTTCGCAGCCACCTTGCTTCCGATGGGTCCGGCAACAACCCCCGCCACATCCGCGCGAGTCACGTCCACCGCTGCACTCGTGTTCACTCGTGCTCGGCACGGCCTCTCCTGTATCCTGCCGTCCACGATGATGTCCGCCATTCTTCCGTTCACGGCACTATGCGTCAGGTGATTGGATGGCTCCGACGGTCCCCCCATGTCCCACGCCAAGTCGGTTCTCGCGTGTTGCTCGTTTGCTTGTGCGCTTCCCTGGTGATCGTCCTCCACGTCATATCCTGGTTGGTTACGTACCCGACACACTCCTCCAGAGGATCCTCGACGACGTACCTGAACTGCCCCTTTGTCTTCCACGAGACGTACACTTTCGTTATCTGAAACGGGCGCAACTGTCGCCTCGGCCACTAGGTGCTCCCTCCCCGGGTCCGCGCTATTCCGTCTGCCCCTGGCATCCAGTACTTTGACGCTCTCGTCAACTCTTACTACCAGGGCGCCAAGACGTTCCCCGTCGTCCTCCACGACGTCCACATGCTGGCAGAGGTCTTCCACCTTTTCGCCGAGTTCTTCCACGTCTTCCGTCACGCCAGTCAGTTCGCCGAGTTGTTCCACGTCTTCCGTCACGCCAATCAGTTCGCCGAGTTGTTCCACGTCTTCCCTCGCATCATCTGAAACGGGCGCAACTGTCGCCTCGGCCACTAGGTGCTCCCTCCCCAGGTCCGCGCTATCCCGTCTGCCCCTGGCATCCAGTACTTTGACGCTCTCGTCAACTCTTACTACCAGGGCGCCAAGACGTTCCCCGTCGTCCTCCATGACGTCAACATGCTGGCAGAGGTCTTCCACCTTTTCGCCGAGTTCTTCCACGTCTTCCGTCACGCCAGTCAGTTCGCCGTCAATTTTCGCCGATAGCTCCGTCTTCATCTCTTTCAGCTCGGCAACGAGGTTGTCGTTTCTCGTCTTCATGTCTTTCAGCTTAGCAGCGAGGTTGTCGTTTGACGTTTTCATTTTGGACATTTCTGTCTTCATTTCGGCGAATAATTATTTCACCATTGCCATTATCCTGGTTTCCGAATCTCCCTCCATCTTGGTTCTAACGTTGCAACTTCTAACGACGATGTAACGAAACTAGAAGCAATTCGACGGATCCCACCCCTGACACCAGTGTCACTTCGGTGGGTGTAAAGTAAAGACGACGGATGTAGTCTAGATAAAGAAACACTTTTATTTCCGTAAACAGTAACTTTGTACACTCGTTGCAACAGTAAGAAAGTCTTTTCCCATTCACCAACAGCACGGCTCCGAACTAGCAACACAACAACTGTCCCTTCTCCGTCGGCACGATTCATCAACGCTTCACATACGTCTGTCTGTCTCACTTTACCGCTATTTATATCTCCCAGGCACTATTCTGGAAAGTTCAGTTATTGCGGTGAAATTCAAAGAAGAAGATTCCAGAAGTCTCTATCCTTTTCTCTCTTTCGGCAAGCGCCCCAACAATGCGGCCATTCTCTGTCTCTTTCCTTCGGCTCCTTTGCGGTAGTGCCGACAATAATGCGATGGGTGACAGTATCCATGTGATATAAAAAACACATAGCAATGAAAAAGCGTTCAGTCATAAATAGTAATTTATATCAAACATAAACGGACACACGAACACTATGTACACATTTACACATCACACACTTCTCATGACAGAACAATTACTTTTTATAATTGACAAGCATGTGATAGCGCTCAAAACATTCACCGATACAAATGGCCGGTTTATTTCCACACGTGTTGCTGTAGAAATACGTTTCTTTTCTCGCTCCCTTGAGTTTTCTGTTGCTGCAGACAATACAGTCTTTGTGTTTTTTTTTCCCCCTCAAAATGGTATATAAAATGTGGTACATTGTTTAGCCTTTCCTCTCTCTCAGCTGTACCGGGGTGTGACCTTGGCCTTGGGTTGCTTATGTCTTTCACCAGACTCTTGACAAGTGACCTTCTGTATTTTACATGTGACAAGGCAGGCAATTTTGAACCTTGTACAAAATGTACGAGTTTACTGTTGCTACTTCCAGGCACCAGAAAAATAATTTGCGCCACCACTTCAACGATTTTCGCATAAAAGCATATGTTGCACAATAATGGTCACTGCGATCCACACCTCCCATGTGTTTGGTGTAATCAAGTACACACACAGCGGTTTTTCTACATCTTTCCTTGTACCTCCCTTCAAAATTGTTGTAGTTTTCTGCATAGAGGTATCATGAAATGTAAAAATCATCAAGACTACCCTTTTGTATTTCCATCCCATAACCAACACGTTGCCATTCCAGTAAGAACTGGTTTTGCCACATTTTAGTTTTTTCAAAAGTCCTTGGTTCATAGGTTTTGGGTTACCTACCCTACCAGCAATTATAGTGCCCGTGGTGTGGCATTCGCGCCTGTCTAACTCCTGTGCTAAATCTACACTACTATAATAGCGATCTGTAAATAAATGATAGCCACTAACTCCAAAAGCACAAAGTCCAAGGCGATCTATCAGAGATAGTATAATTCTCGTACTGAATTGCTTTTCAGGATACGATAAATTACAAATTTGTCCTGTGTACTTTCTATAGTAGGGAATAAGACTGTGAACATAGCCAGTATCGCTATGTGCCAAAACAAAAATCCTGATACTCCATTTTGTGGGTTTTTTAGGATTGTACGTTTTAAAATTTATTTTTCCTTTGAATCCCACAGTTGATTCATCTACGGCAATATTTTTGCCGGTAAAAAGTGTTCTTTAAATTTTCTTTCCAGAAATTCAATTACACCATGAACCTTTTTGGTTCTTCTAAGGGATGAAGCAGTGATATTCTATGAATCATCCCCTACATGTAGCATTCAAAAAATCTGCAAAAATCTATCCCGAGGCAATAACATCACGGAAAAACTTTATTTCAGTTGTCCTATCAGTGGACCAGTAATCCTTTAGTTCCGGAAGTGAAACAAGCCCCGTGTTCAATATTATCCCCAAAAACCCTTTCATTTCTGCTACAGACACATCAGCCCAAGTTTTCCAAATAGAGCGTGGAGACAATTGTAACGCGGCAATTTTTTCTCTCGCATATCTATTTGTTTTCTTGGCAATTTGAGATATTAGCTCATCAGTAAAAGATAAACTAAAGTATTCAATTGGCTCAGCATCAAAGGCAAGATTCAGTTTTGGACCTACATTCTTGGAAAAGGTATATTCTTTAGGTTTCTGGTCAGTTTTGCCTATCAATTTCCATGTATCTGCACACGCAACATTCGCAGCACTTGTGTCGCTTTCACTCTCACTTACGGACTCCTCAGCACCAGACAGCTCCACATCTTTCTCCTCTTCAAATTCATTGTCCACATCATCATCATCACTCACTGCATCCAACTCAGATTGAATCATTAACCTTAATTCTTCCACATCTTCATCGCACAACACATCAAACTTTCGTTTTCTATTCCCAGAAAGACCTGGTTTATACGCGCTCGAAGCCATTGCAAAATACTGTGCAACCCAGACAGAAACATTTCCTCTGTATGTTGAAATAGTTAAAATAATTTCCGAACAGATGGCAGTATAGGCTGGGTAAAGCTTCCACGAACACTATGATGCCTGTAACATGCTGCCAGAAGCATTACTTCTTGCAACTAAGACGAGAAAACATGAAGCGCCTATCCTTTTCTCTCTTTCGGCAAGCGCCCCAACAATGCGGCCATTCTCTGTCTCTTTCCTTCGGCTCCTTTGCGGTAGTGCCGACAATAATGCGATGGGTGACACTGCTGTTGTCGGCAATTAGATGCGGCGGGCGCGGTGACATTACTATGAAAAATAAAAAAATAAAAAATGGGAACTACCAAATATTCAAACAGTAATTCCTGAGTATCCTCGAAAAACGGCAGTTGCAACCTTCAGGTTGATTGCACGACATGATTGTCTGGCAAAACATTTAAACAGAATTGGGATATATTCTTCACCACTCTGTCCTCTATGTGATCAGCAAGAGAAATGGACCGAGACCACCTTCAAATATGCCCGGCCATTTCTAACACCCCATCCATGAGTGAAAAATATTGGAGAACAAGAGGATTAATGACTTCATTGTCAGAAATCCAGTATTAGCTAACAACATACAATCGAAATGAAGAAGCTCTCCTATGTGAATGCATCTGCACTTATGTCAAGGAGTTGTCCTATATAGATGAAATACTGCTGAAGTTGCATCTAAATATCAGCTACGAGCTTACATACAATGACTGGATAATTTGACTTAACACTCAGCAGAGAAGACTGCTTCCAACAGAGAAAAGGAAATACAAAAAATGTCAACACAACCTACAGAGACACCAAATGGACAATGAGCACATTGTGGTTAATTTGAGTGGAAATACATTGTCCACAAGTGAAGTATCGCTCTTAGCCAAAGGGGGAAATTATGCAATAACTCCATCGGACATTCCTAAAGAAGAGATCAGCAAACATTGAAGCCGCAATCCACTCTACCTTCGTCTAAAGCGGAAAAAATTCGCTCTGAAGCCTCACAGATTTTCCGCCGTGCCCAACCTCCAAAACTGAACTTGAGTCGTGAAGAAAGACAGGTCATCAAGACTTTAAACAACGACAAGTCCATTATTATACTTGATGCTGACAAAGGAAATGCCACTGTAGTAATGGCCATAGAAGAATACAATAAGAAGATCGAGGAATTATTAGAACCGTGAACCTACAAGGAAGTACAGAAAGACCCCACGAACAAGATTTTAAAAGCAACCAACGAACTGGTGAAGAAGTCAACTCTCCCAAGAATTACAGAAAGCAATCAAGAGAAGCAGTGGCACCCCGCATGTATGGCCTACCTAAGATACACAAAGAAACAACGCCATTACGCTCCATAGTCAGTGCTATAGAATCACCTACCTACACATCAGAAAGCTCCTGCAACAGCATATTGGCAACACTGAAACACACATAAGGAACTCCACTCACTTCATTGAAAAGCTAGTCACGATAAAATTAGACCCACATGATCGACTTATAAGCTTCGGCGTTAACTCACTTTTCACAAAAGCTCCAATAGAAGTCACCTTGCTCCACATTTCCAAGCTCTTCTCGGCAGATATTACAGCGCTGATTCGGCATTATCTTACAACGAGCTATTTCCTTTGGAATGGGCACTACTACGAGCAGAAAGATGGGAGTTGCCATGGGTAGCCCTCTAAGTCCGACAGTTGCCAATTTCTACATGAAGTTCGTAGAAATAGCTTTGGAATCTGCCATTCACAACCCTAAAGTGTGATGGCGATATGTGGATGACACATTTGTAATCTGGCCACATGGAACAGGAAAATTCTTGCACCACCTCACCAGCATCAACAAAAACATACAGTTCACTATGGAGGAAGAAAAATTCCAAAGCATTCCCTTTTTAAACAAACGTTCCAATCACCATCCCTGGCAGAATAGAGGCACAATAAAGACATTAACAAAACGTGCAAAGTGTATCTGCGAACCAGATGCTTTGAACCAGGAACTCAAACACCTGCACCAGGCACTACAGACCAACGAATATCGGATGAAAGAAATAACTCGAGCTTTTTCATCCAAGGACAACGAAAACTTGCACCGAGGTGACAGGACAATAGCATAAGGCAATTCTTTCCCTATATTAAGGACATCGCTGATCACATTGCCAAACTTCTGGAAAGAGCCAGTATAGAAACAATCTTTAAACCCAGTAAGAAACTAAAACATCTGAGATCGGCAAAGGACAGATGGGACCTGCTGCTGACACAGGGGATTTATGGGATGCCATGTAGCTGCGGCCAAGTTTATCTTGGCACTACCAAATGTAATATAAAAAACCAGCTTAAAGGAACACAAAAGCAACAACACATGGAGAAATCGGCAGTAGCCGAGCATGCACTTTTAACAAGCCATGACATCAAGTTTGACGACACTGAAGTTCTGGACAATACAGCATATTACCACGCATGGCTGTACCGAGAAGCAATTGAGATCCATAAATATAAGAATAACTTCAATAGAAAAGAAGAAACAGCACGTATACACACAGCCTGTGCTAGACAATACAAAACCAAAGCTCCAGAACGCCAACAAAACCAATCATGTGACAGTTCCCACAGCCACATAATAGTGATTGGAATACGGACAACCAATAGGAGATGAGAGGCGGTCCCTCTCACCTATATATAAGCCGGGCGCTCCGCTATTTCTGGACGTCGGCTCGCCGACAAATGCGCGTCCACGCAACCTCGTTCCTAAGCCACACACATGTTCCGGCAGAGGCCCTCGCCTCGGAAAATATTCAGGAGCTGTCCCCTCCCCGCGCAGGAAAACAGCGGGAAAGTGCATATATGAAGTGAGATAGTGCAGTGCGCTGGGACGCATATTTCTGCTGTGCCCAGTGAAGGTGTGTGTGTGTGAGTGCGCGCGTGTATGTATGCGTGTATATAATTGTAAATATGTATATACATATATATAAACAAACTGAACAGAACTTAAAGGACAAGAAAACTATTCTCGGTGACCGATAGACGGTCACCGTATGGGTTTTTGCACAAACCAAAAACTATAATTAGTTATAAGTAAGCAAATTGTATATAAATGTCAAATATAGCCTGTAAGCTGGGTCCTATGTACCGGCACCAGGCCAATACTTTATAATAAACAAACTGAAACTGATTTCTGGACGTAGAAGCCGCATTTGACCGGTGCTGGCACAATGGCCTCATTTACAAACTGCACCACAATTTCCCGGCTCTTCAAAATTATCTATACTTGCTGCACAATTTTCTAGAAAAACGGCAGTTTTGCGTCCAAGTGGGCCGCTCCTCTCGAGAGCGAGCGATGCGAGGGACACAAGGGGCAATAATGTCACCCTTTCTGTATATACTATTTACTAATGGACGCGAGTTGCAAGGTCGCCATGTATGCTGACGACACTGCAATATACAACCACCATAGACATCCACGTTTCGGCCTTGCGGAAATGCAACGTTATGTGAACAACTTCCTCTCATGGCAACATGACTGGAAAATCAAAATTAACCCCGACAAATGCCAGTTGGTTCATTTCTCCAAGCGGCGTCACACTTTGGCAATACGGTTGGTGGTCAAATATTCCACTGCCGTCAGAAGGTTAAATACTTAGGTGTCACCTTGGACCGCACAATGTGTTGGTCCACCCACATAAAAAATAGCGCCAATAAAGGCAGACAGCGGCTAAAGTTGTGCGCCCCCATCTTCCGTAGTAAACAGTTGCGACTGAAGTCAAAACTGATACTACATAGGTCATTTATTCTATCGGTGGTCCTGTATGCATGTGTGGCCTGGGCTAATGCCTCCAAAACCGCCCTGAAACAACTTCCAACCCTCCAAAACCTCTCCCTCAGAAAAATCCTCTCTGTTCCACTCCTCACCACCACCCAAACTCTACACCTTGAAACCCGGATCCCGTTCATCCCGGAGGGAATAGAAAAAAGAGCAATGGCGGCGTGGACGTGCATTAGGAACCACGAAAATGACGTGATCGCCAACATTGGCAAAGGCGAGCCGAAGCACCGCAAGCATACCAGGATAAAAATGTTCTAGAAGAGGTTCGGCTCGACGACTAATGCGCGTCCACGCAACCTCATTCCTAGACCACATACATGTTCCGGCAGAGGTCCTCGCCTCGGAAAACATTCAGGAGCTGCCACCGCGGGACAGTGTACATAGTGTCAAAAGTGTAAATAGCGCAGTGCGCGAGCTGGGACGCATATTTCTGGTGTGCCCAGTGAATGCGTGAGTGTAAATGGTGTAAATATGTACATATGTATATAACACAAGCAGTCCCGAATTTAGGACCTCTGACGCCCCTGGGCAAAAAAACATTTGCTACCCCCCCCCCCAACTTGCAACACACATATTACTTCAATTTTCACAACATAGAGAATGGTTTCACTAGTTTGGATACTTAAGTATGAGTGGCAAATACCACAAGTGAGGTTATTAAAATTTAAGTAGGAACATCTTAATAGAAAGAACTTACACTAAAGAGGCATCAGCCCCTATTACATGTCAAAACATATACTGTTTTAAGTAACAAGAGGCTTCCTCCTTGCCCTGTCATTTGCAAACAAGGTTATGATTTGGTCATAATCCATTTTCACTGATAAGTCTGATTCAATTGCAAGAACACCAAGATAACTAAGACGATCCTTCACTTGTGATGTTCTTAAATAATTATTTATGCGCCTTAGAACAGAAGATGATTTCTCAGTTGAGTAGTTGGAAGCAGGAGTGCTCAAGTATCTTTGTGGAGCTATGTTTAAGTTTGGGTAAACACTCTCTAGACAGTTACCTTACAGCTGTGTAGGAGAGTACGTCGCATTTTCATTCTTTTCTATGTAGCTTTCGAAGTGTAAGCATTCAAGTTCAAATGCTGAATCTTCAAGATCCGAACTGTAGACTTTCTGAAATCTGGATGATGTTTCCTGAATTTCAAGTGGACTAACCATCTTCAGATTTGTCAAAAACATAAATGGTTCACTGAATTCCTTGTAGGAAGAAACTCTGTTGTTCAGTTCTTCAATCAATTTATCCAGAATCAAAAGAACTTGATGTTTCATGTCTATGCTTTTTTTTTTTTTTTTTTTTTTTTTTTTTTTGTGCAGCTTTCCAGTAATTTTGCCGCCCCCTAAAATGTGCCGCCCTGGGCAGTTGCCCGGTTTCCCCTTACGTAAATACGGCCCTGAACACAAAGAAGAAATAGAACCCTAAAAAAGACAATTATAAACTATTCTCGGTGACCTAATGATAGTCACCGTATGGGTTTTATGTACATAAAAATGATGTAAATAGGAACAAAGTTAATCATATATGAATGTAAATTATAGCCTGTAAGCCGGGCCCAATGTACCGGCACCAGGCCAATACTTTCTTAATAAAATAAACTTATAATCACCCGGACGAACCCCTGGTACACACAAGAGAAAAGAACCATAACTATAAACGACTACAAAAATACTGACTGGCAACTGTTTAAACAAACAGCAGAAAACCTCACCAACAGCCTAGTTCCGCCAGACATAACCACATGGCACGATATAGACACCTACGCAGCTGAAATCACCAACACCATCATACAAGCACGCCAAACCGCAGTACCACAGAAGAAAATAATCATAAAGCAAAAAAGTAGACCACACCGCACATACATCAAAACGCACCACCCTCAGGACAAACGTATTGTCAATAAGCTACAACAGGACATAAAAACAGCAATTGAAAATCACAACCAACAGCGATGGGAGACCCTGATAGACAAAATCACAGAAAGCCGAAAACATGATCCAGCGAAATTCTGGCAGTTGATCAAAACAACCAAGACAAAAGCATCCCCAACCTACCCCATCAAACAAAATGGCCAATTCATCCACGACGTTACAGAACACTACACCGAAAATTTTCAAACTCCCCAAGACCCAAAGTTTGATAGAATATATTATAAGAGAATAAATTACCATGTACAGCTTCGTCAGGACCTATACACCCCACAAATGCCGGCACAAGACCTCAACCCGACAGACCAGGCAGAAACACCAGTCACAGTCCAAGATGTACTCAAAGCCAAAAACACAGCCCCAGGGCCAGACGACATATCATACATCATGCTTAGGAACTTACCAGCCAACACCATCCAGCACATAACCAACATTTATAACCTCATGCTCAAGCATGTCTACCACCCTACAGCATGGAAAAAGGCCAACCTGCTATTACTGGAAAAACCCGGCAAAGACAAAACAGACGTTAAAAATTACAGGCCAATTTTCCTCACCTCCACCCTCTCAAAAGTCTTTGAGAAAATTATGGTCGTCCGACTCACACACGTATGCAACGACAAAAACATTATACCAGACACACAGGCAGGCTACAGGAGTGAGATTACCATACAGGATCAACTTGTTAGGGTGATGTCACAATTCCAGGACGCCTACAATAGACGATTTACAACAGTGGCGGCTTTCCTGGACATAAAGTCCGCATTTGATAAATGCTGGATAAACGGGTTGCTATACAAACTGACCACATACCAAATACACCTACGCATCGTCCGCTGGATAGCAAGCTTCTTGTCCGACCGCACAGCACACATCAAAATCAACGGTAACACATCAAACCCCATACACATGACTGCAGGCACACCCCAAGGGAGCGTCATCTCTGGCCTCCTGTATATCATATATACGGCAGATACGCCACAGCCCACACAACCCTTAGTAAAGCTAGCCCAATATGCAGACGACACTGCATATTGGAGCACCCATAGTCAACTTGCAGCAGCCCAGAACCATGTTGAAAGACAACTAAAATAATTTCATAAATGGACCCAGAAATGGAGGATAGCAACAAACACGGAAAAAACACAACTAATAGTACTAAAAAGGAAAAGAAAAGAAACACACAAACAAACATAAACTTCAACAATCAGATGATCAGAACCCAGAAAACAGTAAAATACCTCGGCATTCATATACATTACACTCTCTCAATTAAGCCGCACTACACACAGATGCTGAGAAAAACACGACCCATCCTTGCCACGCTCACATTCCTAGCAAGACTCAATAGACACGGACTGGCACCGCACATACTGAGAAACATATACATCGCCCTCATCGGTCCCCAGCTGACGTATGCCGCTGTTGCTACAATGCCCCTTATCAACCCGGATACCATGAGGAAAATACAGGCCTTCGAAAGGAGGTGTCTCCGTACCGCCTACAAACTGCTCCCCAACTTCAGATCCGACTCACTATACCAACACACAAAAACAAAGCCGCTTGATAACCACATAGCACAACTCATGCTAAACTATATACACAATGCGCACACCAGACCATACCGCCACAGACTAATTAATACAGCGCAGAAAATGAAAAAAGCACCGTCGGACCAGAAAAGAACCAATCCTCCATTACTAACTTTAATAGATGTCTACGATGACCACCAGAAAAGAGAGCAAGAAAAACTGACACAACACATGCAACACTTTGCAAACATTTGAAAACAACCCCCGACAAAAACAACAGACAACAACAAACAAAAACTTAACGAGCCACAGCAGCAACAACAAATAAAAACAGCCGCAATCCAAAAAAGGTCTTCTTGGGTAGTAAAGCGCGCCGATGGATACTAGCTTACCACAGGGAACGATATGCAAAAATTAAAACGAAAAAATAAAACAAAACCAAACAAAAAAAAACAACAAACAAAAAACACATATGTACTCAAAACTTGTAAATAAACATGCATATTGTACCCTAAAATTAATCATGACGAGCCGTAGCACACCAACCGCAGGATCTCTGCCCATCAACACAATAAAAAACTAAACTAGACTGAAGAGGGCAATTTCCCTAACCAGCTAGGGCATGCTTCACATGCCCTAAATCCTCTTTTGATTTGATTTGATTTCAATCACCCAAGCTCACCTAAGGCGCTTGCGCAAAGGCACAAACAATAGTTTAGACGAGTAGGGGAGTAAGGCCATAGCAAGCAATCTTTTAGATTAGCTTAAGCGCCTCTTTGAGGTCCGTCTCTCTTCTCCCCGTGTTTCTTAGCACTCGCTAGCTGCTCTTTCTTTCTACTCTTCTCTCTTCCTCTTTTCTATTTAGGTTTAAGGTCCCGCTAGGCCCTTACCCACTTAAATCTCTTTTATTCACACTTCTTGTTAATCATCTACGTTACGCGATGGCAGGAAACCCCAAGGCGTCCACTTCCAATTCCACAGAGATGACCAGGGCGCTGAGAAGCAAACTGGTCAAATCCGGTCCCAACAAAAAACCTTCAACCCCCACTTCTAAAACACCACCCAACAACTATCCGCAACCCGAGGAACCTACTCCCACCCGTCCGGCCTCTCCAATGCCCAGCACCTCGAGCGATCCTACGGAGATAGTTTCTGACACTCACACTCACACACACACACACACACACACACACACACACACACACACACACGGAGAATGCCGGCTCCACTGAAACCCCCGCGGACCCACTCACAGTAAAGAGGGCAGACCTGGCACCGGTCTACATCCACAAGAGCCAGGCAAATATTTTACGCGCCCTTTCCCAAGACTTTAATAAGTCTCATAAAGTCTTATTTGACTATTTCTTCTCCTCGGCCCGGAACTCCGGTGATATAACTCTAAATGTGTCCTGCTTGAGGGACTACCAAACTTGGCTAGGTTACCTCAAGTCTAAAGTGGGGTACCCACTACCCTGTCCCCCACCCCCAAGAGAGATCCGTAAGGTATGTAATTAAGGGGTTGTACGCCGAAATCACTGGGGAGGAACTATTAGAAGACCTGGCACAGATAGGAATACCGGCGCTCATAGCCGTACGGATGCGAAAGCGCAACTGGCCTCGCACCCCGCTGCCCATGTTCCTCATAGAGGTGGCAGCTTCCCCTGATCTAGAGCAAAAACTATTGGCCCTCAAATTCCTGGCACACTTTAAGGTTAGGGTAGAAGCATATAAAAGCACTCCTGAACCCAAGCAGTGTTCCAGATGCCAGCAGCTATGGCACACACTTCGTCTGCGCCAAATGCTCAGGCCCCCACCCCTCAGGTACGTGCGCCGTTTCCCCTTTGGAACGGCATTGTATACTCTGCGGCCAAATAGGCCACGGAGCAACATGGCGCGATTGCTCCGTCTACCAGGCAGAGTGCACGAAGGCCTCTAAACCCCCCCCCCCGCCCCCGCGCAGCCTCAAAGATCCACCCAAGGACACAGCTTCGCTGAGGCTGCCGCAAGTGCACCAATGCAACACACAGGATGGCTCACAGTAGGAAGAAAAGGTAAAGTCCGGCCGGCCCTTATAGCTGAGCCCGCTGTGGCTGAGGCTCCCCGGCTGGTCACCGAGGAGAGTCCAACTAGGTATGAGCGACCCCCTCACCCCCTCCTCACCCACGCACACACAGGTACACACACACACACACACACAAGAAGCAGGAGGGCCTCACCCTCCCGCACCTAAGTCGCTCACCCCCACAAGACAGGCCCCCAGACCACCTAGAATTCACCAAGTGAATAAACAGGCCGCTTCCAAACTCATGCACGCAATGAGGCTTCCCCAGAACTCTGTTCCTCTGGATGTCATAGAGGAACAGCTTAACATGTTCAGAGGTCACACACGTGATGGTAAGGAACTAGACTCCGTAGTGTTTGTTCACTTTCTCACCGAATTAATCCAAACCCTAAATGCACATCGCCATGGCTGAAACAGACCAAATAAACCCAGTTTTTTGGAACTGCCGAGGAGTGCGCAGAAAGAAGAAAGATGTAGCAGACTTTCTGCAAACGCACTCAATCCAAATTGCTCTTTTAAATGAAACCCATTTAGGTGAAACCGATAGATTTACACTGCCAGGTGTAAATTTTCAGGACTGACCGTAACCGCCGGGGAGGAGGGACGGCAGTAGTCATACAGTCCACTATTAGGCATCATCAAGTACTCGTCCTATGCTACACTGACTGTGGCAGCTGTCTATAATCCCCCGGGGGATGTGTGTGGACACGGAGGACGTGGACAAAGTAATGCGCTTAGACACTAAAGTTATAGCGGCTGGGGACTTTAACTGCAAGCACAAAATTTGGCACAGTATAAACCCGAACCCGCAAGGATCAAAATTACTAAATTACATAAATAACACTCACTTTCTCGTGATGGGGCCGGAAGAACCAACACATATTCCCACGTTAACAACCATTCTCCAGATATACTAGATATCGCGATTACTAAAAATATCAATTTCAATATTGAATGTAACGTCCTACACGAACTAACGTCGGACCATCTCCCAGTGCTGATGGAAATCAAATTACCTCTTAGGTTCAAACCAGAAGCACCCATCTTAAATTATAATCAGGTAAACTGGGGGGACTTTAGAAGTTCTGTCGAAAACTATTTACCTGACATGGAAATAAATTCGCCACAAACACACGACGAAGCAATTAACAAATTAGAACTCGCAATAAAACTCGCGACAACGAACTGTGTCCCACTAAGATACAGGCCAAATATCAATACTCGATATCCAACGGATATTAAACTCTTGCACCAAAACCGCAATCGGTTACGCCGCAAGTGGCAAAGGAGTAGAAATCCAATCCACCGGCAAGAGTATCTGGATGCGTTGAGCGCAGCGACGGCCCAGACGAGGGAATTTGTGGGGAACGATTGGAACCAAACTTTGGAAAACCTCAATCCCCAATCCAACGCGGTCTGGAGAATAGCAAAATGTTTAACTCGCGCAAAAACGATAATTCCTCCACTAGTAAATGTAAATACCAACAGCATCACTGAACTCCCTCAGGCCAAAGCAGAGGTGTTTGCGTCAACACTTGAACAAGTATTCATCCCTAATCCGCCTCTGGGACAACCCTGGACAAGCAAATGAAGAAGAAATCTTAAATATTGAACGCGAAGTACACAAAACCGACTACTCGACCACACACAACAAAATGCGTAAAACAAACGCTGGCGAGATAAGTTGGATAATTAGACACTTGCACAATAGAAAGGCCCCGGGGCCGGACAAAATACCAAGTGTGGTACTTAAAAATCTTCCACAACCAGCGCTTCGGCTGCTTGCAAACATTTTCAACTACACTCTGGACAAAGGTAGATTCCCACCACAATGGAAAGAGGCAAAGATTGTCATGCTTCCGAAGCCAAAGAAAAATCTCTCGTTACCTGCCAACTACACGCCAATTAGCCTATTAAACACAATAGGCAAGGTACTTGAGAAAATAATCCTCAAAAGAATTAACGCCCACATCGTCACAAACAATTTACTAATTGCAGAACAGTTCGGTTTTAGATCGCAACATTCCACAACACTTCAACTACTTCGACTAACAGAGCAAATTACCAAAGGTTATAACACCAATAAATGAACTGGTGCCATTTTCCTGGATATTGAGCACGCTTTTGATAAAGTTTGGCATGGGGGGCCTATTCCATAAGCTAAAAACTTACAATTTCTCCGATTCAATGATCGCGCTAATCAAAGATTATATAAGCACAAGGCACTTCCGGGTGGTAGTGGAGGACTGCTCCTCCACTCGAAGGCCCGTTAGGGCAGGAGTCCCACAAGGACGTTTAATAGGTCCGACGCTTTTTAATCTATATGTCAACGATATGCCAGAATTCACGCGTACTGATAAATACTGGTATACAGAGGCGAGCAAATGGAGTGGAAAGACCAAGTCACCTACTTAGGTGTTACTATGGACCAAGGTCTGACCTGGAAAAAGCATATAGACACCATTAGGGCAAAGGCAAACGGCCAATTAAATAAACTCTACCCTATGATAAATAAAAACAGCCAATTACAACTAAATATGGGCCTTACGCTTTACAAATCTCTGATAAGGCCCATCCTAACATACGCGGCCCCCGTTTGGGGCTATGCCGCCAAAACACTCCACACACTACACTACAAAACAGAATAGTTAGAGTAATAGCAAATCTCCCACAAGTAGCACCGGCTTATCTTATACACAACGAGCTTAAGCTACACTCCATCGAACAGTGCATCAAAGCGCAAAGTGCAAACTTATACCATAAGAAAGACAAAAATCACAACCACCTCATTCGAGAACTTGGGGTGTATAACCACGAACAAGATACGCACAAAAGACCTCTCTCGCTGTTCGATAGAACAATTGGCCTGAACGAACCAGAAATAAATATCACGTTAGTTAGATAAAACATCCAGAAATACACAGTCATGGCATGTCCATTCCTTTCCTTCTGCCAGTGTCCTTGCTCATTGTAGTCAAGGCGGATCTCACTGAGAGGGTGCGGTCTAAGTGCAGCTGCGCTCTGATTGGGCAGGTGCCTTAGGCGAAACCCGACACTGACCAACAGCAATCACCACGGACTTACTCTAATGGCACCTCCCGCCTCTACTTGTAAATAGTAAGTTAACTCAATGACCCTGCTCCTTATTACAGGAAAGCACAAGTGACAAAAACAAAAATTTCTCTTAGATAAGTAACCACTGACTTTGTTCCTAATTTCAGGAATGCATTAACACATCAAATGTATGAAGTGACGTCAGACCTCACGTGGCCTGCGTAAACTAACTAATCCTCTTGACAGATGAGTAACCACTGACTTTGTTCCTAATTTCAGGAATGCATAATCTCTTCAACTGCATGAATCAAATATAATTTCTACCAAATATCTAGCACATTAATAACCACTGACTCTGTTCCTACTTGCAGGAATGTATAAACACATCTACTACATAGAGTGACGTCAGACCTCACGGGGCCTGATTATACCAGAACTTTCACCTTAATTGTTCTTTATTCCAGAACCACTACAAGACGTCTCAGCCCGGAGACATAACTAACCAAATACTCCCTCACTAAATTCCCAAGGGCGTGTCCAGGGCCTCGGCAATGTTCACGTCCTGGCGATCTCTCTCCTGGCTTAGGCCCTTGTGGCCGGCCAACAAACCCACACCCTCAATCCACAGGTGCATTAGCGGTACTGTCGGATTTCCACTCCTGAATTCACCGGTGGAGGTTTTTTAGTGGAGTAGTACCTTTGGGTGAGGCCCACAGACCCCCCTCTGTGCCACCCAGCGCATGGGCCTCCGTAAATGGATTTTTCCTCCACTTGAAAAAAAAATCACCCTCTAGTTGTTAACCAGCCTGAAGTCATTCTCTGAAGATGCCCAACGTAGTCTTGGGCAAAACGTCAGAAAATTCATCGACTGGACCACGGCCTACAAGCCCGAAATCTACCATCTATTGGATGACTGTACTTAAGTTTGTTGTTCCCTACCACACTGTCTAATGTTTAACTAACTTTCCTGTGTGTTTGTCATTGTGAGTTAAGATAGCATCACTACTTCTGTTTTAGTGTTTCATTTCTGCGTTTCTTTGTAAGTTTCATCTTAAACTAAAATAAAAGTATAAAAACATCTAATCAAATAATTCTTTATACGTAGGGACCAGAAGTTTTTATTTGCAATGTAAAGTGCTGTTGTTTTTAGCATCTTTTTTCTTTATGGATTTTGATTTTTACGCTTATAGTTTTCAGTGAAAACTGTACTTTCACAACATTTCATTAAAGTCGGTTACATCCTGCTCGCTGGTGAAATGGAAGCAGTTCACGGCAAGGCCGGGAATGATCGTCCGAACAGTCCATACTTTCTGCACCGAACTTCGACGGGAAAGGGAAGATAGGGAAGTAAGTTACGAAAACTTCCTGAAACACACAAAATGGCTGCTGGAGTTAATCACACACCAAGACGCAGACCCACTTTACCTCTTCAACTATCTTGCCAGATATCTCATTGTACTTTCATCCCACAACCAGTAATGGATAGTACATCTACAGTAAACGTATAATACTGGAACTGCAATAATATCAGACGAAAACGTCAGGAATTAACGCACTTCCTGATAAGAAACTCGATCCGAATTGCGCTTCTAAACGAAACGCATTTAGGACCAAAGGACCGCTTCTCCATTCCGGGTTACAGTATATACCGCAATGACCGAAATAGAAGAGGCGAAGGCACGGCAGTAATAATACTGGATACTATCAAGCACCAACTTTCAACTTATTTTATTAAAGAAGCATTTGCCTGGTGCCGGTACAGAGGGGCCCGGCTCACAGGCCAAAATTAACATTAATTATAATTTTTACAGTATTTACAATGAATTCAAGTTTGCTTTATCTTTTAAAAAACCCAAACAGTGGGCAGCCTTAGCCCACCGAGAACAGTTTTTTTGGAGTATTCTCAGTTTTTTTTGGTCAGTTTTTGATAGTTTTTTAAATTTATATACACGGATATATACGTGCACTCACTCCTGGGCATACCACATATATGTCCCATCACACGCACACACGCACACATACACACACACACACACTCGTATATACATATTTACACACACTACACTATATACACTTTACTATGTACAGTTTTTTCCGCAGTTTTCCTGTGCGGACCAGGTTGCAGCTCCTGACTGGTTCCCTGGGATGCAGGCCTCTGAGGTAGCGTGTGTGCGGCCTAGGGCCTTCTTTGTGTGGACGCACACCAGTCGGTGAGCCGAACGACGTCTAAAACATCTTAATTCTAGCGTGTTTCCGATGCTTCGGCTCACCTTTGCCAATATTGGCAATGACGTAATTGTCATGGTTTCTGATGCGCGCCCACGCGACAGTGGCTCTTTTCGCTATTGCCTCGGGAATGGTTAGGATCTGGGTTTCCTGGTGAAGGGTTCGGTTAGTGGTTAGGATGGGAGCAGAGAGGATTTTCCGGAGGGAGAGGTTTTGGAGGGTTTGGATGGTTTTCAGGGCGGTTTTTGAGGCATTTGCCCAGGCCACACACGCGTATAGAACCACCGAAAGGATAAAAGCTTTATACAGGACGAGTTTGGACTTCAGTTGCAGCTGTCTGCTGCGGAAGATGAGGGCGCATAACTTTAGCCGTTGTCTGCCTTTGTTGGCGCTATTTTTTATGTGGGTGGACCAGCACATTGTGCGGTCCAAGGTAACCCCTAGATATTTAACTTGCCGACGGCAATGCAATACCTGACCACCGACCGTTAGGTCCATTGCCAAAGTGTGATGCCGCTTAGAGAAATGAATCACCTGGCATTTGTTGGGATTAATTTTGATATTCCAGTCATGTTGCCATGAAAGGAACTTGTTAACATAACGTTGCATTTCTGCAAGGCCGAAACGGGGATTTCTATGGTGGTTGTATATTGCAGTGTCGTCGGCGTACATGGCGACCTTACATCTGGCGTCCACTGGGAAATCGTTGGTGAATAATATGTACAAAAAGGGGGACATGATTGCCCCTTGTGGGACGCCAGCCCGCATCACTCTCTCCCGTGAGGAGGAGCGGCCCACTTGGACGTAAAACTTCCGTTTTTCTAAAACATTGTGCAGCAAATATAGATAATTTTGAAGAGCCGGGAAATTGTGGTGCAGTTTGTAAATAAGGCCATTGTGCCAGCACCGGTCGAATGCGGCCTCTACGTCCAGAAATAGCGCCAACGTTGAAGCCCCATTGTTAAATTGCTCTGTTACGTCATCAGTTAGTCTGAGAAGCTGTAAATCAGTAGAATGTCCTTTTCGAAAACCAAACTGTGAATTTGATAGTTCATGTGATTCCGAAACATGTTTTTGAAGTCGAGAAAGTATAAGTTTTTCGAGCAATTTACCAATAGTAGACAAGAGACTAATGGGGCGGTAGTTTTGCGGTTGTCTGGTGCTTTTTCCTTGCTTTGGGAGCATAATTACTTTGGCTCGTTTCCAGGTAGAGGGGAAATAGCCTTGCTGCAGACAGGCGTTAAAAATTTTAGTCAGTTGCACCAGGGCTTTTCTCGGGAGATGCTTAAGTTCCTCATTAGTCACTTTGTCTGGGCCGGCAGCTTTCCCATTAGGTAATTTCCTAATGAGCTTGTAGACTTCCCCACCAGAAACAAGTGCCAGAATTAAACCGGTTGGAGGCCACAACGGTAAATGTGCAATTGCACCGCGCCGCTGTAACGGTAGTAGCCGTATACAACCCTCCACTGAATATTGATATTGAGGATGTCGATAAAATAATGCGGATAGACACCAAGGTAATTGCGGCTGGCGACTTTAATGCCAAGCATTACCTATGGAACTGTCGAACAGCGAATGCCCAGGGTACACAACTTCTAAATTTTATCAACCGGGCAAACATCCTCCTAACGGGCCCAGAAGAGCCGACCTTTATCCCGCGAGCGGCCAATCGTATGCCCGATATCCTCGATATCGCCCTACTAAAGGGAATACCATATGACACCGAAACTACGGTACTAAACGACCTCACATCAGACCATTTACCGGTAATAATGGAGGTCGCGGCGCCCGTAATGTTCAAACCAGAACAGCCTAGGCGCAACTACAAACACGCCAACTGGCCCGAGTTAGAAGCGTTAGTCGAAACGCAACTTGAACAAAACAACCCTCTATTAGCTCACAAGATACTCAAGAGCAAGCCGTAGAAATAATCGCCAGAACTATTCACCATGCGACCGAAAAACATGTTCCCTTAACTAGGCCAACGAATAGGGCAACCACACAGTTCCCTCGGGCTGTAAGACAGGCAATGCAGGACCGAAACAGGGCCAGGCGCAAATGGCAGCGAACGCGAAACCAAATACATCGCAATGAATATGACAACCTCAGAGTGACTCTGAGTGACTCGGCCGATATACTAATGGCCGAACACATAAGGGAACAATGGAACGCCACACTGGAAGACGTTGATGCTCATAATAGAACAGTGTGGCGAATAGCGAAGTGCCTGACACGTACTCGCATAAACATTCCGCCCCTACATATTGACGGGCAAATAGCCGAAACGCCGGCAGAAAAAGCAGAAGCTTTCGCGACCACACTAGAGCAGGTATTCCAACCGAATGCTGACCCATGGGACAGACAGTTCGCAGCAGCAACGGAAGACCAAATCGCTGAAATAGGGAATATTCCAACGCACAACAAACTTCGAAAGACCAGTGCAAGCGAAATTAAATGGCTAATCGCACACTTGCACACTCGTAAGGCTCCAGGACCAGACAATATTCCCAATATAGTCCTGAAACATCTTCCGCCCAAAGCCCTAAAAGTGCTGGCGGATATATTCAACTACGCGCTGGAACACGGAAATTTTCCAAAGCGCTGGAAGGAAGCACGAATCCTTATGTTTCCTAAGCAACATAAAGATCGGTCCATTCCTACTATTGGATTGGATTGGATTTGGTTTAAGGGCGCTCAACTTCTAGGTCATCAGCGCCCTTAACAGCCTCATGGCAATAGCCAGATATAAATTTCACTCAACAACTAAAAATACTACCAACAAGAAAAGTTTACAAGTAAAAAGCAGTGGCAATAGCCAGATATGAAACAAGGTGATAAATATGTCCAAAAGCAGAAACAGATAATTAAAAAAAAATTAAATCCTCAAATTCATTTTACACTCCCCTAAAAAATTAAAAACTCTATCAACCGCTGTTTTGTCGTCCGCTAGAACTTCTGCAAGTCTGGCAGGCAGCTGCAGAGAATCCCGAAGGTGCGCTAGAGAGCAACACTCTAGCAACACGTGGCGAACTGACAAAAGGTTGTCACACAGCGGACATAGAGGCGCAGGGTGCCTTTTAAATAGGTAACCATGCGAAAAATTGCAGTGCCCTATTCTTAATCGAGCCAAACTAACCTCCTCGCGACGAGATGTGCGACAGGAAGTTACCCAGTTTATCGGAAGTTCTTTCACTTCTCTAAGCTTATTACCGCGGAGAGTTGACCACTCGTCGTGCCAGGACGACAGCACCGCTCTCCGCACTTCAAGCCTAAAGTCTTCCGAAGTAACACGTGAGATGGTAATACTGGGTTCTGTAGTTGCCGTCTTTGCTGCTAAATCTGCCATTTCATTCCCCGGCAAACCTACGTGACCAGGAATCCATGCACACACCACGTCAACGCCAGAAGCGTGTAAAACATGGAGGGCATCCTGGATACGTTGTACAATAGGGTGGGGGTTGTACAACTGACAAAGGCTCTGCAGTGCACTAAGGGAATCGCTCAATATCAGACAGTCACCTAATTTACGACGGCCAACATACAAAACGGCTCGATAAATTGCATAAAGCTCTGCAGTAAAAATGGAAGTGCTATTTGGAAAACCGAATGTATATGGTTCGGTTCCATAAACATAAGCACATCCAACACCGTTGGAGCCCTTTGACCCATCGGTGTAAATACATCGACGGCCAGTGTAGCCTGACAAAAATTCTAAGAAACACGTGCGGATACTTGAAATAGGCATTGTGGACTTCTGGTGTATGGTCATCCCAAGATCTACATGGGGCGTACCAGATAGCCAAGGGGGGTAAAGTCTCTCGCCCTTGGCGAACATCACAGGCAGTTCCACTCCAAGCTTCACTAGGAGCTCTTGGAAACGGAACCCCGCAGGCTTTGGATTAAGGGAGCTATTTCTATATCGTTCTCTTAGCGTGGTGGTGAAAAAAGAAGCGAACGTTGGGTGCTTAGGCATACATCTAAGCGCACAACCATAATTTGCTAAGAGAATCTCACGCCGATAATGCAGAGGAGGCTCTGCGGACTCGGCGTAAAGGCTCACCACTGGGCTTGTTGGAAAAGCTCCTGTTGCAATGCGGATGCCCCTATTATGGACCACGTCTAATCTTTTCAGCATAGATGGTCGTGCTGACGAATAAACAATACACCCATAGTCCAGCTTGGATCGGACCAATGCGCGATATATTCGCAACAAAATTGTTCGATCCGCTCCCCACGATTTGCCATTCAGTACTCGCATAATATTTAGGGAACGGTCACATCTCGCTCTTAGCTGTGCAATATGCGACGACCAACTAAGCTTCCTGTCCAAGATCAAACCCAGGAAGCGCGTCTCTTCTGCGAAGGGAAGTTCATCTGGACCAAATCGGAGCGAAGGTGGTAATCGTCTCCTACGGCGCCAGAAATTAACGCAGATTGTCTTCTCAGTTGAGAAACGGAAGCCGTTTCTCACGCTCCATTCTCTAAGGTTGTCCAAACATTGCTGCAGGCGCCGTTGTAAGAACGCCGTGCGCTGAGAAGTGCAATAGACAGCGAAGTCGTCTACGAATAGGCATGACGAAACTCCAGGTGGAACACATTTCCAGATGGAGTTAATTGCTATAGCAAAGAGCGTGACACTTAGCACCGAACCCTGAGGTACTCCCTCCTCCTGAACAAAAGAATTAGAAAAAACCGAGCCGACCCTTACTCGGAAAAAGCGGTCCTTCATAAACTCGTGAATGAAAAGTGGTAGGCGTCCACGTATGTTCCAGGCATACAGGGAACGTAGAATCCCTGCTCGCCAACACGTATCATAAGCCTTCTCAAGATCGAAAAATATGCCAACAGTTTGACAGTTCTTCATAAAGCCGTCCATTATCTGTGTCGATATTGACACAAGATGGTCAACAGTTGAACGGCGTCGTCGAAAACCACACTGGATGTTAGTCAGTAGGTTACGACTTTCTAACCACCATACCAATCGTCCATTGATCATGCGTTCCATCACCTTGCAAACGCAACTGGTGAGGGAAATAGGACGATAGCTGGAGGGAAGATGACGGTCCTTTCCAGCCTTCAAGATGGGAATAACGGTGGCCTCCCGCCAATTTTCTGGGAGTATACTGTCAACCCAAACACGATTATAGACCTCGAGCAGGAATGCCTTACCTTCAGGAGAGAGCCGTTGTAACATTTGTACATGAATACCGTCCGGTCCTGGTGCTGAACATCGCGAAGATTTCAGGGAATACTCCAGCTCTGCCATGGTGAAAAGGCGATTGTAATCTTCTACGTTTCTAGAACGAAACGAGAAGCCTTGAGATTCCACCTGAGTTTTAATTGGAAGGAACTCAGGGGAGTAGTTTTCCGAGCTAGACACTTGTGCGAAAGCACTGCCAAAGGTATTGGCCACTTCAAATGAATCAACAACAGCTCCTGTGGCTGTTTTTAGTCCCGCTATTGGTATTTGGGTCGTTTTTTTTGCAACACGCCTTAATCTATCCCACACAACCGAGGAAGGTGTGTGTCGGTTAAATGAAGCTACAAATTTGCTCCATGATGACTTTTTGCTATCCTTAATGACTTGTCTGGACCATTCCTACTAATCACAGGCCAATTAGCCTCTTAAGCACACTAAGTAAACTGCTAGAGAAAATAATACTTAAACGCCTTAACTCATTTCTAATTAAAAACGTGATAACTGACGACCAGTACGGCTTAAGGGCCAACCACTCTACAACACTACAGATCCTTAGGCTTACCGAAAGTATCACCAGGGGATTCAACACTAAACGATCAACAGGCGTGGTCCTATTGGACATAGAACGCGCTTTCGATAAAGTGTGGCATGCAGGATTACTCTGCAAACTCATTCACATAGGGGTACAAGATTCAATGGTCGCCCTAATGAAAGATTCTCTCAGCGGAAGGAGTTTCAGAATCTCAATTGAGAATACCGAATCCTCATTGCACCCCATAAACGCGGGAGTCCCACAAGGAAGTTTACTCGGGCCTACGTTATTTAATATATATATATATCAACGATCTACCACCACTAGTCCGGGTAGATAAATACATATACGGCCCTGACCACGCAATCTACTCAGCCACGCATCATACACCTGCGGCTCCAGAATGCTCTAAACACATTGGAGCCCTGGTTCACCAAACGGCGGTTAAAACTGAATGCAAGAAAAAGCCAAGCAATCATTTTTACCAGGCGAATATTGCACAAAGGAGGCGAGCCCTCCCACCCCTCACCCTAATTCAGGAACCTATCGGGTGGGAGATATCCGTCACGTACCTGGGGTTAAGATGGATGAATATCTCACATGGAGGGAGCATATTAATACAGCCAGAGCAAAGGCCAATGGCCAACTCAACAGACTGTACCCGCTGATAAATCTCAACAGCAGCCTTAAGCTACGCCTGGGACTTACGCTCTATAAGACGCTGATCCAACCCATCTTAACTTACGCCACCCCGGTATGGGGATATGCGGCAAAAATGCACATAAAGCGCCTCCAAACGATGCAAAATAGAATACTGCGAATTATTGCAAAACTATTGCCAGAGGCTCCTACGTACCAGCTATACGAAGAGCTAAAAGTGCTCACAATCGAGCAGTTTATTAAACACCTGTACGCCAAAAAGAATAAGAACCACAACGAGCAAATACGAATGCTCGGGAGTATGATATGACTCGCGACAAACACCTCCGCCCTCTATCATTGTTCGATCGCACTATAAATATAGGCGAACCTGAACTCAACATATAGGAATACCTGAATAATCTAGTACCATGAAATTACTGGTTAGGGGATGAAGGGAAGCACACAACAAACACATAACACTAAAATACATACATTTACACTCAAGCCCTCACAAGTCCTAGTGCTACCTAGCCAAGGCGGACCCCGGGAGACGAGGGCCTCCCCGGTAGTGGCACAGGCTCGCTCCTGCACTTCAGGCAGACAGCCCGCCATGTGTGCACTTATACGACCAGGTAAGATCAGGTACACGATTAATGACGAAGCCTCCGGCTTGATAACACCATAGTAAGTAAGATTAACAGACACAGTAGAAGTTAGATCTACAAGTTGTAAATCATGTCACCATAACTGCACCTAGTTATATAAGCGTATCTTAAATACTTCTAGTATAGATTATAGGACTTAATATAAAAAAAATTAAAATACTCTAAGGACAAGAAACGAAACCTTCGGGTGGAGATTTAAAAACTAAACATGCTCATTTCACTCATCCCTCACATCCATCTACACCTAACGATGCCAAATGGCTGAAACACAAAAGAACACCATCAACTGTCAAACACATCACCATTAATTACTACCAGGGGGCACTCAGGGCTTATGTCATGTTTGCCCTCCGGCGCATCAGTAATACTCGCTGTTACTGCCACTGGCAGGCAGCTTCCATCTCTCACCACAGAATGCGCAGGTGCTTAATGTGGTACTGCAGCATAGAGGCCTCGACCTCAAGACTTCCGGTGGGGTTTTTTGTGAGTAGGCTGCCCGGGTTGGAAGCCAGGGTAGGAGTCTTACACTCACATGCGTGCATGCAGTTAGGGCGTAAGTAGTCTTTTTCCCCACCACAGAAAAAAAAAAAAAAAAAAAGGAAGACATACTTTTCCCAGGAATTGGGTTTCACACCACAAAGTATAAAGCGTGCCCTTGCACGAGCAGGCTTAAAAGCTACAGAGTTCGCTTCCGTAGTGTGTAAAGTAAAAACAAGCATAGCACGCAAGCCAAACGGCATTCCTCGGACCACCAAGGAATAGGAACGTGATGAACCTCGAGGAATGTTGGAATCCGTTGCGAGAATGATAAAACAAGTGAACTATTCCACCATTTCGCCTATGGTGGCAAAAACACCGTCGATGAGGTGAATGAGGGAACGAAATTATCCCCTGCCAGTCTTGGAAATAAAGGGAGGATATCGCGCTAACACAGGTGAATATTAATGGGATAATGATCACTGCTAAATAGGTCGGAAAGGTGTATCAAGGACGAGCTGCAAAAGGAACCGTCTAGGACGGAGTATGTACCATAGGCAGATGATAGAAAGGTAGCGACACCAGTGTTGTAACAAAAGTACGCCGGACATATCGCAAACGTCTGCTACAAGGCACCCACGAGTATCGACAGTGTCGGAGTCCCATTAAGTGTTTTTGCCATTCAGATCGCCAAGAAAGATGAATGGTGGCGGAATCTTTGCCCGAAGATCGTTCTGGTGTACGACACTGACCGGTGGCGGACAGACATAAACAGACACAGACCCTGCAGCTGTACACGTACCGCTACAGCTTCGAGCGGCATATTAAGCGGTATACTGGTAGCACAGATGTTATGCGCCACCAGAGTAGCAACACCACCACTTGTTCGCCGATCAGCTGCATGTCTAAATGCCGAAAAATCATGATTGGGCTGCAAATGGGTTTCTTGTGGACAAGACAATTGATGGAGAGCATTGAGAAATTAGATGCTGCAAGTCCGGAACATGTGCCCAGAACCCATTAACACTCCACTGATAAAAAAATGGTATGTGTTGCGCTCACATGACTTTCTCTACTCTTGTACTAACCATTCTTACAAACGCTTACTGTTATATCTTCTTCGGGTTAGTTGATATAAACATTTGTACAAATTATCTTATTGCTTATTCCCTTGTAGGTACAAGGGGAATATGGGAATAGAATACAGTAGGCTTTGAGTGATAGTCAAATGTTTTGAAGCTTTGAGATTCCGTTCTCTTTGCACGCTTAACATATAACAAATAAACAATGATGTTCCATTTCACGAAAGTTGTCAGTTTTCCGAAACTGACGCAAATAACAAGGAATATCTCCGAAATGTTTCACTCTACACAAAAAAAAAAAAAAAAAAAAAAAAAAAAATGTACACATAAATTGTGCTTTAGCGAGATCTACATTTTTTGTACAGTAAGACTTTGTCTCTTACGGTTTACGAGTTGTTCAAAAGTCATCCAGAATAAACAGGACTACATAGGCTATAGCCAGAAAATTCAAAATATGTATTTCATTTGTCATATAAATATCTCCAACATATGGTATTTTAATCAAAATCGTTATAGCCATTTTCAAGAAACCTAATTTTCGAAAATGTTCCATGTGAAGGTTTAGGGTGGGGCTATTTTCTTCAAAATCTTCGTGTCATGTCCTTGAAAGACATTAAACTTAAATAACAACTTTGGTTTTTAACCGACTTCTCGTTTTTGAGTTATGCTGTCCACAGACTGGCTGACACAAACACGGACCTTTTTCTAAAAATTTTTTTTTTTTTTTTTTTTTTTGAGTCAGGGAGTCTCAAAACATATTTCCGGTGAAATCTGACATCTAATTTTTGGGTGGAAAATAATACTTCTTTACTTACCAGTAGAGAAAATAAAAAGGATTAGTGCTTAGTCTTCAGCTTTTTCATTCTCACCTTGATTGATTTGGAACCTGGGATGTGAGATTCGCCACCTTCTTGGATGTCCGGGAGGCAAAAGAACCCCTGCGGCTCGCGGAGCGGGACTTCATTGAGGATGTGCGGCTGCTAGCGCGAACAGTAGGTCTGGAGCGAGGTCTGTTGGCACATTGGCTACGGCTTTTGGACTACTTGCGAGCTGCTGTCTGTACAGCTGAAGGTGTAGTCGCCGGTGCAGAAGTGATACGACACAGCGGAGAAGTACTTGCTGCGAAGACAGTCTGAGTCGAAGCATCGGCAATGGGGAGATACTGTAAACCCACAGACTGTACAGGAGTGCGGCGAACTGCGGTCGAATATCCTGTGGTGTTCACAGTTTTCGTTAATTCGAAGCGCCGACGCGCTTCCGGGAAGCTGAGACGTTCCTTGACACGCAACCCCTGGATGCACTTCTCACCCAAAAGCTTCGGACACTGACGCGAGCTGGACGAATGACCTCCACAGTTGACGCAGCAGAGGTCCCGAACACAGGTCGTATTCTCGTGCGCAGCTAAACCACAACGCTCATATGCAACACGATAGGAGCATGAGGTCCTTGTATGTCCGAACCACTTGCACTGAAAACAGCGTACGAGGTTCGGGACATACGGGCGAATCGCAGAAGATGAACTCAAGTAACAAGAGTACCCTTGAACGTGAGAAATACCGTAAGCATAGTGTTCTCTGTGCCTGACACACTCTCTGATCTGACAGGCAGGTGGCAATTTCTTCGTTTCAGACTGTCCAGGCTGAAAGTAGTAACAATTCCCCGACAAGAGTTTAACGATTTGTGTGGGGCTACCCAGATGGGGTAGGAGCCAAACAAACTCGCCTTTAACAGCTTCTGGGACTGGTCTGAATTCACCGTCTCAATTAAAACTGTACCGTCTCAAACTCGCGCCGAGTTCGCGCTTTATATAAAATGGACTAACATCTTTCATCGTTTTCCCGTCACATGCCGAGGTCATCACCAAAAAAGCTGTCACTGGAAGAGGGTTTGCGCGCATACATGATGAATTGGACTTCCTTCCGAAACCGTCGGCGCAGCCTGCCATCTGGGGATCAAGGATAAAAGACATCAAATCTCCACGATCTGTGCCGCCATGGAGACCCCTCCATGACTTATCTCAAAGCGTACTTCAGAGAGACTGCCCTCAAATTTCCACTGCTTGCCCACATGGGTAAACCGTTCACCACACACCCTGGGTTTATACCCCTACAACAGGAATAACCGCCTGGCTCCCCACTTTACGCCACCCTGCCTCAACGAAGTCATCGTGGATTCAGGGGACTTGTGGTTGGTTAAACCGGAGTTTCGTCAGCTGTAACACGTCCGGCCGGTGATACTAACCCGACGGCACACGGCCGTTGGGGAATTAACACAGGCCGGGCTCTCAGAGACCTACTGGGGGCACATGACGGCGTGGACGGCCTCCGCATCTAAGGCTACACATGGGGGCAGTGTGAAAGGTCCGCCCAATCTTCGTGCCTGAGACCTCCGAAGAGCACAAATGTCGTGGGCCACGCCGAAACCGTGGGACGAGGCCACGGAGATAGAAAAGATCCCTGCTAGTGAGACAGGAGTTATAAACCTAAGGCCTTAAAGACTAACAATCATAATAAAGAAAAGGGTGATGAATAGTAGTAACAAAAGCAGCTACACGTGACCCAGTCGATGGTTATAAAGCGGGTGAAATGATGAAAAGCGGCTCGGAACCCCGGGTGCGCCAAACCTGCACCTAGCGGAGCAGGCCCCTGTGGGGAGGGGGGGCTGTAGTCTGAGGATGTTATCCCATGGTTGCAACCTAACATCCAGGTGATCAAATGCAACGCTATGAGATAGTTCACGTATCATATATTTGTACATCCGGAAAAAATATTGATTGAGACGTTGCAATTCGTACGTTGTGTTGGCTGGTATGATGTTTACCATCAGCTTTTCTGGGTCTTGATGTTCTTCCAAGAGTCATTGAATGTTTTCTTTTTCCTTTTTTGGTAGTGTTTAACACTCGCTTTTACCATACAGTACCGCAGGTGGTGACACTGATGATACATGGAATGGAGATGGAGCATCGGTGGAATGAGATGGCGGGGGAAACTGGAGAACTCGGAGGAAACCCGCCGCAACGCCACTTCGTCCATTCACAAATCCCACATGTGGTTGCCTGGGATCGAACCTGGGCCGCTTTGGTGAGGCTGAATATTTTCTATATCACTATCAACACATAAGTCCAGAAACAAGAGGTTTCATGCACTTGTATATGGAAGGAATGCTTCTTTCATAAATACAGTGAACAACAATTTTGTAATTTTTTCCAAGGAATTTCATTTTACGATTAGATTGTCCACTTTGAACATCTTCTCTTCCACTTTCTTACTAATGTGAAATACCTCTTGAAGAATTACAATAACTTTGGCATTAGTTTGCCTGATTGAGACACAATATCCTCAAACTGCACTCCTTGGCATATGCCTGATTGAGACACAATATCCTCAAACTGCACTCCTTGGCATATCAACAGTTCTTCTCTCCAAGATTCCAATGTGCACATCAACGTGGATGGGTACCGTAAGTTATCTGAAAAACATTGTGACCATTTTCAGAACACAAGTGACTATTGTTTCAAAAATTTGAATGGATGCTGTGATAAACGTGAAAGAACAGTTGTTATCAAATGTGGTTGGTGTACAGGAAAGTTATGTTACACCCTTTTTTAATGACTATCATTATTTCAGCACATTTGTTCAAGACTAACAATGTACTTCCCTTACCATTAATTAAGGTCAGAAATAATTATTCTTATATATTATCATTATTAGTATTATTATTATTAACATTCAGGAAGAAAATATGTTTTATGCCTCCCTTCTATGAATTCATTTCTCTCACAAACCAATTGCGTTAGAGTGGCCAAATGTGCAAAAGCACTTATATGCTTTATTTTTAAATAGTGAACATCAAATACAATGATTATGATCTTTTTTCTGCCCCTTTGTGCTTTTTTTTCTTTTTGTAGTGTTTAATGCCCACTTTTACTACAGGTGGCACTGCATGCAGAAACTGGGTGATACCTGACTAAATAAAGTTATTAGATAACTCTAATGGGGAATTTTCATAATCATCTTCACTTTGTAGTAAAATATTCAGCTTACCTCATTCCTAACATACTTACACCTTTGTTACATTCATTGAATAATTATTTAATTTTTTTTAACATCCTTTAACCTTGTAAGTTGCATTGGACAATGAATGAATGAAATGGGTGAAATTATGCTCAAATGAGCTCAGGCTCAATGGAGCTTAAAGTTACCCTATATTTGTTTTCTCAGGATAAGGGAAAAACCTTATACAGATAGCTCTTGAGATTGAACTCTTGAATGTGAGGCAGACATGCCAACCACAAAGGCACACATGTTTAATTTTATTGTGCCGTTTCTTATGTAAAAGTTATGTTTATTTTTTATGCATAATGTATTTAGTAAATGTGCAGAACAACATCTTAAGTATGAACAAAACTTATGTGACCATCACTAAACTTTTTTCATCAAGCACCAAAAAGAAATACTGTCAAGTACATTTGTTACCCATCACCATGTTGATAGTAACTATGTAAAGAAATATCTTAATGATTTGTAGAAGTATTTGAGTCAACCTACAGACACTTTTAGTTTCACTTAACTTACTTTTTATCCGGACGCATTTCAAAGACCATCACCTTCATATCAACAGACTGAGTCAAGGAAATGTTGATAATGAAGACAATAATTTTGAAACACATCCGGATAAAAAGTGAGTTAAGTGAAACTAAAACTATCTACAGGTCTACTCAAATATTTCTTCTAATCATTTGATAAGTTTCACTGTTTATATCATTTGTATATGTTTAAGTGAAAAAGTCTTATAGTTTCCGGTTTCGAGACAGGACATATATAGGGGGAGGCAAATGAAATTAATTAAGCTCTCAATTGATTTTAAAAAGCTACTCATGCACGGTCATGTTTAGAAAACTAGTTATACTTGTAATATTATATATTATTATTATCAACATCAATATTATCACTCTTATACACTTCTTATTTAATTCTTATTATTAGAATTGTTAACATCTCTTATTTAAATCTGTAAATCCACCTCAAACCTCAAAAGCCACCCCCTCCACTCCATTAGAAATTTCTAGATCTGTGCAAAGGCATGGGCCATATGCAAACAATTATTGTTGAAGCTTTCTGCAATCTTTTTTTTTGGGGGTGGGGAGGGGGAGGGGGGAAGAGTGTTTGTACAAGGATTGAGGAATATGTTCAGTGCAAACGGCAAGCACCAAATCTGCATGATAGGAAATTTATCTTAACAATTCATAGCCCTATTTCACAGGTGCAATCAGTTCAGCTTAGTATAGAGCCATCAGTATCATCTTATGTTGTAGTATGCCTGAAAAGCACCTAATACCTGTCACAAAATACCTCAGTCTTGGACACAAACTTCAGCATATTTCTGAATGATATTACAGTGATGAAGATGACATTACAGTAAAATACATATGCTATATATATCAGGTTGAAGGGAAGTGATTACATTTGTTTAAATCAATGATAAGTCTTGGTATTTAGAACACACAAACTTATGAGATAACCTTGTATTATGTCCCTTTTCTGAAGGGACAAATATGAAAACCATTTTGTTAAAGCCAAACACTGTGAATTCATATTATTATGCAATAGTCATGACAAATTTGCATTATTGTTCTGCTTCGTTTTATTTCATGAAATAAATATATCTAATGCTCAAATTGTTAGGTGCATTACTCTTATTTAACTGTTTACCAAGCATTTTAGGGAATACTTTTAGAAAGTCAGTTTTATTGCAAATGAGAAAAATGCAGATCCCTAACAATAAGTGTTATATTATCTGCAAAGTCTAGTATCTACAATGAAGGTGGAGAATCCAGCAACAAGTTCAAAATGAAATTGTTATGTATTTTTTACACAATTCATTTAAAATATGATCTGTTGAATGATTAAATTATGTAGGTAATAATGGTGAACCTTGAATCATGCCCTTTTGCAGATTGACGATTTGAATTTTCTTGCTATTTATTTGAATTGTGTTTTGTTAGTTTCTTGTAAAGCTGCAATAAGATTCACAAGTTGTAGTGGAACAGATGAGCTCTCAAGAGAAGCCTTTAGGTGATTATTACCAGTGTTAACAAAGGCAACTTTATTTGAGGTCAATCGTGTCATTCAGTGATGAGTGTGTTCACTCACAGAAGTTATTTGTGAATATCTCAAAACTTTAAAAAGTGGCTTTGGTTCCTTTCAACATTAACATTCAACTTCTCTGTGATGTCAATATCCATTGCCTTGAAATTGTGGACATGCAATTATGTGATGTATTAAACATTTTGAAGGAAAATGAAAGCGACTTATTGAACACGCATAACGAAGCAGCTGACAAGGTTAGGGAAAAATTATGATGTATGCTTCACACAAGTCATGGATATACAGTCGCCGCAATGGAAATCTTTACAAGGTAATAAAAACAACAAATACCGACTTTACATGGTTTTATTTTTAACTTGTGCGTACAATTAGTACTTGGTCATATTTCCCTTAACTTTTATCACTTTCAGGAGTCTCCTAGGCAATGAGTCTGCTAGATATTCAAAATATTTTTTGTCCATTTCCACCCACAACTTCTTCAACACTTCCAGTAGCTCCTTAATACTTGATGGTTGCAGCTCTTCTATTTTATTTTTCATTTGATTCCAAGCATTTTCTTTTGGATTTAGGTCAGGAGAGTTACCAGGCCATTGAAGTACAGGTATATTATTATCTTTCAGGAACTTCTGTACCATCTTTGTCCTATGTGCAGGGGCATCATCATGCATGAAGTACTGACACTGGTGAATCGGCCAAAATGTGAACAAATGCTGTTGTAACACTTCTAAATAGTTACTTCTCTTCATTGTGATATTCTTTGGGAGAAAGTACAAGCCACCTCTACCATAATTGCCACTAAAAGCACCCCATACCATCACACTTTCTGGATGTTTAACAGTTTTGACAGTAAACTTTGGATCATATCGTGACACATTTTTTGGCCTCCTCACCATTTTGGACTTTCCTCTGACCAGTTTGAAAGTGCTTTCATCAGAAAACATTACTTTACACCAGTCCTCTGATGTCCAGTGCTGATATGTCTTGCAAAAATGTATCCTTTTCTGCTTCATAGCTTCAGTCAGAAGAGGCTTCTTGGCTGCACACCGACTTGGTAAACCTAAGTCTTTTTGAAGTCGATGCTGAATGGTCCTTATTGCAACATTGTTGAGAAGGTCTGGGTGTTTTTTCTTTAACCCTGCCGCTGTAATCCATGGATCAGCCATCACTTCACGTTTTAGCAGGCCATCAGTTCTTGTTGAAGTCTTTCTTTTACCACCTGAGCCGATTTTTTGTCTTGGTGTGTTGCCAGGTGGAAAAGATGCTGCTGCTGTTTTTAGGTCATAAATAGCTCATCTTGAAACCTTTAGATCGGCAGCTACACGAATCACAGAGGTACCTACTTCCAATAGAGTTAAAGCACGAGTCTTCTCCTCAGAAGTGAGCTTCTTGCGTCCCATTATTTGTATTATAATGAGAAATATACAACTTTAAAAATAGCACTCAGGTTAAAAATTTAATTACGATGACAAACTGGAAACAAAACACTCTGTACAAATACCAGAGACTGACTGAGACCTGGACTGCTAATAGAAGCAAGCTGCTACTGTGCACTCAAGAATCACATGATTTGCAGCTTCGCCTGCTCCTTTGTATAGTGGCGGAATAAGAACAAACTGAGCACATTGTCTACGTAAAGATTTTCCTTGCACTAACTATGTAAAGATTTCAATTGTGGCGACTGTCAACATTGTGTAAAATTGCTGACATTCTTTGTGGCAAAGAACCAAAACTGTTTTAAAATTAATCAGATCTTTCCTTTATTTTCCTTATTTCAAGTCTGTCTTCATTAAGTCATGTGATGTACAAAGACTTTTCTCCAACTGCAGGGCTCTTACTTGTTGACAACAAGCCATCATCCAGAGCAACTCTACTGAAATTGAAGGTTACATGAGGTATTATTTTATGTAAGTATTAAAAGTAAACTTATTTTTTTTATTTTTAATTTAATTTTTAGATCACACTTTGATTCCTTTTATGGGCACAAATGCATGCATATTTCAAGAGATGTTTAGGTCCTAAAAATCCAAGCCCTATTAATGAATAAGTTTAGTAATGAAATATGTCCCTTGTTTCCCCTGACTACAACTATCAGAGGACATTTTATTACTTATCTGTTCTATATTTGCATTGCTCTTCAGTCATAGCTCAGACTAAAGATTTTATTCTATTCTTCACATGCATAATAAGTACTTAAACTGTTTAAACCAAAACGGTGAGTCGATTAATAACACTACACAACACTTATAATTTACCGGAACAAGTTTCGGAGGCTTGACTTTTCTCCATTATCAACTGGACAATAATGGAGGAAAGTCAAGCCTCCAAAACATGTTCCGATAAATTATAAGTGTTGTGTAGTGTTATTAATAGACTCACCTTTTTTGTTTAAATTGATTGTTACAACACTGTTTTCAAACTTCCAAGAAAGAAGATAGTTAAACTGTTTTTAAATATCACTACAGATACAGTATATAAATGCTTATCTCAGACATTTAGCACAGCAATAGGCTTGGTTCCAAGAATGAGTGCTAAAGTTCATAGTAATGCAAAGACTAGGATCTTACACTAGTAAGATATTTCTTACTTACAAAAAACTAACTTTATCCAACTGAATTACAAGAGGCTCCCCAAAAGCGAGTAGGATCCCAAGACCATAACCTCATGAAATGCATCCTGTTTTGTTTTTTTTGTCTCCAGCACTCAAAATTCCTCATAAAAACATAAAACAGTTCAAGTTTACTCCAAATTCTATTTTTAGCTTGCATTAAAATGCACTAATCTGTGCTAGAAATGCTTACATTTATGCACTCTCAGACTAATTGCCTATTTCAACACTACTTTTCTTCTGTGACTCTGCTGCTTGTTTTAATGACATTAAAGTCTTCTTTGAGATGAGTGTATAAATATAAAAGAGAATTTTTCCCAATAATAAATACTGGTCAGAAGGAAAACCAGTTTTAATTTTTATTGAAATCATCCAACAAAATCCAATGTCTTGAATGAGGGGCATTTGGAAATGATTTACAACTGTAGTTTTTTATAGCATATTTATTAACGAACATGATTCAATGTCCATGGAATTTCTCAATATATTCCCCAATGATGTCTATACAGTGGCATCTTTCTGACAACTTCGTTATTGTACCATGGAACCACTGTTTAGGGACACTACACACCCACTCATGCATAGCTATTCCTCATTGTTGTCAAACCTTTTCCCTCTCAGCATGTCCTTCATGTTATTGAATAAAGCATAGTCAGATGGAGTCAGGTTAGGTGAATATGGTGGATGTGACAAAACAATGAATTCCAGTGATGTCAACTTTGTAGTGTAGGGCTGTGCATTGCCATGCTGGAGGAGAGCCCTTTCAACCTCTTTCCCTGTCGCCATCTCTGACTCCTGGGTCTAAATTGCATAAGGGTCTCACAGTACACCCTGCTGTTGACAGTTATTCCTTGTGGAAGCCAATCCATTAGCAGTATGCCACAAAAGTCCCAAAAGATGGAGATCATCTGCTTCCCTGCAGATGGAGCAGCACAAAATTTCTTAGGTTGGGCCCCGCTGCAGGATGCATCCATTGCATCTATTGGACTTTCTTCTCAGGTGTATGGTACTGACACCCTAATTCATCACCAGTCACTAGTTTCTGTAAAAAATCTGGATCTTCATGCCTCGTTTCCAATAGTCGATGAGCGACTTCAACTCTGTTCTTCTTCTGGGCCTGTATCAAGTCCTGTGGAACCCAATGTGCACACATCTCTTTTCTATCCAAATTGTCATGAATAATAGTGAGCAGGATTGTGAGGCCAAAGCCTATTTCAGTTATAAAGGTTATATGGTTATCACCCATAACCAATTCTGGCACAGCCTGTTTCCTGAAGACCACAATGTAAATGGATCTTGCATCATGCACAATCTTGCATGCAGATTCCCTTCTACTTAAAAACCCTGCAATTCAGTTTTAATTCTTTAGTACAGGAGCTTCTTGACCACATATCTCAGTTATACATTTATAAATATCTGCTGTTTCAATTCCTTCCTTCCACAAAAGCTGTCCAGTCCATCTTTGTCGATGATAGTCGCCTTCCATCTTGTGTATATGGCTTTCTTAACATAACAAAAAATAAGTGCTGTCCTTTCACTATACCTACACACTGTTGACAACTGCCATCTAGAATTTCTGTGATGCACTAATATCAGTTCATTGTCCTAAGAGAGGAAAAGCCCATAGATTGAGTGGTAGTTTTACAACAACTCGATTATAAATTATTTCTAAATGCCCCTCATATTTTAGTATATCAACCTAGAGCTGCATTAATGGATAATCTCATTAAATATTTCTGAACAGCTCACAAATAAATGTTAGCTGTCCACCAGTTATTGGCAAAAGTTGTGAACACCTATATTGCTTAAGATATCCAAAAAGTATATACTTGCAGTTACACTGTGACTAAATGAAAGGAAGCAGTGATGGACTACTAGCACAAGAGGAAATAAGGTCTTTTTTAATTATTTCTTTAATTCTTCTTTACATGTCTTTCTTTACATTGCTGTCCTTTAGCAACTGCTAAACACTGTAGAAAATACAATTTTGTCTTTTGCTTTAGTTATATTTAAACATATTGTATGCTTGATATTTATAACAGTTGAATGTGTGCTGCTATGTAATAACATATTGTATTTCTTCCTTCATTCTTCTATTCATACACTACAAAACAAAATGCATAACTGCACTTATAGAAAACAAAATACTTAAAATTCATACTTAGCACATGGTCCGAATCAGAATTTGATACTTGTTGCAAGTACACCATAACAATCTGGCAAATTTCAGATTCTCTGAAGTCCATAATCTTTCCAATTTGGATTTAACATACCTGTTTCAAACTCATTTATATATGGAACTTAAAATCAAAGAAGTTCCATTCATAATATAACTAGCAAATTGGACATAAATGAAAAATGAAGCTACCAATAAGTTACATAGTGCAGTTATGCCTTTCATAAAAATTACTGTTACTGCTCTACAAGGGTGTCTAGATATATATACTCTTTTGTTCTACCTTTATTTTCTGGTATCGAAAACAAAATATGATTTCAGTATCATAAAGCATCCCAAGTAAATTCAGATCTCTACTCTCAGTTATTTGTGATAGTCTTGCAAGTGTTTTAATATTATACTGCGTACCAAGAACCGTAAATGATACTTATCAGGTTGAGAATGCATTTTGGGAATACGAGGCCCACAGGGCTAAGTTTTCCCAAGCATTCAAGATCTGATATGTAACTTACAGTTCATGGTTAGTCCATTACTTTTTGCAATACTTGAAAAAGCTGTAAAAAGCAATAATAAATCAAAATTGATTTTCCATATTTTATTTAACATTAAGAAAAAATGAATTCTCTATGTGAATAAATGAAAAGCTACATCTAAATTATATGGGTAAAGCCTTCTTATCCACTCCTTTTGATAACAAGTTTTCCAATAGATTGAAGTAGCATGTCTTGGTTTCTAGATTATTTGTTTATGTAGCCGAATTGAAACTTTTGACTTTTGATAGTTATTATCAAGCAGTAAAATTTTATAAAAATGAGCAACATCGCTATTGAAGAAACTGTAGGCATGTGCATCACTTTTACCAGCAAAGTCGAAACAAAGATATGCTGAAGCTTACAGTGCCTTTCCGAAAGTGGTGCTTTGATAAAAACATTAACAGTTATACCAGTGAGACAGTTTTATTGGCATATTTTGCTAAGGATTCATTAATAACTTATTTTTAGGTTAGTATACTGTTGGGTGTGACATCATTTCCTACTGGTACTGTAAATATTAGTTACATTAATTTCTCCAGGTACAGTAAGCATTAAAGACCAGTTTTAGTCTTGTTGCCATGGTAATTGATAAATTAATTATAAATTTAGCTTACATTACCAAATATGTGTTTGCAAAGATTAACTTATGTCTCAAGTATTGCAAAAAACACTTGTGTGCTTTAAGAGTAACATACAAATTCATACAGTATGTTGTATTAATCTGTAATTGATGTTATACTTAAAGATGATGAGTTTTTGTTCTTGATCTGTGCATGACCGGGATAAGAAATTAAACATACATATATTTTTCCAAGGAAGTTGGTCTTCTTGTGAAAATATACGGATGTAATTGCTTAATGTGGGGCTCAAACCTCTTGACGTTTGAAGTGTATCTGCTAATATGGCATTAGCAAATAAAAGCTCTGTAATGTCTGTTACGGAGAGTACACCTAGCCATTTGTAAAACCTAAAGTATAAAATGTGCTCGGGCAAATTTCACACAATAGACAAACTGCAGACAGAATAAAAACTTGATATTATTCTGAATATAGTCCTGTACAAAATAGCTGCTTATTACAAAGGGAGTTATGATTATGCCCTGAGGATGATAGTGTTACAAACACCATTGTTTTAAGTTTTCTGAGGGAATAATCATTAATAACTGCCATGGTGTATACAATATTATGGTGCACTAGCTTGTTATTGAACAAAAAAATGATTTAGAGAAAAAGTTGTAAATTAAACATTTGATTTGCAGTTTCATTTTCCCCAGGAAATAGTACATAGAGATTCACTATTTAATGAGCAAACTCATTCATTTCAAACAAAATGGAAGAATCTGATGAAATTCCCTTTGAAATTATAATTTAAGCTGCAGATAAGCTTGGGCAGTGAAACATCAACATTTGTATAATAATAAATATACTAGTTTTGAAAGGTGGCCACGAGGAAGTTAAGTATATTAATGTAACTACTTCTGGCTTACTAAGACACTTTCTTTTAAACCATTGTGTACCATGCATTTGATGCTCATGATCAACTCCAATGTATGCACTGAAAATTGCAGTTTGTTTGAAGCTTAGAAAGGATTTGAAGTGAAAAAATTGCAAATTTTAACTAGAGAAACATTGCAAGTCTACTGGTACAGCTTCAAATGAAAAATGTTTACTGATCAAATTTGCTCAGTTGTTTGGTATTTTTGCTGGATGCCAATAGAAAAAGACATGAATATGCTACTTAGTCAAGTATCTAGGAAACAAATTTGGATACTGCAATGACTACACCTAAAACCAAGACTGATAACAAGTGAGTATTCACTAAATAGATAAGAAAGAAATAAGCAATTTGCTGTTGATTAGAAGTAAGTTTAGTTACAGCCACAGGAATGCTAAGAGGGAAGGTGGTTGTATTATACAAGCTGCTGGAAAGAACACATTTGGGAAAATTCCAAATGCAAGAGCAAAGATTTTGGGTTTGGTTAACGCAGGCCATTGCTTACAATGAGCTTCAATATTTATGCAGGAGCAAGTACAGTCAATAGGCAACGGAATGCTACCAACAAGAATGACTACATAAACATTTCCTATTCTATGAATCATACAATGTAATAAATCCTAACTGCATCACTCGTTTATTTAGTGACATATGAGTTTATGCTTATGTATCAACAACCTATTAACTGCAGCATCAAAAATAGCATTTCAGGATGTTAACTGGAATTCCTTCTAGATCTGCTTTTGTTAATCAAACAGATCATCTACTTACGTAAATGAACAACCTGAATCAGCATTTATTACAAGCAGCATTACAATCAAAGGTTTGCTTAATCACTTTAATGTCTATCTTGCTCTACTTAATTACAGTTAATTAAGTGCCAAGGGCTTGATGAAAATTTTATACTTAGGGAAATGGTGTTAGTTAATGTCTTGAGACGAATTAAATGTTTAGCTTTTGTATTATAATGTTGTTGCATAAATTAAAATGGTTTGTTTTTGTTGTGTTACAATGAAGAATTTTTTACTCCTGCATAGAAGTTATTGGCAAATATGTATCCCATCTCATATATAAGCAATAAATATTAAAAAATAAACTAGCACACTATATATATTTTATGGCTAGTTGTTCTTACTCCCTGATTACGTAGACCACATAACCAGCCGGAAGGGATTGGAAGGCTGAACATGTACCACCCTCCAGTTCTGCACCCTACTCATGACACCTCTGGTGGGCAGAGGTGGAGGATGCACTGGTTGGGTGGTAGGCCTTGGCCTGGAAAGGGCTGCTGTGTCTTGGGTTATTATTAGTATTTAGCTGTTCTTATTTCACCACTCACTTTGATAGCCATCTTTTAGTCCTTTAGTTGTAGGTACATTTCGTAACTCAAATAACATAAATAACATGTGAATTAAACATTTTGAGCTTTTTATAATGTTGTTACACCTATTTAATATTATATACCCCTCTGGAACATACAAGAAGCGGGATATATATTACATGCAAGTTTTCCTTCCTGGTAACTTCATTTCTCCTGGTTCCAAGTATTCCTTTCATAGCATCTATTGTCATTAAGATACTGAACAACTGACAAAAGTGCAAAAGGTTTCTGGTGAAAAATCTGAGTATGCTTTGCCAGATGGACTTGGATGATAACCTAGGCGTGTTTAGTGATAGAAACCATTGTACAAATTAGTGTACTCTCTTAATTAGAAAGCTCTTTTAAGGATATATTTCAGTATGCCTTTACCAGTGTCTTCACTGGATATAACAACTTGGGAATGTTATATTTATACTTCCAAATTCTCACAGAACACAGGAATGAATGAAAACTGCCAAAATGTAGCCTTACTCAGTGACAAGAACTTAACAGCTGAGTGAATTATATTAATTTTGTCAGCTGTTTCACATGTGTCTAGAGGTAAAATGCAGACATGGAATATCCCAATATCTAGATGATTTCCAAAACAATGCTTTACAACATACTGTTTTTGAATTCTGTGATATTGAAGAGGTATGACAAAAAGTTAAAAAGTGAAAGAATAAGAAAGAATAACATTAGCTTTTTCTAATTGTTTCTTCCAGTAAGTTGTTATTAGGGGCCAATAGTCCAGTTGAGAGATAGACATTACTCATCTGACAGTAATTTTTGCTGGACTCAAATATCGCAAACAATTAGCTATATACCAAAAATAAACATAATATAAGTGTACACTAATTGATAATGAATATGATTATTGACAGATGGCCTCCTTCCACATTTGATTAGTTATTGTTGGCTAATACTGGACTTCTGATAATGAAGTCATTAATCCTCTTGGTCTCCAATATTTTTCACTGACGGATGGGGTGTTAGAAGTGGCCAGTGGCGGCTCGCAGTCAAAATTTTAGGGTAGGCAAAGTGTAACAGCAGCAACAACAACGACGACGACAATAATAATAATAACAACAATAATAACCATAACAACAACAACAACAACAATAATAATAATAATAATAATAATAATAATAATAATAATAATAATAATAATAATAATAAACCCCATTTATCCGAAATATAGGGGGCAAAGTCATTGCAGATAACGCAAACAATATATTGTCATTATTTTACTGTCAAAATTTATAGTATTTGTTGCAGATAACCGTATTAATTTGTGCTAAACAAAAATTGTTCTTTACATCAAAATTAAAATAATAGTTTAATAGTTAGTAACTGACTGCACATTAAGTTCACCAACTTCCAAGGGGGGGGGGGGCGTGGTCCCCCTTGCCCCCATTTCGCGACGCCCATGACTAAAATGGATTAAGAAATTGAAAAATTGTCTGACTGCAGCTTTATGTTAAATGGTTAAAACACTCCTCTTTTCATTGTCAGTGCGCCGCGAAAGCGGAATTTGTAATAGTTCACTAATTAAGTTGGTCATACTGGTATTACAGAGTGATAACGACACGTTCGGGTCTCTGAGATCTTCGTTCATGGAGTATGGCTGTTCGGAAAATGTCGCATAAATTCGGATTTGGACAGGCAAGTGTTCGGAGTGCTGGCAGACGTATCTACGCATGCTCGGAGTGTGTATACAGACAGAATGTTTCCTTATCCCTGTTCAAGGGCCTCATACTGAGGAAATGGGGCCGGGCCGGCAGAGGTTAAGCTAGCCTGCTCTCCCCTACCCAGGTTCCATGCGTATCATTTCTGCCATGCGTTTCAAACACGCAGCGCAGTTTTGATGAATCGGAATTGAGATTAAAGGATTTGACCATGCGCTGGTCATTATAACCGAGAAAACTTTTCTTGAACTGCAATTAGGGGGAAAATGACGGTTCAAATGATAAAATGCAGAATCATAGTTAAACATTATTTGTTGATGTATTACGATAGGGTAGGCAATGCCTACCCTGCCTACCCTGAGGAGCCGCGCCTGGAAGTGGCCGGGCATATTTGAAGGTGATCTTGGTCTATTTCCTCTTGTAGATCACATAGAGGACAGAGTGGTGAAGAATATATCCCAATTCTGTTCAAATGTTTTGCCAGACAATCATGTCCCATAATCAATCTGAAGGTTGCAACTGCCGTTTTTCAAGCATACTCAAGAATTACTGTTTGAATGTTTGGCACAAGGGGTAGTCATAAAGTTTTAACTATCACCTCGAACAAATAAAGTTAAGTCATTAATTTTTTGTCAGTTTGTAAGTACATGTCTGAAGTCCTGGTACACATTTAAATCCCCATGCTACATCACTGTAGTATGCCGCTAGAGGACCCAAAACAAAATGGTGCAGCCCATTGATAAAGTGGAGTATCATGCAGTAATTCGTTTCCTGCATTTGAAGGGGAACAACGCTGCAACAATCCATGCTGAGTTGATGGAAGTGTACAGCAGCAATGCACCATCATATGACACAGTGGCCAGGTGGTGCAGACGCTTTCAGTTTGGTCAAACAAGTCTGGATGATGAAGAACAAAGCGGCAAAGCAATGTTGAGTGTTTTTTGGGACATCCAAGGTATGGTGCTGACCTCAGAAGGGGCAAACCATTACAGGAGAATACTACGAAAATCTCCTGATGAGTTTATGGAACAAGGATGAAGCGTTGCAGGAAGCTGTCCAACGGGGTGCTTCTGCTTCACGACAACATCCCAGCTCATTCTGCACAGGACACAGTCACATAGGCTGCTTCTTTAGGCTATCAAATTTTGCCTGACTCTCCGTATTCCCCTGATATGGCACTCAGTGACTGCTTCCTCTTTCCTTGGATGAAGAAACCATTGCGTGGCAGGCATTTCCAGAATGACGAGGTGACTTATGAGATGGAACGTTTCCTGAACAGCCAAAATGCTTGCTTCTACAACCAAGGGCTCTGTCAAGTCATCCATTGTTGGACAAAATGTGTCACGTTGAAGGGTGAATATGTAGAGAAGGAGTAATACCATCACCAAGTTTCATGGTCACAGCTTCATTTTCTCGAGGTGATAATTGAAACTTTATGACTACCCCTCGTAGTTCCCATCTTTTATTTTTTTATTTTTCATGGCAATATTTTGCAATAATATTTTTGAATTCAGAGTTAACTAATCTTTTAGCTGCATAAAATGGTAGATTAACTATAGATTTCTGTACATTCCTGGTACCCTTTTTTGCAAGAAAACCAGCTTTGTCATTACCACTCAGTCCACAGTGAGCTGGTATCCATTGGAAGATTAAGTGTTTTTGAGGTGCTGTTACGTGAGTAAGGATTTTCCAGCATTCTATAAGAGTTTGGTGTTTTAGTGACAACCTGGAACTAATTTATATAATAGTTTGGTGTTTTAGTGACAACCTGTAAATAATTGCTATAATTGCCGCTCTGGAATCTGAGAGAATAACTGCTTGATGAAAATGTGAGATTCTATACAAAAGATTTCGTAGGGCCATTTGAATTGCTTCAATTTCTCCATCAAAGTTTGTAGTTCCATAACCTAAAGATCTGTAATACGAAAAGAGGTGGCAAGTGACTCCATCTTGGTTTGATATCAATGATCCATCAGTATAAATATGGATCCATTCGTGTTCTGGAAATCTAGTATGGATTGTCTCTAATGCCAATAATTTTAGAACACTAGTTGGAGTATCACTTTTCTTAAACTTCATCTGTCATGTGTAAATTATATGTGATGTCTAATGTTTGTGTCAGATTGTCTTTATATATGAAGTTTTCCTTTGAAATAGGAAGGTTTACATTCTTCTTGAGGTCTTGAATTTTGGAAAGAAAGCTCTCCTGTAGATCTTGCTAAAACACACTATTTATGTCCAAATAAATTCTTTTGTAGAGTGAATCATTTTGGAGATATTCCTTGTCATTTGTGTTAGTTTTACAATACGTGTATTTTCCACAACCTCTCAGGGGCCCTGTCTAGGGAATATGTGGATGGCAACCACAAGGTATCCAAGCTAAGCAGAACATTACTTCCATTTACTGGTGTGTTGCTCCTCACTGTGTCTTTTCTATCTGACCTTATGATCTTACCTTGGTCATCTCCTGTTCTCTTCTGACCCTGATGCTATTAGCGTACCTGAGGGCTAGGGAGTGTTTCTTTTTCCAACCTTCTCTAATTTTTCCATAACCTCTTAACCCCTAACATACTGACCTGCCATGGCATGTAATGAGTCCTCTGGTAATCAGAGGATATGGTTGGTGAATTTATTTTGATAACTCTCCCGGTCAGGTCAGCGAGACCAGTAAACCAACGACAAGTGTGGTCCCACAGACATTCTGGGAGTTGTGAGAGAGCGATGTGACCGCCAAAACGTAAAAATATGGTGCTCTCTAAAAAAGCAGTTACTTTTACTGCTATATAGCTCTCCAATATAATTATGAAATATGACTCAAGGAGTAAAATATTCTGGAGTTAAAATAGTCCCCCATTTGGATCTCTGGGCGGGGACTACTACTCGAGAACTGAAACATTATATTAGTAGAAGATCTAACATAAGAATTCTTTAATGGAACATTTGACTAGTAGATATTCAAATAAAACTGCCAATTGTTAATTTATTAGCCCCAGGCTATCCCCCTGCCCAACTAAGTTACATGCTTTGCTAACTTTAATGGCCAGTCATTAAATCTCAATGAGTTTTGACTCATTTGAAGAGAATATCTTTTCAAAGGTTATGAATGTCTTTAGTGATGTTTTCAACATTGATGTAACAATTCTGGGAGACTGTGACATCTGCTTTGTCTTTAAATACAAACAGTATTTAAAGGATGTTTGGAAAGCATATTCTATTTTGATGTTTTTTTTTTTTTTTTTTTAAGTAGGAGTGCAATGTTGGCAATCACCAGTTGCATGTGACATGATCTGTTGGTGATATCCTGTGGTCTTAAGTTGTGATTCCCACCTTATTTCTTGCTGCATCTTATGCAAGGCATACAAACAACATATAAGGAAGTAGGAGTAATTTCACCCAAACACAAAATGCTTTTTGATACAGATTCTCCCTTTTTGGATACCAATAAAACAACCTGTTCAACCCATTTATTTGTAATACACTCCTTCCTATTGTAAAATGGTTTCAAAATACCATGTTTGGCTCAAAAAGAGCCAGACAGAACAAAACACTGTTTTACAGAAGTGAAGAATTGTTTGTGCAACACTATATATGTACATGCCTTTGCCTGCTGTGCTTGCATTCTGTAGAACTTGAAATGCACATGTTGCTGCCAGACAATATCAGATATTGCTTCCTTAGGTCTTCTCAGCATTATTATGTCTTGATAAATGAATGAACAAATGAAAACTAATCTTCCTACTTAAGGTCTGACTTAGGTAACTGTGTTAAGGAAGCACTAATAGTAGATTTGAAGAAGTGTTACAGAAGGGAAAAGGAACCAGTTGTTGCAGGCACCAATAGTGATACCAGAAATAGAATGAAGGTGCAGTAAATAAAGAGAAGCAAAGAAATAAAGATGAGGTAAATTGACTGTGCCATGCCATTAAAATATATTTATTGTGTTACTCTCATGCAAATAGTGCAGTGGAATCTCATCCATTTAATGACATACGAAATGTTTTTAATGTGGATATAAGTGCATATATGAAAAAGGATTTGCAGCTAAATAGAAATCATGTTGTTGTTAGCTAATGCTGGATTCCTGACAATGAAGTCATTCATCCTCTTGCTCTTCAATATTTTTCACTGATGGATGGGGCACTAGAAGTGGCCAGGCATATTTGAAGGTGGTCTCGGTCCATTTCCTCTTGCAGATCACATACCTAGGCCAAGTCTTAATCCTGATTGTAGTGGAGATGAATAGAAGATTGTGAACAACTTACAACAAACCTGCAAATGTTTTACTTGCATGGAAATGATGAGCCAATAGAACAAATTCTGCTACAATAATATCCTAGAGAATTGTTTTTTTCAACAGTTCTTTAGGATATTGTTGGAGCAAAATCTGTTCTACTGGCTTATCATTTCCAAGCAATGCTAGCCTCTAGTTCCCAAGGTCACAGGTTCAAACCCGGTGGAGGTTGATGGATTTTTTCAGGCAAAAATCTTCCTTCGGAAGGGAAGTAAAGTCAGTGGTACAATGTCATAGATTTACAGCATGTAAAAGAACCTCAAGATTGATAAAGAGGCTTTTGAGCAAAATTAAGTGGACAATATAGAATGGGACCCAAGAAACATAGCAGTTAAAGAACATTCATAAATAAAAGACTCAATAATATTCTTCTCAAGTGGCATCAATTTAAATGGCTAAGGCATTATGTAGCAAAACATACTGAGTTTTGTTATCCTTGTATGTACTTCAACCAATATTAAACAAAATAAACTGTGTGTATGGACAATAGTTCTTGAATCTGGAAAAATACCCTACACTTTTACCAAGCATGAGACTTCAGATACCCACTTCAAAACTATGACACTTTGAAAACAAAAGTTTTGCATTAATTCTTTTAAACTGTAAGTTACTGGAAAAGCAGAGATATTATGTTAAATATACAGTAGAGGTTAACCACTTCTTTGCTGTATGGGCCAATGGTATAAACTTGCTATAAGCCTCTGTTAGACGTTAATCAATGGTTAGATGCTAAATTGCACTGTACAACACTGAAATAAAGCCCATCTAGAGAAAAATCATGGAATAATTTATTCCATAATTCCAAGCAGGAATAAGCCCTTATTCTAAGAATAGAGTACAAAAAGGAGATTGGCTGCTTGGGTATTGCAGCAATTATGTCAAATAATGACAATGGATGTCTTTATAATATGTTTTCCAGAACCAAATGCAGTACAGATAGTCCAATAAATCAATGCGATAGCAATGAAATTCAAATTAATTAGCTGGGCTTGTTAGTTGTAAACTGGCTTATTACAATGATAATAATTCACAATATAACATGATCACCTTTTTGCTAGGCAAATGGCACCTCTTGTTACAGAACAAGAAGCCTTAAACAGAAAAACTGATTGCTATAAAAGGCTTCCTGCAAGATTCAGATGAAGGGAGAATGCCAATTAGCAGCAACTTACAAGTTTCTGGTTGCTAGAAACATACCGGGTGTTCTGAAATTCATGTTACTAGAGGGGACTGAGTAGACAATATTTTAAATAGGAACCCATGTCCGAACGCAACCTGATAGACAGTACATGACGTCAGGCAATCACCTGATGTCAGATGGTTTCCCCTACTGTGGTATCATGCCTGGAGTCCCATTCACGTGCCTGTGCAGATCTGATAAACATGGTTGAGTACTCATTTGAAGAATACACGGACATGGTGTTAGTGTACAGCGCCATGGAAGGGAATGGAAGAGCAGCTCATCGGTTGTATCAAGAGCGTTATCCACAATGCACAACTCTATCACATACCCTTTTTGCCAGAATTGTGCAACGACTACAAGAACAAGGTACTTTCACTGTCGATAGGAAGGACTGTGGTGCTCCAAGAAAATGCAGCACCCCCGAATTTGAAGAAGCTGTACTACATTACGTTGAAGAGGACCCATCAACAAGTAGGCAAACTACTGCGCATGCCATGGATACTTCTAACAGCATCGTGTGGACGGTTCTTCGCAAGCCACAACTGCATCCTTACCATCCCCGAAGGATACAGGCACTGCAACCAGGGGATTTTGTACCACGTGTTAACTTCTGCACATGGTTTCTGCAATGGTGTATTGATGAGACCCAATTTCGACGAAGAGCTCTGTTCACCAATGAATGTCAATTCTCGAGGGAGTGTATTCTCAATTCTCAGAACAGTCATGTCTGGGCAGACGAAAATCCGCAGGCGATACATGTCAGGGGATTCCAACAAAGATTTTTCATCAATGTCTGGGCAGGTATTGTAGACGATCATGTGGTCGGATCATACATTTTTCCTGCCAGGTTAACAGGTGTTTCGTAGTTGATCTTCCTATGGAATGTATTGCCCCTGTTGTTGGATGCCGTGCCATTTAATGTAAGGCAGGAACTGTGGTTTCAGCATGATGTGTACTGCCACACTTTACACTTAACGTTCGGGAACATCTTGACTGAAGATTTGGGTAAAGATTGATAGGCTGAGGTGGTCCTAATGCATGGTCCCTATGATCACCGGATTGGACTATTTCCTGTGAGGTTGCATGAAGAGTTTGGTGTACAAGACTTCTGTAGAGACCCATGAAGAACTGCTCGCATGCGTTATGGCCACTACACAAGAGATTAGTGGGGCACCAGGAGTGATGGAACGAGTGTACTGGAACCTGATTCGTCGGTACGATGTGTGCAGTGATGGTGGTCGTCACATCAAGCCACTTTGTAGTGAGCAGTTTCAGTACAGTGTGAGACACATCAGGAGCAGAAGACAAACAAATTTCTTTTTTCGACTGTTGACACAAGTGTTATTGTGACCAATGTAATTGTTTTGTTTCTTTGGTATTACAGTATTCAATTTTCCTATATAATGAGTTAAACGTCATTTAGTTCTGTACCTAACGTCACACCATATTTGACGTGGAACTCTTCTGACATAATTTTATTGCCTATCCGGTTGCAAAACAACACCGGCAAATATGACACATTGCTAAGTTTGTAGCACGGAAATGGTACGTTTCCGGACATGGGTTCCTATTTAAAATATTGTCTACTCAGTCCTCTCTACTAGCCCTAGAAGTTTGTAACCTGAATTTCAGAACACCCGGTATTTGGTAGTACTGCCACACAGAAATTGACTTTCTCTTCCTCATCAAATACTCACACATATGATTTTCTTGTTGTTTGAAAAAAGGGGTACAGAAATTATAACAAAGAGGTATCTACTGCTCAGGACATTAAATAAGAAAAAGAAATGTGGTTGTACATTTTCAAGACAATTTTCTGAGTTCACTCTCTTGTTATTGGTGTTATACATGGGGTAAAAGAAGTTAGTGGCAACATTGCTCTGGAAGCGAAACAATAAGGAATTATTTGTGGTCGCTTTTACCACATGTTAGTCTATGCCTGACCTGCCCTCCAGTAAATGGACTCTTCCATCAGACTCAAAGTGCATGCGCTGTAGAGAGAGGAAGTTAGACTCCTCTTATTGCCACTCTAAGCTGCTATGTTTTACTATGTTTACAAAGCAGGAACAGCAATCTGGTTGAAAATTCATTGTGCCTCTTGATGAAGGTCTTGTTGAGGCATGTGGGGAACTGCAACACCATACAGCACTGTGGCAATGTGGGTTAGAGCTCTCGATGAGGGGCATTATTGCATGGAATACATGGCTCAGCCAGGGAGAAAACTTACAAGATGTTTCTGCACTACTAGACACCGATCAACAATAACCAGTATGTGAGTTAGCTCTAGAGATGGAGAATAATCTGAGACCAGCGTTATGACAGAAGTGCTCACATATTTTGTAGAATCCTACCATCATTGTGCAGGATAATGCTCACACACTGCACACCTGTAGCTGATCTGTATCATCGCTGGGCATGGCTTCTCCATCCTCAACATTCTCTGGAATTAAATCCCTGTATTTATAACTTTAGTCCAAAGATGAAGGAACCACTTTCTGACATTCGATTCTGGATAGTTCCTGAGATTCTGCAGGCATTAGAGTGGTCCAACAGAAACATCTACAGAACAGGAGCTCCTATAGGGATACTATTACTTCCACATCACTGGCAACGGGCTGTAGACAATGCTGGTACTACACTGAAGGACTGTACAAGTTTCACAGATGTATCACTTGTATACTAGTAATAAATAAGCAGTTGCCATTAATAAAGTTACAGCCTAAGTACATATTCTAACTTGAATAGAGGAAACTGATGATGATTTTTAAAATAGTGGTTATATTCTGAAACTTCATTTAACTATTTATAAACTGTGTTCATACTGATTAATTCTATAGTGTTAGTTACGACTTTCATTAATGATTTGCACCTTGGTGTAAATAAATAATGCCTTTTATGTGCACGATTTATCTACTAATGGACAGCTAACAAGTAGCATTTATGGTTTAATTTCATAAGTGTAAGACCCACTAACTGGTTAGTGACTGGAATATGAACACTTAAATTAATTTAGAAGACCAGCAACCATGTTAGTTAACACCACAGTACTGTAAATTTGTTTGGAAGTTTATTTCTAATTGCCTTTTGTGAATGAGCAATTATTTCATTTCTTTATATTCTACACTTCTGTTGCAACGTAAGTATGAACAGTGTTGATAGCCATTCTAAAAGATATGCTACCCTTCCTGGGCCATGTGACTGGCTACAGGCCTGAGGTACAGAAACGTTATCAGTTTGGTAAATGAAAACACATAGTGATTATGATTACTGCTATGCCAAGGTTAAGGATGAAGAGGGTATAACATTATGCTCCATTCAGTAGCATAGGCCACATTAAAATTATGCTTTTTTTATATTACTATGGTTGTGTCGCTTGTTGGTTATAATCTTTTAGGCATAAGTGGCAATATAATTTAACATAAACTGTGTAACAGTCTGCTTAAGTGAATTCAGGTTTGACAATGACTAAATATGCACTGTAATGGATTTGCAAAACGTCAGGAGGTTTGGACTGCACTGCATATGTTAGCTTCTCTTAATTTTATACTCCGAATCCCTCACTAAGAATATAATGTAATACTCATTAATTGCAAGAAATAAATTTTAAATAATATAATACTATGTACATTTGCAGTGAAGAACAAACAAGATTTTTTTATGCAATCCACTTGCAATAAACACTCTAAAAGAGTTTCATTACAATCTTTTATAAAATGACATATTTATATTAATTTTACTCCACATGGTTCTTTCTTCAATGTGTAAAGATTTCATTTGTAAATAGTGAGGATCAAGGCATGTAATGTAATCAACAGTAAACAAATTCACTAAAATACAATATCTGGAGAGTAGGGCAGCACAGAAAATATGCCAACAACTATATTGTAGAAATATGAAAGAAACAATGGTTTCATATGCACTATGGAGAATAAAAAGTGTTAAAAAGATTTCTGTCTAAAGCTAAGGTCTTCTGACTAGAAATATAGCCTTTTCATAAATAATTCTCACCTTACTCTTAAGCATTTGCTAAACAATAAAATCATCTATAAATACTAGCAATTAAATTAATTACAATTGCAACTTGCGTTATGATTGAAATCACTCACATTTTACTGGGTAAATACAGACTACTTATATAAAACTTACAATCCAGTTTGAAGTAGAAGAATATGATATGCACAACAACACAGTTGCCTTATAAAAGAGGTTTCATTCACATTTATAAACAACTGATTGATTATTAATTGCATTACAATAATAATAATAATAAAAATAATAATCATGATGATGATGATGATGATGATGATGATGATGATGATGATGATGATGATAACCCACAATCATATACTCTATAAAAACAAATGATGCATTTGAGAAAAGTAAGGCTCAAATTTCTTAAATATTTTCTGCATAAAGCAAGTGAAATAGAATAAAATGATGGCTTTAAATACATAAATAAAACTCAGCAATACATTCTGTAACACTTAGATAAATTAAAGAGTGTATAATCTGTTATCAGGATTTTATGAGCAGATTAACATTAAGTAATGAGGAGATAGTTCTATAATGTAGTGGGTGATAAAAAATTGTGAAAGTGCACATGAATACAAAACAACAAAATGTTTAACCATTGTCATATCTGCATTTCTCTGACATTTTTTCTTCCATTTTAACCGTACATATAAGCTGAATGAAAGTTACAAAAGGGTAAGTTCTCCTTCTCAATCAAATGTAATTAACTATACTATCATATTTTCTGTCTTAACATTCTGCCACTTGCACTTCCTTAATATGAAACACAATTATTAATAGTACAATATCATTACAGAAGTTTGAAACAAGTTTGCAGTTCCTACCAGCATGCCTCAATCCACAAGCATGCAGGTAAATGGAAAAGGGAAAACATCTTTACAGATATATGTATATATTATATAATTATATTAATAAATTCTGTAGGCTATTATTTTATAACGATATGGTAATCATTTGAACCTCACAAATGCGGCCAAGTTCTGAAAATACCTACATTCATATAAATTATAAAAAGTGATTCTTAAATCCATTAGGAGCAGGCATGGTTTATGTAAGCACAATATTATCTGTAATAAATTATTTGCTATATCTGTGGAAAACATATAACCTTACAAAACAATTTCATCACCAGTACATATAATAAGTAGTATTCATGCCATTACACGTCATAATTTATCTTTTATACACAATCAAATATAATAGGTTTATCAAGAAAGTGTGTCTGATGGCGCTATGATATTCTGCATAAAACAACACTCCATCTTCTTTCTTGAGGAAAATAAGTATTTTATTATTTCGTTGAATTATACCTTCAGTAGCATATATGTATTTATTTCTTTACTTATTTATATTTCTTCATTTTCTTCTGCTCTGTAACTTGAGTTTATTTAGAATACACACCTATCCTGCCCGAGTTGCCTCAACCGATCTCGCTCATTCACACATCCACACGTGTACTTGGAACAATGAGGATACTGAAGTAAAACAACCAAATATTAATCAATCTGTGTAAATGGTTCCCAACAAATTAGTAGCATAAAATTACCTGCAAGGGTAGATATCTGCTAATCCATAAACTGTGTATATTTGGTAGTGGCAGGATGCAACTTTATGCTACACTGACAGTATAGCTTTCTTGAAAATTCACTTCTTTTAACACATAAAATCAAGACATCAATGCTTCACATGGGATTCACATTCTTCCTCTGCAAAGTGTTCAATTAATGCAAAGTCACAGCAACATATCTTAATAAATCTCCAAAATAACTATGAACAATAAAACATACATAGTGGTTTTGCAGTAGTAAACAAGTACTGCTAATCACCAACAAATACATTTGTTTGCAACCTTTCTTTCTTCAACTTTCTCTGCATGGAGCAATTGGGCACAAATGAATGTTGCCAAAACAAGCAAGGAATAAATGGGAACAGCAAATGTAACTGAAATGGGCAGCTATAACACAATTTGTACAATGGTACTCCCTTGTTGCTAATGGTTTGAATTAAATAAATTTCAATGCCACACAATTTTATCATGGTCCAAAGCAAAAACCATATTGTTTACTCAATCAAATAGAATTCAATCACAGTCAAGTTTTGTTGGGTTGTGGCACTAAGTGAATCATCATCCCCATTACGTTCCTTGCTATTACAGAAAGAAAGAAAGAAAAAATGGTGAAGCCATATATACATACAGAGGAAAAATTGATTGTTCTTTAACACTAGATAAACTATGGCAAGGTAGAATTAGAAGGATAAATTCAATGCCATAGCTGGGATTTGAACCCCACATAACGAACTTAATGCACTGCCAGCCAGCCAGCATGTTGCCATGATGGCTTTGTGGTTAGAGCACCTGGAAAGAGACCGGAAGATCTGTGGTTCAAATTCCAGTTATGGCATTAAATTTTCCACTCTATTTCTACTTTTCCAATATACATATTTGCATCTCTCATTTGGCACAGTCCAAATTACAAAATCTTAAATTCTGAAACCAGCAAAAATTTATATAGTAACATCTATCAATTTACCAAACTAAATATGAATGTCAGCAATGAAGATGAATGCCAATGTATTGCTTAAGGATACTTTTGTATTTCTTTTTTTCTTTCTTTCTTTCCTTCCTTCCTCTTTCTGCATCCATATAAAATTTTGATTTCTCCGTTTGAAGCCCTTGCTCACATTCTGCAGCCATAAAAATGTACATGATGTTAAACATATATCATGAACTTTTTCTGTTTTAACATAAGTTAAACTAAGATGAATAATCATCAAATCTTAAACATTTTTTTCCAAAGCATTCCATCCATTTTTCTTTGCTAGATGCATGCCACAGCACACTCGTTGGTTTGCCCCAGAGGTGTTCTGACCCAGAAACACATTTTTCCCTCAACAGCCCTTCTTGTCTAAATTAACAAGGATATCATTCTTTTATATCACGTTTTAGTACCACATCAAGGAAATACACAATAACCATATGCTGTAAAGTTTTCATGATTGTATATTACAGCAGTAGTCATGACGAGCATAATGTACTCTGATCATATTAAGCAATTCTTAAAATACCAGTATAATAAACAAAATGGTAGTCTCATTAAAAACCAAAAACTGAATTGTAACACAAAAATGTGGGAAAAATAAGCTTCTAAGATATTTTTAATAAGAACATACACAAAGTCATGTTTTTATACACACTTGCTATCTTGAAAAGTTTCTGGAAAAAGATTTTATCACCAAGGTAAATAATGCAAAGCAGGATTTCTTGAATCAAGTATGGGGGCAATATTTATGATGGCACTTCATTAGAATTTTTGTGATTATCATCCGTATACTGGCACAACTGTCGTGTACATGTTAGCCAATTGTCACATTTTAGAATGTCTATAGAACCATGTGCAAGCATTAAATGTTACTTTGCTTGCATGCATCTCCCTTGGGTATTTTAAGAACATTTACATGTCTCTTAAAAGTATTATATTTTGTTCTTTATTACTCAACTCTAAACTTTGTGGAATTGAAAACACTGCTGTGTTATGTCTGGCACTAGTAAATTTATAAAGTATGAGACAGAATCACTGGAGAGTGAGTGAGTTGTGTTTAAGGGCCAGTCGACAACTAGGTCATTAGGACCATCAATGGAGAAGTTACTGCAAAAGCAATGAGAGTGTAATAGAACTTTTGCAACATAGGCTCCACCAAAGCTTCCAAACTTCTTACAATATGCACTGGTACCAATGTATTGCTTCTGAAGTAAATGTTTTATAAATAGAAGTAGAATTTTGTGTTATTAACAATTATGGAAACTTTTGGAAGCAAGTATGTATATCAGTGGTTTGTTTACTCAAATGAGAGAAAGACATGAAATTATAAACAAAACATAAAAAAAATATTTCTTTTGAGTTAATGGAAGACAGATTATGAAACATTCACCCTGAATATTTAAATTCTATTTTTCCCAAATTACATATCACCATCAGAAACAGTAATCTGACTTTTCTCTGTGAGGGTGCACTGGCTGCTGTTGGAAACCTGTGTAATGGGCAGTGAGTGAGCAGTTCAGTCCTACAAGTTGTCACATATTGGTGGCAGCTCAGAGAACAACGTCGGGCAGGGGAGGTGGGCACTAGGCCCGTGAGTCACTATCATGTACAATCTTGCGCTCCTTGTAATAAATTTCTTCTGATTCCTTATCACATAAGAGCAAGATGACACCTCCAAATAGGAAGATAGCTGCTCCCCAGCCTACGCCATATGCCCAGCCAAACTCCCAAACTGTGCGGTTACCTAGGCAGAAAGCACAATGTTTTAGTCCTTTTTATTTCCAGTAAATTTATCACTAGACATAGGAATTTCAAAGCATTAAAGCCAGGGCAAAAGGAAATTAAGCTGAACTGTTACCAGACTTTACACTTGTTGTTGTAGATAACAAACCACCCCCCATACATATGTACAGACCAATCACAAGATTGCATTTTGCTTGCTGTGTGTGACTCATAGTGACTGTTATGTACATTCCATGTATTGATGGTTTGAGAATCCCTATGCCTGATCAACACACTTCTAACTTTTATACATAGTTTGTTGGCATAAATAAATAATAATTTTATACATAGGTTTATAATATAGTATAACATCATTAACACGAATCCAAAGGGACTGAAAAATCAAAAGTTCACAATAAAAAAATTTGTGTTAAGTGAAAAACACAGATTTTAATATGTATATATGGGGTGAGTATACTATGTAAATATATAAAATGCTATCACTTACTTAAACCTTTATTTACTGCTATTCATTCTACAACAACAGAACCTTGTTGCCGTGATAAAACTTTTCTTTTTTAACTGTAGTGTATACATCCCACATCACTCCCCTTCCAGTAACCAAGTTACGATACAGAATTCAGATATACTAAACATATATAATAGTATGTAAATAGCGACTAGGGAATTTCACTGATCTGCCACTTTGAGTCTTTTTTGTGGTTTTTTCTTCATCTGATTGACTTTGAGAATTAGATGTAGACTGTTGTGATTCCTTTGGTTCTTTTAGAGAAGTGTGCTGCTTTTCTGGGAGTATTGTTGAAGTATCATCAACTACACTTGAGACAGAATATTAGAAGACCCCAAAAGAAAATCATTTATGTGAATATTTGTTAGGAGTGTAATTTGTTTTTTGATGTTGGTATGAGATGGTTAAATGACGAAAACGTGTTACTAATGTTCACTGTTACGAACAATCAAGTTTGTTTAAAGACATCATAAATATTTCCATATTTAATTTTAATATATATGTATAAATATTAGAATTATATATGTTCAATATTAAAAGCGAAATCAGGATAGCTAAAGATCGCTTCCCTAACAATGCAGGAACTATTTGATGAACGCATGTGCGGATGTACGCGTGGCAGTCGGAATGATAGACTCGCAACTAAAAGAATCGGGACTAGCGTCTGTATATTCAAAGTGAAAAAACGTGTTTAGGTAGCATGTGAACATTGTAGAACATTTACCAGACTTTCATCAAGCTTTTGTTCCACTTTTTGAAAAAGTGGAAAGACTTAAATAATCTAAAACGGTGCTAAGAGGATTTATTTAAATGTAAAATAGAGAAAAAGTGTTAATAAAATAATACATTGTGGTGAAGAAACATCGTGTGATTTTTCATTCCATCCGTTGCCAAGCCCTGAGAGAAATAAGAGCCACATCGCTAAAACGTGAAGCAACACTACAATAAAAACAGCACCAAATGGTTTACCCAAGCGTGGAGCACGAATTTTGGATAGAATGGAAATCTACGGGAAATGAACTTAAGCGAAATACCAAGTGTCGCCAAATCTTCGCGCCAAAAAGAAAGAAGACGCCATTAGACCATCGTTTGAAATCTACAACGCGAGAAAACACCTGAGATCGTCTAGCGAAGCCAACCGCCCAGGAGACGCACGTAACTGGATAAATCAACGAGAAAAAAGTAGGACCAAAACTTTTTATTTTTACATCCATTTTATTTTTAATTTTATGTTACTGCAAAGCGGCAAAATAGTAGGACTTTTAAGCCAAAGTGAACTGAATAAAGAAACTAAAATGTCGCAAAAAGAGAGAGCTCTAGTAACAGGAGTAGGGGAAGGGGCAGATAGGCCTAGTTATCAGATAGAACCAGAAAGCGAGGAACAGGTAGCAATAGGAAAAGACCAAAGGTTATTAATGATCATGTTTGAAAGACTAGAACAAAGTTTAGGTCAGAAAATAGAAGGAGTGAGAGAGGACTTAGAAAATAATAAAAAAGAAATAGGTCAGAAACTAGAACAGAATAAGGAAGAGATAGGTCAGAAAGTGGAGGAAGTGAGAAAGGACTTAGAGCAGAAAATAGAATTAGGAAGACAGGAGTGTAAGGAAAATATGAAAGTAATGGAAACTAATTTAAAATTAGTACATAAAAACATAAATGAGACAAAGGAAGCTTTAGAAGCTAGGATAGAAATCATAGGAGATAGGATGGGAAAAATTGAATCGGAAATGAGAGAAAATAAGATTGTATTAGAAGGAGAAATTGGTAGATGTAGAGATGAAATAACAGAATGTAATGCAAGTGTAGACTGTAAGATTACAAATGTAAAAGCAGAAATAACTGAGGAATTAAGGAAAGAAATTGAGGTAGTAAAGAAAGGAATTATTAATGAAACTGTAGAACAAATTGTAATTCCTAAAATTAAGACTACGGCTGATGTAGTGCAGTCGCAACAAAATGCTATGAATGATATGAAACAAAGTCACTTAGAAATAAAGAATGATTTAAAATCAATTTGTGAAGAAATGAAAAAAGGAAAAGAAAGTTTGGCTAGTGTAAATGATGTTGTGAATGCACTACAAAGGCAAAATGATTTAGATGTAAGTAATGTACAAGATGAGAGTTATTTGAATGACGTACAAAATGTTGACTCACCATACAGAGAAAGAGGTTCACAATTAAACAATGACACAACACACAACACATGCTACACCAACAGCATACTACATGAAATCACACCACCTACATTTGACGAGGAGAAGGGAGACGATCCAAAACTCTTTGTTAAAGAGATGGAAGAGTATTTTAAAGTGAAAAGGATACCAAATGAGCTTAGGATGATGATAGTTAAGAAAAGCTTAAAAAGCAAGGCATTAGAATGGCTTAGATTAACACTAGCTGGTCATGAATCATATAGCTCATTCAGAAATCTATTCCTATCAAGGTATTGGGGCCCAGCTAAGTAAAACCAAACTAGGGTAGAGCTAGCGACAGGTAGATATGATCCAACCAAAGGGTTATCGCTAGTCGATTATTTTATGAAAGTAGCCAACAAAAGGAAGCTATTAGACCCTAATCTCTCGGAAGCAGAGTTAATTACCAGCATAACAAGACATTTCCCAGACACAGTGAGAACAGGGTTAATTGTTGCGAGACCAGTAGATTTTGCAGACATGATAGAATTACTGACAGCCTTCGAAACACAAAATGGTCGGCCTAATGAACATAGACATAGAAACGGTCATCCAAACTCACCTATCTTAAATAGGAGCATGGCTACAAACAACCAGAATGAGAGAGAAGATAGAAATACTAGGAGCACCCATGACAGGGGGAGAGGGGCACACCATTTCCCACAACCACACAATCATGGCGAAAGAATGGAGAACACGAAACAGCGGTACCACGGCACGATACTAAGGGGTGAATCGAGACATCAAACATATACATATGATTATGGAAGACCAGGAGACCGTACCCATCAAGTGAATCACATACGATTCTGTAGGGAATATTTAAACAGCCAAAGGTCGTCATACAATAAGGGTTCACACCAAAGGGGCAGAAACCAATGGAACACCAGCAACGTAAGACAACAGGAACAGAATGAAAATGTGCCGAATAGGACCGATGCTGCACAGAATACAGAAACAACAATCACCTCTAACGCCCAGGAAAACTAAGTACAAGTCAACTTTGTGTCCCCAAAGTTGACCTGTGTGGCAGTAGGGGCAACATTGACCAACATTGTATAGGTACCTTGAGGAGACAGGCAAGTGAAAGGAAGGAAATAACCAATCCACCAATGATTAGGCTTAAGGTATGGGCTATCGAATTGCCAGCAATGATTGATACAGGAGCCAGCACATCAGTATGTGACGAACAGCTATTCCAGGAATTAATAACAAAGAGAAATCCTGAATTCTTGCCTGTGAGTGGAGTATATTGCAGCATAGCGATTGACAAGAAAAAGGAACATTAAAAGTAGGACTTGCCTGAACAAAATCGTTAAAGATTATATTCCAAGATATGGGAATATAAAAGCGATTCTTTCGGTAAATGCAACAATGCATAAAAGTAAATTATTCCAGGACACCTTAAGAACATTAGGAATAAAATTATATTATTCTTCAGCCTATTATCCTCAAGGAAATCCGACAGAAAGAACGATGAGAAATATAAGTATATATTTCCGCCTACTTTGCCACAAGGACCATACTTCCTGGACGGAAAAATGCGGGTACATAGAGGAGGTGATTAACCATTCAGTGAATCCCACGACCAAGTTCACCCCAATCGAATTGATGACCAACACAAAACCCAAGAGATTGACAATTGACATTGACACTACGATGGCTGCTCAAAGGGAATTGACAGAGAAGGAAAAATGTCAATTGGCATTCAGAAGGTTACAGCAAAAGGCAGAAAAAGGGAGAAACAAGGTAAAAAGATTTATCAGGAAATGGTCCCCACAAATTGGAGAAAAGGTGCTCTTAAGAAGCCACAAAGCATCCAAGGCATCTGAGAAAAGCTCTGGAAAGATGGAACTACTATACACTGGACCACTGATCATAACAAAACAGTTGGGTGACCACACGTATGAGCTACAGAATACAAATGGCAAGTTGGTAGGAAGATACCATAAAAATAAATTAAAACCATACAAAGAAAGGACCAAATAGTCTTTGCCAACAAACATGTAAGGCAGGAATAGTAGAGATAATGAAAAATAATAATTTTTAATGGGTTACTTATAGAAGATTATGTTCAGATTGGAAAATACAACAAGAAAGAAAACCAACATGTCAACAAAGACAGATGAGGACATTGATTGTCATTAAAGAAGTGAATTATAGCGACGGAAAATAATGTGTTTTTGACATAAGGATGTCAGGGACAAAAAAAAAAAAAAAAAAAAAAAAAAAAAAAAAAAAAAAAAAAAAAAAAAAGGAATCAATTGTGATGACAAAGATAAAATATTTTTGACACAAAGGTGTCAAGGGTGAATTGAGAAGAAAAATAATGCAATTGCAGAATAATTATAAGTATAGAAGTTTTCTCTTATAGAGATAAGCGATAAACAGGTGACAATTAGTGAAGTAAGAAAAACTATAGTCAGAAAAGCAATGCCCATGAATTAAGATGGATATAGCCAATGCTAAGCTTGAAGAAATGTCAAACTAAACAATAGTGAATAAGGACCCAATTACATAATGGTACTATTAGTAACATCAGAGTTTAAGAATTGACTCAACGACCTGCCTATACATAATAAGCTTGCAAGACAGAGGACAAAGAAATGAATAAAATTGCCATAAATATGATCATAATCATTAGCTCAAGATTTGTATCCTGTTTTTCTCTCCTCATAACAAGGAACATAAGTCAAAAGCCATACAATAAACCATGATACACTTAAATTATATTTGTGTCAATGTCAAATGTATAATAACTGAATATGTGTTGTATAATAACTGAATATGTATTGTGTAGTAACTGAATATGTGAAATTTATAAAGACATGCTGTGTCATGCCAAAACAAAAGACAAAAACATACAGCGAAGAAGACTGTAAAGAAAAAAAAGTATCATACAAAGTGACTGTATCAGAGGAATAGGGAGAAATGTTGTATTGTGTTTCAAAATTGTAAATATAGGTGACAACTTGAAAAACAAAACAAGGGGCATGTGAGACAGAATATTAGAAGACCTCAAAAGAAAATCGTTTATGTGAATATTTGTTAGGAATGTAATTTGTTTTTTGATGTTGGTATGAGATGGTTAAATGACGAAAACGTGTTACTAATGTTCATTGTTACGAACAATTAAGTTTGTTTAAAGACGTCATAAATATTTCCATATTTAATTTTAATATATATGTATAAATATTAGAATTATATGTGTTCAATATTAAAAGCCTAATCAGGATAGCTAAAGATCGCTTCCCTAACAATGCAGGAACTATTTGATGAACGCATGTGCGGATGTGCACGTGGCAGTCGGAATGATAGACTCGCAACTAAAAGAATCGGGACTAGTGTCTGTATATTCAAGGTGAAAAGACGTGTTTAGGTAGCATGTGAACAATGTAGAACATTTACCAGACTTTCATCAAGCTTTTGTTCCACTTTTTGAAAAAGTGGAAAGACTTAAATAATCTAAAATGGTGCTAAGAGGATTTATTTAAATGTAAAATAGAGAAAAAGTGTTAATAAAATAATACATTGTGGTGAAGAAACATTGTGTAATTTTTCATTCCATCCGTTACCACGCCCTGAGAGAAATAAGAGCCACATCGCTCAAACGTGAAGCAACACTTCAATAAAAACAGCACCACACTAATGAAATATGCTGGTTTCAGGTGGTCAATTGAGAGGTTTACAAGTTTTCCCTTAATTTTGAGTATGAAATATTTTGCAGTTTTTTTGATGGGTTGAAAAGGACCTTCATATGGTGGTTGCAGAGCTTTCTTGACTCTGTCAATTCTCACAAACACATGTGAACATTTGCAGAGATCTTTATGCACAAACACAGATTGGGAAGTTTTATGCTTAACTTCTAAAGGTTTGAATTGTTGCATGTGTTTTTGAAGATTAGATAAACTTTCTGGCTCCATTACAGCTTTAGGTGGATCAAAAAATTCACCAGGAAGCCTGATATGTGTGCCATACACCATCTCTGCTATCGAACTGTTTGTGTCATTCTGAAATGATGCACATAGACCAAGTAAACCTGTGGGAAGCGTATCTGTCCACTTTATTGAGTTGTGTGCAATTATAGCTGTTTTCATTGTGCGATGCAGATGTTCAACTTTTCCATTGCTTTGCAGATGATAAGGAGTTGTATGTTCAAGTTTCACACCACAAAGTTCTGAAAGTTTCTTGAAAAGTTGACTTTCAAATTGTTTTCCTTGGTCTGTAATTAAAGTGCTTGGAACTCCAAAACGAGCTATCCAGTGATCATAAAATGATTTTGCCACTGTTTCAACTGTGATGTTTTGCATTGGTATAGCTTCCATCCATTTAGTGTAGCGATCCATACAAGTGAGACAGTAGAGATAACCATCTGAAGGTGGAAGTGGACCAATAATATCAACATGAATGGTACTGAATTGCTCACCTGCTTCTTGGAAAGCGCTGATTGGTGATTTGGTGTGTTTTGTTATTTTACTCTTTTGACATGCCAGGCAAGCTTGAGTCCATTCTTTTACATCTTTTTTAATGTTGGGCCAAATAAACTTAGAGGTCATTAGTACTACAGTTGATTTGATTCCAGGATGTGCTAAATGATGAATTTGAAGAAAGAACTGCTTACGAAATTCTTTTGGAATATAAGGCCTTATGTTATTGGTTGATACATCACACCATAATGTTTTTCCAGATGGTAATGGATAACTTTTGAACTTTAAATTGGAATTTTCTTCTTGAAGTTGTTGCAGTTCCTTGTCTTGTTGTTGGCCGTCAGCAACTGCACCATAATCGATGACAGAGACGGACTCTAAATGCGACAAGTTGTCTGCAACTATGTTGTCTTTGCCACTAATGTGCTGAATGTTTATTGTAAATTGAGAAATATATTGTAAATGCTGCAGTTGTCGTGGGGATGCTTTCTCATTTTTTTGCTTGAATGCAAACATAAGTGGTATCATAGGTGCTGTACATTCTCTGTGCCGTGTTTAGTTTCTTTGAATAGAAGGCGATGGGTTTCCATCCATTTTCTTCATATTGTTGTAGAATACTTCCAACTGCAAAGTCACTTGCATCTACCACTAATGCTAGTTGAAATGATGGATCTGGAAATGTTAATACTGCTGCATTAGTTAAGTTCTGTTTACATTTCTCAAATTGTTGAATAGTTTCAGGAGTCCATTCAATTTTTCGTTTATCTTTCTTTTTTGCGACTTTCAGGTACATGTGTAGCATAGCCTGTGTTTCTGCTGCATTTTTAAGGTACCGTCGATAGAAATTAACAGTGCCTAAGAACAAACGAAGATCATGAACTGTTTCTGGTAGCTTGTAGTCAAGAATCACTTTCACTTTATCTGGAAGAGGTCTGGAACATTCACTGGTGATTAAATGACCTAAAAATTCCGGTTGTTTTACACCAAATACTGATTTAGAGACGTTTAAGTGGAGTCAAAATTTATTAAGTCTTTCAAATACCATCTTGAGATGTTCACGATGTATTTCATTAGATTCTGAAGCAATCAGACAATCATCAATATATGGAAAGACAAAGTCAAATCCTCTAAATACTTCATTAATGAAGCGTTGGAAACTGCTTGGTGCATTTCTAAGTCCAAATGGCATTACGTTAAATTCATACAATCCAAATGGAGTTATTATTGCTGTTTTTGGCTTATCTTCTTCGGCTACTGAAATCTGGAAGTATGCCTTGAAGAGATCAATTTTACTAAATACCTTTTCTTCCTCTTAATATATGTTGAAAATCTTCAATCCGAGGTATTGGGTATTGATCAGGGATAGTTTGAGCATTCAGCCGTCTATAGTCACCACATGGTCGGAAAGTTCCATCTTTCTTTGGGACTATATGCAGGGGACTAGCCCATTGAGATTTTGATGGCCGAATAATTCCATTATCTTCCATGAACTGGAATTCCTGTTTGGCAATGTGAAGCTTCTGATGATCCAGCTGTCTTGGTCTGCAATGTGTCGGTGTTCCTTCTGTTGTAATGAAATGAAATGAAATACCATGCTCAATTTTTGTCGGTACCAATTGAGGTTTGGTTAAATTTGGGTAATTGGATAGTAAATCAGCAAATTTTTGAGTTTTTGACATAGTGCTAATTATATTATTAGCTGTAACAGCTGTTATTTCACCCTTGATGCAGAGTTTTGTTTAACCATCAATTAGTTGTCTTTTATTTAGGTCAATTAATAAATTGAATTTTTTAAGAAACTCAGCTCCCAAAATGCCCTTGCTAGTTTTTGCTACTATAAAAGATCATGGGAATTGTCTGCGGAGTCCTAAATCAATATTCATGGTTTTAAAACCATAAGTTGGAATCTCAGTATCATTTACTGCATACAGTTAAAATTTTGAATGTGAATTTTTGTTATTGGCATTTGCCGGAATTATGGAGACATCAGCCCCACTGTCCACAAGGAATCGTAAACCCGTTATTTTGTCACGCACAAATAAGCGGGATTTGCAGCAATTATTAATAGTTTCAGTAGCGGAGTTCGCTGCCCACTCGACTACTTTTTCAAGTTTTCTGGATCATTCCATGAGCATGGAGGTTGACATTTTTCAGGAAAGCATTTGTTTCCGAACTTAAAATGATGACAACAATATTTTCCATTGTGATTATATCTCCTGCTATGTCGATTTCGACTGGAGCTTCGACTTCTAGGCCTAACAGGCTGTAATGAGGCTATACGCTGTTCTAAAGCAGATATCTGTGCAAAAAGTTTGGTTATGGCGTCCCAGTTGCTTTCGGATACTTCATTATCCGTACTAGCTGTTTTATTTATGCTGTAAAGCTCATTATGGGGGTTAATTTCAATAATTTTATCTGCCATAATAGCAATCTTCTCCAAACCCTCGTCAGACACTATCAAAACATGCTTAATGGAGTTCGGTAACTTTTCTAACCAGAGAGTGCGAAGTACCTTCTCGGATATGTTAATACCAGCTAAAGATTGCATTTTCCTTAAAAGTTTGGCTTGGTTTCATGTCTCCGAGCTCCAAACCCGTTAATAAGCGTTTTATTTGCTTTTCTTTGCTTTCTTTGAATGTATTCAAAATACATTCCTTGGCAGCAGAATATTTGTTCGGTTCGGAACCTCTAATTATGTCCCAGATATTTTCTAGATATTTAGGTTCAAGTTGAGAAACCAGGTAGTTAATTTGGTGTCTTCCTGAGTTATTTTTGAAATTTTAAATTGTGCTTCGACTTGAAAAAACCAAATTTCTGGTTTTCCTACCCAGAATGGCGGGATCTTCACGCTTACCTTATTAGCTTCCTCAAGCGGATTTTCGCTTTCATTCATGTTGTGGTCTTGCAATGCACTCGTAAATTATTTATCACGTCGGGGTCACCAATTATATGGGGTGAGTATACTATGTAAATATACAAAATCGCTTGCTTAAACCTTTATTTACTGCCATTCATTCTACAACAACAGAACCTTGTTGCCGTGATACAACTCTTTTTTTTTACTGTAGTGTATACATCCCACATATACGAGTACAGTAGCACAGTATTGTGTACTGCACTACACTATCAATCATTTTACATTACTGTAGACTGATAACACTATAAAGTGACTGCAAAAGTACAAGTACTCACAAATTACACTATTTTCTTGGAAAACAATTTTGTTCATATTGAACACATTACATGAGGCATACATTTTCCTTACACAGTCTCAGTCGAATTCTTGTAACCAACTGTTCACGCTTTTTTCATCAACTTTATTTGCTTCATCACAAATTTGTACAGATGAACCTGAAATCTGTTTTGGAACCAATACAGCCAACCAGCAGAACAAGTCTTCGATGCCTATCTCATTTGTTTTTTGCTGAATCATAGGGCCACTTAAAGTTATGTTAGATGCAGGTATATGACTGAACCATTCTAGCAGTAATGTCTCAATGTCTTCATACTGAGCTCTAAGAAGTCATTTAGTTTTGTTTCTGGAATCTGATGCAGCAGCTCAACTCTTAATCATTGTAGATAAAGTAGATTTGGGAAATCCAAACTGCTCTACTTTGTACTATGGTCCACTTCATCTAGAATCTTAAGCTTTACCTGTACGTTTAGAGCAGCTTGTTTCCCCTTTCCCATGTTTCGCATGCTACCACTTGCAGATATTTATTCAGTATTCTAACTTGATCTGGCTACCACTAAAAAGAACACTTGGCATCAAATACATTTCTAAATGCTAAGGCACACATTACTGAATTTATTTAACACGCTGATTGTTGAGGTGATAATCCAGCCTAGAGATTTACAATACGTTGGAAACGAGTCAACAATGGGTAGCTAGCTTTGTAGACACATTTCTTGCATTCATTTCAGAAAAAAATTAGCATTTAAAAATACTGCAACACCAAAGTTTGTGTTACAATTAAGTTTAATAATGTTAGATACTAAAAAAGAGTTCGTATTTTGCCTAAACTGAAATATGTGTTAACCGATAAAACTTTCCATAAGAACTTATGTAGGTATTCCTGCTGGGGCCAATATTTATTTCACATTAACTGCAAGTTCGTCTTAAATGGGTTCCTGCTAACAAGGTTATACTGTATATGATTTATTAAACATTACAGCAACAACAGAGATTCATGTTTCTTTCAATTTAATCTCTACTAACAAGGATAATGATTGTGAATGACTGAGATGAACATTGAATTGTCAACCACATTAAATGTCTGCCACCTTCTTCTAATATTACAATGATGTGTTAAACTGGTAGAGTATGTCTATCCAGTGCATTTCTTTAACCTTATTACTTTCTCTAGAACCATTGCAATCCACCCAAAACATTTGATATAAAAAGTTCACCAGAAATGCATGTTTTGGGATCCCTTGAACAAAAAAATTGTTTTACACTCACATGGCTTTCTCTACTCACCTGTGTAAAATATACTTACAAATGCTTATTTTTCTATCAACTTTAAGTTAATTAAAATAAACACTTGCAGAGATTGTCATTAAATACATCCTTTTAGATACAATGGGGAATGGGGAATATAGTCATAATGGAGAGGACTCCAGAGGCTATTCCCAGAAAATATATTAAACATACAGTATTTATTCAAAAGCATTATAGTCATTTCGGAGAAAATCAAAACTTTTGAAAAATTATCCATATAATGGGTAGTTTGGGGTAGAGGGATTTTCTTGAAAATCTTCATGTTGTGTATCTGGAAGATGAGCTTAAATACCAAGTTTGATATTTAACTGACATTTTGCTTTTTCCTTTCCTTTTCTTTTTAAATTCAGAGAGCTCCAAAACGTGTATTTTCTGGTGAAATCTTGGTACTGAATTTTTGGAAGGAACACAATACTTTCCCTACTTACTGAAATTACACAGAGATATAAGTGTAGACTTAAAACAGTTATTTCAGCACAAAAACAAATTCTGTATGCTTTTGACATAACTTACATACAAAATGATCAAGCCAAGTCTTACTGACTACATGATCTAAGTTTTTATCCTTACTTTGTCTTAAATGCATTGTTTGCTACAACTTAGCAGTTTTCTTGTACTAACCATAAAATTTACATACGAATTTAAACACTGTAATAACAGGCTTAAGAATTAACTTATTTACATCTCAGACAGTAGTGGTGTAACATACTATGGACAGTGTTCTTTACATTGTACATAACTTCTTATGTTTTTAGTGAATGTTTAGCAACCCAATGAACTGCCTACCCCTTACAGTATTTTTCCACTCAACATGCAGGCTTATGTCTCACTGCTGGTATGTAGGCCATGCTATTGTTGGCCACTCAATGCAATCAAAGAGGGGCTGAGTACAGTTCAGCTAAGTCTAATGATTAATTTCCTCCTGTATTTAATCATAAAGTGAATTACAGCTTTGTATATGCTTTCTACTCCGCAGTGTGTGTTTACTTACAGTTCATATGTCAGCTCGTCAAGTTCAAATATTATTTTTAGACAGATTCTCAAGTGCAAAATATCCAGGCTGTATAAAAATTCATAACCTGTGTAATAAATTTAAGGTTGCAGGTTCTTAAAAAATACATTACACAGCATCAATTATCATCTGGGAAGTTATCCCAAAAACCACTTAGGCATTTCTTATGAATGAATGTATATTTATTGAGTACCAAATCTTACACGCCTTGGGCTACCCCTGAGCTGGACCCTGATCCCTTTGCTCATTTCTTATGACCACGAGCCACTAAATTCTTGAACTTAGCAACACACAAAAATAACTGCAGTCAGACACCCAGATGAACCCTTATATGGATGCACATTTTAGAATGGAAACTGAATACTGTATAGATCAGTGTAATGGAGATATATTCAAAATATTTTTTTTTTTTTAAAGACAAAGCCTGGTTCCATTTTTGTGCATATAAAACAGTCATTATTCAAGCTCTGAGAAGGCTGATATCATTATGAAATATGCCTCCATAGCTAAAATATTGGTGCATTCTGAGTATAAAGAATCTAACAGAAAAAGAATTGTCACCAAGAAAACAATGCAATGTAAAGTAATGCCTACTGACTTAATAATGACCCAATTGCAAACACAGGTTTATTTTTATGCTTCTATTGTTAATATGCTTGCAGTTGTTTTTATTCTCTATTTGTTTTCATTTATTTGCCATCTGTAACAAATAGTGGTCTCCGCATTTACTCCCATGAGCCAGTATGCAAACAAAAGGCACCATCATTTAGTGTCACTAGGCAGAATTGCTATATTAAAGGGCAAGTTTTCCAATATTAGTTTTAGAGCATTTTTGATACATTAAGTTGTTCATACTTGATAATGCTGCTATCACAATGAGTTTGGATCTGTATAATTACAAGTACCTATAACACTTCTTGGAAATTGTTTTATTCCTAGTGGTACTAGCATTGCAAATATGTATAAGGTACATTGGTACTTTTGGAATAAATCACCACTGATGGTGCATAATCCCTGCAAAATGAATGTTTGACGATTACCTAGATAAAACAAAAGTACATGTCAAGATTTAGTTTTCTCTCATGCTTTTAATACAGTTTAAAATTGGGCAAAATATGTATATACAGGTATTATAGATAATTTACTACATACTGAATCTATTTGAAAGTATTTTTATGTGTAGTATGTATAAAAAAGCTCCTGGACATTGTTATATCTATTCTGGGCATATTTCAACTAGACTTGCTTAATTCATCAAATCATTTTATATTAATGTTTTGAAAGTCAGATTGTAATATAATATGGAACTGTTTATGAATATGCTACAAGAAATTGTGTTTTTCTAGATTATTAATCTTCACCTTTGATGCACATACTCAAAAAGCTTATGACAAACACTATGTGACTGACGATATTGGACAGTGTAATTTAACTGGTTACATTGTGATAGAACTGTGTGTAAACTTCTCATGTAAACAACTGGTTCATACTTTTTAATATAGAAAACTACATTAATAAAGACCAAGGTTTGTGTCAAACCTGCATATGACCTTCAGAGGCTCCACGGCTGTAGCAAATTACAGGCCCACAGCGTTGCCTAGTCAGAACTAGTTTCATCTCAGTAATTACTAGATTAATGCTCTGACATCAATAGTTTATTGCAAGCTTAAAGCTTATATCAGATATAAACAGAATTGTTCTGCCAGCATGTACGAAAAAAGAGCATAATTTTAGCTTCAGCCATTCTGTATTTATACACAATTATATTTTATGTGCATTTGTCAGAACTTAACCAGACCTTGAGCTGTTAACAGAGGCATGAATAACCTTTGTGAGTAAGTGTACCGTTATGCTTCCCCCCTCTCCTAATACACCTCTAATTACTCTGACCAGGGAGCAGAACAGGTAGATAATGTGCAGTTCTATGGATTTGTAGAATCTTGTAACATATCGCTTTCTCTGTAAAACGCACAGTAAAATGCTATTCTTACACTGCGTGCATGCTACTATGTCTATCTCCTTCACGCACAAGCACACAATGGCTATGTTGTACCTGGCTCCTATTGGCTACTGTCATATGAAGGAGATTTGACATGGATTTTACTGCTTGTGTTCCCATTATTTTAATTTACACCATTAAGCTAAATCAGGACAATTGATCAGGACAATTAGATTGCAAAATTATTTACAAGAGAATTTAGGAACCATACCAGACAAACATTTGCCAAGTCTGGTAAAAGTTGATTGGTTGAGTTCTAAAGCCATGTAGGTAAGAACCTCCCCATGATCTTGTATCTCCATCCTTTGGAAATGGTGCAGTTAATGAGTGGCACAAACATCAGAGGGTACTTAGATGAAATAACAAGTCAAAGGTACAGATACACATGCAAATGTTAATGGATACAGTTTTTACAACAGTAAGTTTACAGTGGTAAACATGGCCATCATGACAACAACTTCATATGGGTAAGATAGCCATGTCCACAGTTCTATGTATTAAGCTTCAGCAATATCAGCTATATAAGCATGCAGCCTGCTTCTAGCATTAGTAACTTTACAATTATATTACTTAGATGCATTGTTGTTTTTGAGGATAAAGAAATAATACAGGATTATTACAACAATAACATTTACTTCATTCCCCTGAAATTGAAGCTTAGTAGGTATTGAGAACACTGGATAGTACTTAGCAGTTAGTTCTGAAAACACAACATCCACGCCATCTATAAACCCACACAGCAGATACAGAACATGCTACATTCAGCAAAAGTTCCATAAGAACCACTCACTTCTGTGGGGATTTACAGAATTCCATGCTCGTGTGGCTCTGTGTATACAGGGACCACTCAACATACAGTAAAAACACACATCACAGAGCACAAAAGGTGACAAACAGAAAAGTCTGCAGTTGCAGAACACGCATTACTAGCACCATGGAAACACATTATCAGTATTCAGACACAGCTATTCTGTTTTCCACAGTTCATTATTGCCCCCGTTTAAGTCACAATGCCGAAGAGATTTTCAAAGATAAAGATAACTTTAATAGAAAGGAAGAAACCATGCACTTAAATAGCACTTGGCATCCAACATTATACAAAACTTGCAAGAAAACAGACCAGAGACAAATTCAAGATCATATGCCATCAACAGCCTCGGCTACAGTAAATGCCAGCCCATCGACAACAATCCTAGACAATGGAAGCAGCCACCACTTTAGCCCAGCCCATGCAACAGCCAAACCAATAAACAAAGACTGCACCAATCATCAACAGCCCACACATGCTAGCACACAAAACTCATGAAACCAAAAGGCTCCATATCAGTTGTCACCAAGACTAGCAGAGTACTCAGTCACACCACTGAGAACGTTTGATGCAGTTTCGAATGAAACCTCTGGAAGGAGATTTTCCGTCTAGACCACGGCCCACAAGACCAGATTATCATTTTCTATTTAATGACACTGCCCGTGAAAGCATATGCAAGTTGATCAAATGAATAAATGAATGAACAAATAGATAACTAAATAAATAAAAGAAAATTTATTCAAAAAATGATCTTGCACGTTATATGAATGACAAAAACATAGATACCGATTATTCAGGTATCTTTATTAACCAAAGTAATTGTTATAATTTATAGATAAAATTTCTGAGCATTCTTAATTTAAACTGACTTTAGGTATATTAATAGTTTCCTTTTTGTTACTGTATCTAACACAGCAATAGCAAAAGGTTTTTAGTTATGTTGCTTTGTTAGTATTCTATGCATGTAAACAAGATGTACATCCTACAAATAGAAAATACACTTACCCTCATTCAATTCGGCAGCAAAGCAAACTGGGTAGATGACCAAGGCAATTAGTATTGAAATTACTGTAAGCAAAAGAATAAAACACATATGAAATAAGTAAGAACACATTTACTTCCAATACTGGGCAATCTTCATATGCATAACAACAACAACAGTATTTTGGGCTATAAGAGTTTGAAATACTCTTCATCTTGGTAGTTATAATTACCATACACAAGTTCAACAACAATCCATTTGAATACATCAGTATACAGCATACTGTTGCTTTGGGAATGAGTGCTCTTATTTCATTATGAATACATTTTACAATATAGCTTTGTTGTAGCTGAAAAACAGGTTTATTTAGTCCAGAAAGGCATTAATTGCAATTGAACCAAGAAGAATTTTATGACATGCATATTCAAAAGAAATGTTCTGCAGCTTCTCATACACCATCAATTATAAATTTAAATGTTTTTAGGCTTTTAGTAGCATTGTATCTATGCCCCCAATGGGGTACCCTTAGGAGGAAGGTTAAGGTGAGAGGAGACACAAGGTGGCCAGATCCAGACTAATGGCACAGACATTGATAGACACTTAACCTTATAATTCACATCACGTCCAGCGGCAAAGAAAGCTGAAGTGTTGGAGTCACATGGCATGCATAACGTGACTATTTAGAAAGTTGACTTGCTGGAAACATGGCTGTCAGTTTGTTATTGTAGGAGCTGTGGCTTATTTACTGCAGTTTTGAGAAATAAGGTAAGCTATAATTTTTTGAGATTTTAAATAACCTGTTTTTGTTACAAATACTAGTAAACTCAAATACTATAATCAGGTGAACTATTTCTGTTGTTTCAGTGCACTTGCAAATCACTATTGGCGCGTAACTTACCTTTCCCGCTCAACTTTCTAAATAGTCACGTGACTCCAACACTTCGGCTTTCTTCGTCGCTGGACGTGGTGTGAATTATAAGGTTAAGTTTGATAGAGGTCTCTAAAGGTTTCCCAAGTTTAACGACACCTCAAAGGCTTTAGGTGTTCCAGGGCCATCTCAGGGGTACCTTGGTGCAGGGTGCAACGACCTCAGATGCCGACCCCCCACCCAGATCCCACACACAATGAGGGATGGAAAGAGTTTCTACTGAATCCAAAAAAAGCATTTTTGGAAAAAGGTCCGTGTGGTGTGTGTGGTGTGTGTGTGTGTGTGGTGTGGTGTGTGTGTGTGTGTGTGTGTGTGTGTGTGTGTGTGTGTGTGTGTGTGTGTGTGTGTGTGTGTGTGCGCGTGCGTGTGTCAATGGGTGTACAGCATAACTAAAAAACGAAAAGTCGGTTAAAAACCAAAGTTGTGTAAGTTTAATGTCTTTCAAGGATGTGACACGAAGATTTTGAAGAAAATAGCCCCAGCCTAAACTACCCTTTACATGGAACATTTTTAAAAAATTTTGATTTTCTTGAAAATGGCTCTAACGATTTTCATTAAAATGCCATATGTTTGAGATATTTTTATGACAAATGAAATATATATTTTGAATTTTCTGGCTATAGCCTATGTAGTCCTGTTTAGTCTGGATGAGTTCTGTATAACTCGTAAACCGTAAGAGATAAACAAAATCTTACTATACAAGAAATGTAGATCTTGATAAAATACACAATTTATGTCTCAATAAATTCTTTTGTAGAGTGAACCATTTCGGAGATATTCCTTGTTTTGTGTGTCAGTTTCGGAAAACTTACAACTTTCGTGCAATGGAAAATCGTTCAAATTTTATATGTTAAGCGTGCAAAGAGAACGGGATCTCAAAGCTTTAAAATATTTGACTATCACTCAAAGCCTACTGTATTTCAATATTCCCCTTGCACCTACAAGGAAATAAGCAATAAGATAATTTGTATGAATATTATTCTCAACTAACACGACGAAGATATAGGAATAAGAGTTTGTAAGAATGGTTAGTACAAGAGTAGAGAAAGTCATGTGAGTGCAACACATCAGATTTTTATCTCTTGGGCTTGTAGATTTCTCACCTTTATCCTGCCTCTTTTTCGCTGGTAGTCTCCCAGTGTGCCAGGATCTTCTTGTATCTCCTCTACCGAGGAGGTCCGTTTCCCCATAGCGAATTTCGATTCGAGAGCCTCGAACCAATTTGAAACGGACAACAGCCAAGATGAAAGTTGCCGGTCTGTCTCCATACCTGGATTCCTCAGAAGAGAATCCTGGATAACACATTGGGCTTTCCTTCCCTTAGATTTACTGGGAACAGGGACGTTGCTTTATTTGAGGAAGTCTGTTCTTTCGTAATGGGTTTTAAACTTTTTCGGTGATCCATCATACACAACAGGTTTACTGGTGCTGCTGCTGGACATTGGCAATTTGCATGGTGACTTTCTAGAGATGTTCTTTTTATCTGAGTTAGTGGGTGACTGAGATGTAGATGCAGATGTTGAAGGGTTTGGTGCATTTCTTGCTACAAGAATCTGTTCGGAAATTGTGGCCCCATTATGACTGCTGGTTTGTGTAGCGACTTCCCGCTTCAGTACCGGCTTAGCTGCAAATGAGCTATATGTGCCGGACTTTGGGATAGAGGGTTGTCGGATATGCAGGAATTTACGGGCTTCTGAGAAGGATAGCTTCTCTTTAACCCGGATTTCCTGGATCACTCTTTCCTCCATAAAATGGGGGCATTCTCGGGAGCTAGCTTGATGGTCTCCACTGCAGTGAACACAACTGGGAGGTGATGTGCATGCATCGTCATGGGCGATGCCTCCACAGTTCACGCAGGTAGCTCTACCACTGCAAGTGTCACTTGTATGACCAAAGTGGTGGCATTTATAACATCTCAACAGGTTCGGGATGTGATGCCTAACTTCAATGGCCATGTACCCTGCCTTAATGCTTTGCGGGAGAACGACCAGATCAAAAGTAAGAAACAGGGTACGGGTAGGCTGATATTCGCCTCTATCTTTTCTCTGAACCCGATAAACAGATATCACACCTTGATCTTGTAGGTTCTCCTTAATTTCATTGGACATATCGTCCAATGCGCGGGTGTTCACAAGGAGTTCAGCATTCTGAGCATCTCTACACGCACCGGATAGCTGGCTAACATGTTAGCTTTTAAAATAGAAGCTGCCTGGGATGGTGAATTAGCTTCAACCAGCAGCATGCCATTGCGAGATCTTGTGCATTTTTTAAACGGGCCAGCTATCTTGTCCAGACCCTTCTGTATAATGAATGGAATCACCGAACCAAAAGTTTTACCTTCTTCTGTTCTTGTTATAACTGAGTAGCGAGGACCGCTCAACTCTGTTACTTCCTTTTCACTAACTTTGCTGTATTTGGTTTTGTTTTGAGTTTTCGAACGCATGGCGATGTTATCCTCCACCATTGCAAATCTCTCCGATGGCATGCTCACATCCTGGGCGCCACCCCGGCTTAGGTGACAGTCCTGGCCTGGACACTGCTCACCCTAGGGTCTCAGGTCCCAGCGTATAGACAGAGGGACCCAATCGCCTTCAGGAGTGCATCAGCTCATGCAATGGCCCCTCCCCGGGACTGACTTTATCAGCGGATACGAACACAGATCCCACATGATAAACAGGGGCTGGGAATTACGCGATTACCCCTTGCATCTCCCTATCCATCTACACCCCGCGCGCGCTCGCCTCGGTAGCGTGATGGTTAGCGTGTCTGCCTCACGTTCAAGAGGTCGCGAGTTCGAATCTCGCTTAGGGTAAGTTATTCGGGCAAGGTTTTTTCCGAGGTTTTCCCTACCCTGAGAAGACGAATGTTGGGTAACTTAAAGCTCCATGAACCTCGGGCTCATTTGAGCAGCATTTCACCCATTTCATTTCATTCATTCGTCCGATATCACACAATGTTGGAGGACGTTAATTAAAAAAAAAAAAAAAAAAAAATAAATAAATACATCCCGCGCGTAGGTTATCCATCAGACTGTGCTCAGGGAGGTACGAGGGTTGGAGGTCGTTTCTGAGGTCAAACACAAAAGTGGACCAAAGTTGATTGGGCGTTTAGCAGATGCTCTCTCACCCCTTAGAGGAACCCAATCCAGAGTATGGCTCGGGGCCCCGGGTGCGCCAAACCCGTACCTACCGTAGTAGGCCCCTGCAGGGGGGGGGGGGGGGGTTAGCTCATGGCGTTGGATTTATATATACACAAAACTATTATAAATGCTGTTTCTTGGAATAACCCAGTGGTTCGACAATTTCTAAAATTTTGATACACCAGAAAAGAAGGGTTTTAACCAGGTATTAGTCATACCTGAAAAATATTTATACGCAGGTGATTTCTTATTAACACTATTTTTGCTTTCTTTAAATATCTTAAACAAAGCAGAAAATAATGTGACACTAAAGATAATTGGCATTTATGAGTAGCTATGTGTCAAATTAGCTTAGTGTCCACAAATAATTTTGTTCGATGAGTCATATTTCACTTTTATAAAGTAATTGTTTGAAAAAAGTACAATTTTGATTAATAGCCATTACAATGTAAATATGTATTAGCAGCAAATTTCTTTTTAATTTTTCGTCTAGCTACATCAAAATCACGTCTCTATAAATACTACAATATTCAAGATGATTAGGGAAAGGAATCTATGAACGTATATATGCAGGATCATTACATTTCACTAATAATAGCAATGTTCCGCACTACAGACATAGAAGCCTACGACCTGGATTTCCTCGCCTTCTGAAAGGAATTTCGTGCCATACGAAACTGCGTATGGCTTAATGACTTTAAATGCTGAACAACCAACAGGAGACAAATGAAAGTTGCAGTTTTATCTGAAATTAAACATTTCTCAGTCTTTTATAATAGTCTGTAAGCAACAGTAACAGAAATATTGAGAGCAGATAGACAAAGTTAGATACTGTCTACATTTCTCTGAAATAGCATTAGAGCCATGGAATTAGGTGTTTCTACACATTAATAATTTCACAATATAAGATGATAAAGACTGTTGAGCACATCTAATCACATAGTATCACAATCATCACACTCTTTTGGCACAGAGCTGAAAAGAAGCAGCATATTACTGTTGCAATAAAACACATTTAGAAATTTGTATTCATTTCTATTAAATTAGTTATTTTTATCAATTTCTATAAGTCTAAAATACTACATTAGTGTTTTAACTTCTCCAGTTGTTTAGTTTTATGAAAAAAAACTTGGATTAATAGATGCCTGAAAATGATATACTTACATGAAATCACCATGACATAAACCGCAAAGCGATAGTACTTGTATTTGGTTCTGTGATCCTTACTGCGCAGGCCCATTGCAGTGAGCACTGTTGCTACCAGATCAGTAAGTAATGTGATAATACATAGGGCAGCTGCAGCTTTGATGTATGCTGTAAACAGAGAATCTTCATCAACACTTTTGCTGCAGAAGGGGAGGGGAGACAACAAGCCACATCCTAGCACAATTTTGTATAAATGGTATTTTGGGGTACAGAGAGCCTCAATACGAGCAATTATTCCAATGTAATTATGGATGTAATCCTGAAAATGAATCCAGTACGTCTTTAGTCTTGATTATTTAGCTAGTCAATTTTACTTCCTCTACAACGTACATAACACACAGAAAAGATTTTCCATTCCACTCAAAAATTCAATACAGAGACCTCACTGGCCATGCATGTTTTGAGGTCATCGAAAAAGGCATTTATAGAAAAGTTGTGTGTGTGTGTGTGTGTGTGTGTGTGTGTGTGTGTGTGTGTGTGTGTGTGTGTGTGTGTGTGATACATATATTGATTTTCTTGAAAATGGCTCTAACGATTTTGATTAAAATGCCATATGTTTGAGATATTTTGATGACCAATGAAATGTATATCTTGAATTTTCTGGCGATAGCCCCTGTAGTCGTATTTACTCTGGATGACTTTTGCATAACTGGTACACCGTTAGAGATAGACCAAATCATACTGTACAAAAAATGTAGATCTTGCTAAAATACATAATTTATGTCTCAATAAATTTTCTTGTAGGGTGAACCATTTCGGAGATATTCCTTGTTGTGTGTGTGAGTTTCTGAAAACTTAAAATACTTCCGTGAAATGGGACATCGTTGTTCATTTGTTTATATGTTAACTGTGGAAAGAGAACGGAATCTCAAAGCGTTAAAACATTTGACTATCGCACAAAGCCTACTGCATTCTAATATTCCCCTTGCACCTACAAAGAATTAAGCAATAAGATAAGTTGTACAAATGTTTATTTCAACTAACACGAAGGTGAGTGAGTGAATATGTAGGGTTTAACGGCCCGTTGATAACGAGCTCATTTGGGCCAACACGAAGAAGATATAGAAATAAGAGTTTGTAAGAATGGTTAGTACGAGAGTAGAGGAAGTCATGTGAGTGCAACACATCAGATTTTTATTATTGTGTTCCTTTTTGTTTAGTTTAAAAGTATTTATTGACATAAATTTTGTGTTCATATGAGTTGTAATATGAATTACAATAATAACGTAATTATTTAAAAACAAAACAATAAAATCACAAACGATAAGGAATATTTTTAACTTTACAATTCTAAAGGAAACTACTCCTGTAACAAAATAAAAATAGCTCAACATTAAAATCTCTACTTGTGGTCACATTTTGGACTTCATTACACATTTATAATGTCCAGTTATGCTTTTCCACGAACATCTTAATATTTGGGGAAACATTAGTTACAGAAGCAAGTATCAAGGTAGACGTAAGGTTATCATCATACAACTTTGCTCTTAGACGGCACTTCAAGTTCATTACACAAAAAAACTGCGCACAGATGTATGTACTACCAAACATAATTTCTGCATCACATTTACGAAATTCTGGCTCTGTTTATGGATCAAGGGCTTGGTCAAAACTGACCATATCTTTATTACCATACGCCTTTTTAAAATCTGAATCACATGGTCATTGTACAGCCCGGATTAACACTATCCTAAGCACAGCAAGCAGTTACTGTTGTTACGGGCAGCGTGGTACTCCAAAGCGCGCGCTTGCGCTCAAGTGCACTGCTTGACATCACGATTATAGATATCGCTATACGCTCATGTGTAACAAGGCAAGTTCACAGCCTGCCAACGTGGAAGATTTCAAAACTCAATATCATCTACAACTACGAAAATATATTAAAAATCTGATGTGTTGCACTCACATGACTTTCTCTCTTTTTGTACTAACTACTCTTAGAAACTCTTATTCCTCTATCTTCTTCATGTTAGTCGAGATAAGCATTTGCAGAAATGTTCTAATTTTTTGTAGGCGCAAGGCTAACTGAGGAGCTAGTCATGGGCGTCGCGAAGGGGGGGGCAAGGGAGGGCCGCGGCCCCCCCTTGGAAATTAATGAACTTAATGTGCAGACTATTAAACTATTATTTTAATTTTTATGTAAAGAACAATTTCTATTTAGCGCAAATTTATACGGTTATCCGCAACAAATACTATAACTTTTGACAACAAAATAATGAATCAATGTTATCTGATTGCAAAATTCTAACATTTGCCCCCCCCCCCCCCCCTGGAAAAAAGTCTGCCGACGTTCATGGAGCTACTTGAATAAAGAAGTAGTGGCCCCAGGTCACGAAGACCGCATAAAAGGCCGGGAGGGATCGGAGCGCTGACCACGTACCACCCTCTAATACTGCAGCCCACTCATGACGCCTGTGCTAGGCAGAGGTGGAAGATGCAGCGGCTGGGCGGTAGGCCTTGGCCCGGATAGGTCTATCGCGCCACGGTGAATGGGGGCGGATAGTAGGCTTTGAGGGAGAGTCAAATCTTTTAAAGCTTTCAAATTCCGTTCTCTTTGCACGGCTAAGGTGTACAAAAATGAATAAGGATCTTCCATTTGACGAAAGTTTAAGTATTCCAAAATACACATAACAAGGGATAGCTCCGAAATGGTTCACTCTACAAAAAATTATTTGGACATAAATTATGTGTTTTAGCAAGATCTGCATTTTTTGTACAGTAAGATTTGGTCTATCTCTTACGATTTACCAGTTATGCAAAAGTCATCCAAAGTAAACAGGATTACATAGGCTATAGCTAGGGACACAATTTTTTGGCGGACCGCGATGATACGAAATAAGTTAATACGCAATAAAAACGTTTCAGAATCAATTTTATTCTATTGCAATTGTCCGCACAATTACCTACCTTTACTCTCGCGATTAAACGCGAATTTTAATGCAACTCGCGAAATGAGTGTTTATTTACGATTTGCCACGAAACTAGTAATTTATTGCGACATTTACTCGCGAATTGAACGTTTATTTACGATTTAACATGAAATTAACATTTCAGTGCGATGTTTCTGCGAAACTAACGTTAACCGATTTATTTCGGGAATAAAACAAGATCGTTTCACTATTTGCAACATATAAAGCCAGATGCGAGGTCAAGGTCCGTACGGCTAGAAGAAATGTAACTATCGTATGTTTAGAATAAGCAGGAAAGGTGAGTGAGGTGTGAGATTTAAACTGAAACATGGAAAGTAGAAAGAGATAGCGCTATATTCCACAGGGACCTTAATGACCTAGCTGTCGACGGGCCTTTAAACCTCACTCACTCACGCTATATTCCATAGGGCAGTTGGTAATCCTTAACTGCCTAATCTCAAATCCTTTACTATTGAAACTTACTATAAAAATTCTGAACTGCAGATACCCGCTTGTATCAATATGTAAACCAGCGAAGCAAGGACGGCTAAACCTATCGGGATAGTTTCCATATTTCTGTAGAAACTCTTCCATAGTTCAAAAGTATAGCTGACTTTTAGGGACTAGGCAGTGAAGGGTGACTGTGACAGTGTTTCTCAGCAGCTGGACCGTCATTAGCGCACCTTCCCCTTCTAGAACCGCCAGGTAGCAGCACAAGGTCATGTTTCAACGTAAACCTCACACACTATATATGAGAACGGCAAGGAACCTGGAGACTTTACGGGACTTGTGGAAGCGACCGTGGATTACCTCTATGAGGAACCATGGCAACTATACTCGGCGCCAAACAAGAAGGGGATTGACAGTTGCTCTCCACGTGGTGGAAAGGTCAAAATGAGCAGGAGGGGATGGATGCGTCATGGCGATCGTCATAGCAACGGAAAGAAGAACCAATTAGAACTAAGACGTTTCCATAGCAACGCTAAACGCTAAACCAGTGTTGTCGATATTTAACACGTGATTAGCATGTGTCTGACCTGTAATCTAACAGTAACATAAACTGTGCGTCTTATCTTGTTTTCCCTGCAATGTATATGTCTCCCTCCAGCTCCAGCTCCAGCTTGCAATGTTTGTATCAGAGATTGGGTGTGTGCTGACCAGTTCGTTTGCATCATTCTGTTTATTGTGGTTATTTGCCTTGTATTTGCGTGTGTCTGAATCTGTGTATCTGTGCGTATGCGGTAAGCATTTACAATTGTCCCTTTTAAGGAATATTTAATTATGTCCAAAAATACTGACAAATACAGCGTAGCCAAACGAAACTTTGCGTACTCGAGAAACGAATAAAATTGTGTTTGGTACATATTCCAATTAAATGATTATGCAATGCTGAAGAACATGGTCGCAAAATTGCTTGGTTTCTTCCTTTCCTAGTGTAATTCGATTTAACTAACTTGGACCTAAGAAAATGGTTACGTTGGGCGAAACAACAAAGATTTCACTGTGCCATCAGTAATAAAGCTACACCAATAAAAAGTACAATATTTCACAAGTATTTTCTTTCGTTAACGTAAATCTTTACAGTGATACATTGCATGTGCTATCCTTTGCATGGAGATTCACTATTTTACTACTGTTTTCAAATACGAATATAAATTATACCTGCTCCACATTCCAAACGCAATCCAACCGTCTTCTTACGCATAATGCTCACGCGCTCTCCATGTGGTCGCGAAGCGGCAACGTCGCCGCTCTTTCACCGCGAACTGTCAATACCTTTCTTGTTTGGCGCCGATAATACACGAGGAGATCCAAATCTCCATAATCACCCCGAAAGCGGCGATCTCCGAAATCCGTAGCCTAAACTCCAATAAATCTCCTGGACATCACGGCGTCACGGCGCTCATACTCCAGCACCTATCCAAAAGCGCTGTCGTCCGCTTGTTTTTGAGCGGTTGCTCCTCACCCGCCTAACGCCTCTTTTTGAGGAAAGGCAACTCCTACCGGATCACCAGTTTGGTTTTCGTTGGGGAGTTACTGCGAGTGGCCGAGGTTACCCTGGGGTTCCAGGAAAACTTTAAGACCATAGCGGTTCTGCTGGACGTGGAAAAGGCCATCGCCACAACCTGGCACCAAGGCCTACTGCACAAACTAAAGCAGGCAAACATCCCTCCCCCATATCTCGCACTGGTTAGTAGCTTTCTTCAGGACCGCACTTTCAGATTGAGAGTGGAAGGAAGACTGCCAACACTAAGAAGAAGTATAGCGACAGGAGTCCCAGAGAACATCTCCCCCTACTCTTCGCAGCATACATGTCCGACTTCCCCACGGAACATCACACTGCGACATGCCAGTATGCGGATGATGTCTTCATCATGGCACAAAACATGAATGTGCGATATTGCCTCCCTTCCCTTCAACGACAACTCAATGCCGTTGGCCGTTGGAGTGAGAAGTGGAGAATGGCTATTAGTCCGGGGAAAAGCTCCGCACTCCTCCTTGGTAAGGTTCGCCATTGGCGGCCGGATAGTCACTTCGGCTCAAGCGGAGAAATATCCCATGGGTAACCTCCGCCAAACTCTTAGGCGTTCTCCTCGACCGCAGGCTAACATACGCTCCACACGTCCGCGCAAAGGCCGAACTCGGCAACGCTGCACTCAGACAGCTCTGCCCTATCCTCCGATACACCATGCCCACTTACCTAAAACTACGCATTTACCGGGCAATCATCCCGCTACTGATCTTGTATGGCTGCGAAGCCTGGGGATCGGCGGCACCCCCCACCATACGCAAACTGCAGACTGTGCAGAACAGGGCGTTAAGAACAATATGATACCGGGAGTAGATTCCGGTCTTACATCCTTCACAACCACTCCGGACTACCCTACATCATGGACTTGGTGAGGGAGCGATCCCGAACCATGCACACCAAACTGAGTTCCTACACCAACCAACTGGTGCGGGCACTAGGTCAATACGACCACAGAGCACCTCGTAGAAGGAAAAGTTACCGCCTTCCTAAGGACGACCTTGGATAACGGTAATGCCTCTCCCTTTTTCTAATACTTATTCACCCCCAACACCTATTCCTGCCCCCTTCCTGTATCCAAACTTAGGTATGCAAGAAGAAACCGTGCCCACAGACACAGAAGCTACAAAGATTATAAACACCTTCTATACTGCACAGATAAAGTCGCATTAAGCGGCTAGGTGCTGTGCAGATAAACATACCGTACAGGAGAACCTGTACGAACTGTTCTCGAATGCTGGCTTGTGAGATAACCAGTAGCGTACGTCAGCGTTCAATGAACGCACCATGTTACAGCAAAGTGCCGGAGACAACCCTCCCTCCCCTCCTAGTTATCCCGTACTCCGCAAACACACGCTATTTTACGGAAGGCTGCGACAGGCGACAGGCAGCGCGAATTTAATACCAAAAATGGCGGGAGTTTAACGCTGAGTTTGTTTCGTGTATTGACGCAGTGTAGAGCCAAGGTGCGTGATTGTACAGTTACATTAAAAAGTCCATTTTGACATGTGCACACGTGCACTTGGGTTTCCATGGCAACGAACGTCGTCCTCCGTGGTCTAGGGGTAACATGCTAGCCACTGGTTCCCTAGGTCGCAGGTTCAAACCCGGCGGAGGGCGATGAATGTTTACGGGCGTAAAAGTCCTTAGCATAACTTTCTTCGGAAGGGAGGTAAAGCCGTGATCCCGTGCCATAGATTTACTGAATGCAAAAGAACCTTAAGCTTGATAGAGAGCCCTATGAGCAAACTTATGTGGTCTTTCATACCCAATGTAGAATGGGAAGCTGATATCCACAGTCTAGATACCTATAAGTATTTCAATTTCTAATGGTGATTGTGAAGGAGATCTTTCAGTGTAGAATATTTTCCCAGATAAAAGAACCAATATTACATAAGTGAACTTAGAAACAATACATACTTGTTATTTCAGTGAAACTACTACATGTAACATTTGCAACGTAAATTACAACAGGAATATTTGAAATTTTATTTCACGGCTTTTATCCCGGGATCAGCCTTTTTTATACGAACATTCATAATTTTTTTTCACCATAAAGTTGTGTCCCTAGCTATAGCCAGAAAATTAAAAATATACACTTCTTTTGCCATAAAAATATCTCAAACATGTGGCATTTTAATTAAAATCGTTACAGCCATTTTCAGGAAAATCAACATTTTCTAAAAGTTGTCCATGCAAAGAGTAGTTTAGGGTGGAAGAATAAAATTGTCTTCAAAATCTTCGTGTCGCATCTCTCTCTCTCTCTCTCTCTCTCTCTCACACACACACACACACACACACACACGTACGCCCGCGCGCGGACCTTTTTCTAAAAATGCTTTTTTCTTTTCTTGATTCGAGAGGCTTCAAAGCATATATTTCCGGTGAAATCTCGACATCGAATTTCTGGGCAGAATACAATACTTGTACTTACTATACGTAGTAGAGAAAGTAAAAATGAAACTTCTGACACTGAGTTTCGTTATTTACTTGAAATTAAAAACAGATACAATAAATACATAGCAATATACACAGATGGCTCACAATCTACTGAACGTTGCGGCTACGCCATAACAATAGAATATGAAATAAAATTCTTCAGACTGCTTGAAACCCTTTCTACTCGTACATTTTCATGTGAATTACATACATTTAAAACAGTCTCTGTTACAAAATACCGACAACAGCAAATCCATCATCTTCTCTGATTCAACGTTGAACAACAAAAAGGTAATACAAGACACCCAATCATTATACCACACTCTTTAATCAACTGGAAAAGAAATAAATATGCCTGGATTCCCTCACACTGTGGGATAGGAGCAAATGAAAAAGCCGACCTTGCATCCAAGAAAAGCACTACATTTGGAACTAACACTAACCAAATTCCAGTGCCTCACTATCTGGAACGAAAACCTCCCAAGACAACTTCACACTCCCATAGCAGAATCCAATTAACCGACACTTTCATTGTAAAACGGAGATCAGTTAAAACCACTCATCCAAGAATTGTTCATACAAAGCTAACACTCTCAAAATAGGAACCTTCCACGTGTGATACACGCAAATGTCTTAACAGTGAAAGACATAATCGTGGATTGTGCACAACACTAATTAAAAACAGTACATTTCAGCAGTGAACAACTGTTTTTCAAACATTTATGTTTAGATTTATTCTAATTCCCAAACTATATAAACATCTCATTATGCGAGGGTGGGTCAATAAGTAATGCCTCCTATTTTTTTTTTTTCTTAAATAAGTTAGTTATGTGAAAAATTTGAATTTGGCACAATTCCTCAAACCTTCTTCTCCAATCTCCTGCAGTAGTAACTTCCTAAGTCAACAGGTGGCAGCACTGTATCCTCTTGCAAAATGGCTGACATCGACATTCGTATTAGACAGCGTTCTGTGATTCACAGTGATGCCATTCCATTGACTGCCGCTTTGATTCAGGTTCAAAAAAATGAACCCACGTTTCGTCTCCAGTAACAATTTTTTCCAGAAACTCCTCTCCCTCCAAATTGAAGCGCTGCAAGTGTTCGGAGGCTATTGTTTTCCTTGTTTCTTTGTTTTGGGCGGTTAACATTCTTGGAACCCAACGTGAACAAACTTTTGAGTAACCCAGTTGTTGAATAATCGTTGAAGGCGAATAATCGCCTTTACTGAGGGAGGTAATGCGACACAATTCACCTGTTGTTATCCGGCGATCACCACGAATGATCTCATCGACTCGCTGAATGTTGCATGGAGTCACTGCAGTCGCCGGCCTGCCGCTTCGCGTTTCATCTGCCAATGGTGTTTGCCCTTCAGCTTCGCTACAGCGACGAACCCATCGTCTAACAGTGCTGACATCCACCGTTGCATCACCATACACATTTTTAGCCTTTTGTGAATGCGAATTGACGTTTCACCTTCCGCAGTCAAAAATTCAATCACAGAACGCTGTCTAATACGAATGTCGATGTCAGCCATTTTGCAAGAAGATGCAGTGCTGCCACCTGTTGACTTAGGAAGTTACTACTGCTGGGGATTGGAGAAGAAGGTTTGAGGATTTGCGCCAAATTCAAATTTTCCACATAACTAATTTACTTAAGGGGAAAAAAATAGGAGGCATTACTTATTGACCCACCCTCGTATGTAGCAATTGTGTCAAATGTTGCAACCCTCAACCTATGTACCTATTTTAAAATGTTAAGACATAATACTGTTATGTTTTATGTATTGTATGCTTTTGTATTTAATGTGCTCGCAACATAACCGCGAAGTTATGCCATCTTAAATAAAGAAAATAAAACTTAAGAAAAAAAGGCTAAGCTTAAAATGACTCACCCACATCTCTGGCTTGATAACAATCTGGAGGGTCTTGCATATTGAAAGGTAGTGGCATAGGGGCCCCTTCTGCAATACAGTGCATGAACAAACCCTGTCTCCAGCCCGCTGCCATCAACCAGTCTGTTGATGCCAAAGCCATGATCATCAGGATTACCACAATTACGCCACAGATGAATGCTATCACCTGTAACAAATTAACATAATTTATTGAAGATAACTTTTCCTTTACTGATTTAATACGCTTTTTAGAATGCTAGGTAATATCTAATGAATTAATACCAGCTATTGACACTCAACTTTAAATGGTGGATATAGTATTAGTCACCAAATGTTAAAACATTCAAAACAGACACACTAAAGCATCACAATTTTCACTTTAAAACGAGTGTCATCAGATGACTTCTCTTTTGGAGAGCTGCATAAAAGTACACCTGTTTTTAATCCCACTTTATTTCTGTACGTATCTTAACTTTCCAAGTCGTATATTATTTCAGCATTAGACACAGCAAACCAGAGGAGGTAAATTAAGAGACGATACTCAAAGGGAAAGTACCCCTAGTGGTTGTATCTCAATACGTAGAATCAAGTGCGCGGAGTGGTGCTAATACGCCTGGTTTCATATTGAGTTTTTCCCACTTGATGAGTAGTTTCTTATTGCTTTGAAAAACATTGGGATTAATCAACATTAATTTATGAATAAAGGTCGGCTGTAGGCTAGAATTCAAAGGGGTACTGAAATTTCTTGAATTTTTAAAAAGAATACGCTAAACGGATAATAGAAATTGGGGTCATTGACTTCGGCGTGAACTTCAACCCTAAATCCACGTGAATCTCGGCGCGAACCCATGAGGGAAATCGATTTTCCCCTGCGGTAAATCTTGCCGGTAAAATATCCAGCAGCCAAGAGTGTGTACGAAAACGGGAACAAAACAACACAACACAACGAACAGAAGAAACGCAGTCTGGAGAGTCCGCATGCGCAGACACGCAGAAGAATATTGCACTGATTAGACAGCGGAAATTGAGCAGCTTACGCACTTAGGTTGTCAACTAGACTCGTTGGTAAGGAAGGGACCACTACTCAGCTTGTTATGAAAAGGGTTTAGGCATTTTAGAACTGATGGTCGCGTAAAAGAACGCACAGTGCAACCGTAATGAAGTTTTGATCACACAGCGGACGACAGTGCCTTAAAGAACAGTGCAATGAGATCAGCAGAATGTGCCGCCTAAAACAATAAGCAAACGTTCGGAGTTAATTTCTTAAACAGAATATATAAAAAGGCCGCATCAAAAATCATTTCTAACATTTTTATTTTATCTGCAAAAGAAAGATCTGGACCGAGATGTAGAGATGGCGAAAGGAATATCTTCCGGCGCTGGACTGATGGTTTTCTCAGCTGAGAACTAACAGCCGTTTTCGATATTATAAGTGTGCAGTCAGTCAACATAGTGTTAGAGTCGGCGTTCAAAGAGACAAGTCCGCCTGGAACTACAGGAAATGGCGAATTCATCCACCAACAATGAACACGACACAGCATGTTCCATACTCGTTCCACAACAGCCAGTGGCGGCTCGTGACTTGTCGCAGTGAGTGTGCAGTACATTAAATCCCCTCCACTTTTACTCTCTGTCTTTCTCTCACACACACCACACGATTCTAATTCGCAATTCATAGGGCAATTGAGCTATCATGTTTTGCTTTTTTTTTTTTTTTTTTTTCCTCTTTTAAGCATAATCCAGAAAGATTTATCTCCTTTAGTTTCGCCATGTTATTCATTTCCATACTTTCATAGATTCAAATTTCCCGCTATGTGCAGACACAATTACATGCAATTTGCTGCCTGAAACACAAACATAACAAACAGTAATAAACACTGCAACAAAACAACTATTAAAAACTGAGGTATTAGCCTTGGTAAATTGTAACATGAAGAGTAATTATATGCATTTATAATCGTTTAATAAAACTAGATGTAATTGTATTTATAAAATTAATAAAACTGTCATTTTAATATAGAAGATGGCTCCATTATATCTAGAACCGCCATGTTGGCTAACTGCCTAGTAGGTTCTGCTAAACAACGGGAGGGAAATGCTCGTAGCAAGGAAAACGGAGAAACTTGTACGAGAATGTAGTGCGCTTGCGCGGTAAGAATCGCATGTGTTGGCTTTGTCGGTTATGCTGCCTTAACACGCTGTACTCTTAAGTGCAAGCTTTGCACCGCTCCCCGCGTATCCCTCGCCTAAAACCTACCTTCGCCATTCGCAAAATCGGCTTTATGCGTCTCTACAGCTTGTTGACTGAATGCGCTGACATTTGGTAAAGAGGGCGCGGGAAAATTAAACGAGCAAGTTCGTATATAACAAAGTTGCACATTCGACTTTCTTATTATGCGTGTCTATAGACAAAAAAAAAAAAAAAAAAAAAAAAAAAATAGTGGGTGTGCAGTTGCGAGCACCCAGGAACCGCCACTGCTAATAGCACAAAGTGAAACGCTGAGCACCGAACACCACGGTACTTCATCCTTCTGGGTTTAAAAAAAAATTGAAATAGTATTTTATAATACTAAACAAAATGTGAATATAAAATAATTAAGATATATCGAAAAGAACATTCAAAAGAAACGTAAATCATAAAGTCAAAGGAAGAAGATTCAGAACACCGGAAAGAATGTTAACCTACATTACCCGAGAAACAATTTGAAGACAAAGAATTACAAGATAATCGTGAAACAATGTCTGAGGACAAGGAATTTGATATCACAAACGCAACAAAACACTGTAAATAACTGAACAATATAGCAATGAATAAATTTAATGAGGTACTCGGATCTGCTTGGCCAAGAATATTCTAGCTCATTAACAATGTTCGACTGGGTGTGCAAAAGCAGTTAAGCTAAAAAATGTCGAAAATGAGTTTTCCACATCCTTTGATATTATTTGTCTGGGCTACCTTTGTGTGTAAGCGGTTAGTCATATGGTTTATAATAATAATAATAATAATAATAATAATAATAATAATAATAATAATAATAATAATAATAATAATAATAATAATAATAATAATAATAATAATAATAATAATAATAATAATAATAATAATAATAATAATAATAATAATCATCATCATCATCATCATCATCAGGGTGCAAATTTCAGATGAAGAAATGAAGCGAAAAGGTGCTCAAATAAGGTAAAAAAGGAAAAGGAGGGACAAAAAGGTGCTGGTTTATTCAACAAATTCTCTTGAACTCCTCTATTTTAATTTACTGAATTACATACAAGTACATCAAATTATCACTCATCAGAAGAAGAAAAACACATGAAGCTGTTATACTTCAAGAAATTAAGCATCTCTACATTCTTAAGAGTAAGTCTGTTTCTATTAGGAGATAGAATGTCTCTGTAGAATGCAGATGTTAAAGGTTCTTTCGACATCCACAGAAACCAGTGGTGCAAATCTTGTATTCACTCGGAATGGTAATTCTACAGATGTGGCTAAGTCCTCAATGTCCGGATTCTTCTGAAGACTAAACTCAAGTGTGTCTTTGGCAAAGCCATCTAACTGCTCCCTCACGGAAGTAAAAATATCCCAATGTTTCTCCTTTTCCAACCCGTTTCTTCTAATAGTTTAATAGCAGCAGTCAGGTACTTGTAGCTATGGCTACAATATAGTTCTGTCTGCAAGTTATGTATTTTCTCGTATAACAGAAGTTACCGTGCCTTGGAAATTGCACCTGCGTCGGCTGGAACCAAAGAAAGCACAAACTCTTTAATTGTGTCAAAATTCTCACACAACATAGCAGTACACTCGATCCAAGATCCCCAGCGAGTAATGACCGGGAGATTTGGAAGGGCAGGGCAGTGGTTTCCTTGTAGACCACAACACGGTTCGGAGCTTTCAGCAGAATCTTCTTCAGGGCAGAGATGAACTGATTTGCGATGTCGTATCCGTTCCTTATGGATTCACAAACCCTGTGAAGGGCACGAACCAAGCATGTCACATGCTTCAACTTAGGAAATATAGGCTTCAGTTGGTTAACAGCTGAAACCATGTATGGAGCCTGGTCCGTAATCACAAGAAGAAGTTTTTGAAACTCGATACCAGTAGGCCAGGGTTTTTGAAGAAAGTCCATAATTGATTGCATTATGTACTGGCACTGGCTTTCTGCAGCTCATACATTTTTAACAACATGGGTTTAACTTTCTCCCCTGCTAAGGGAAAAACTAAAATGTTCAAAACATATCGTTTCATTGAGTCTATGGTTTCATCCACAATGATTCCCACATCGCAATCAGACACGTTCTCCTTGATTATTTGTATGATTTCTTGGTAAACAGGCTCCATGTAGTTTTTTCTTTAAGTACTCTCATTCGGCATTGACATCATTGTGTATTTTTCAAGATATTCCTTGGAGGCTGGATGGTTCACCTTATTGAGAGGAATTCCTGCTTGTGTAAGAGCTACACACAACTCAACGTTGATTTACTTAAAATTTTGGCTTTTTGAACTCTGTTGAAACGTATTTCGTAGTAGAGGCTGCCGCGATTTGCTTGCCTTGTTCATTTGATGCTTAGAGCTGGAAATGTGCTGTTTGATGCGATCTCGCTGGTGTTTCTCATCTAACGAAATTCCTGTATCGCAAATGGTACATCGAATAACAGTTCCATCTGTGTCTATGAAATCTTGTTTGAATTCCTGAGCCAGAACAATAAATCGAGCACTGGACACCTTTGGCATGGTAAAATCTAGTAATACACTCGTTTACTAACGAAAGGACTAACACCAGTTCACTTGCTAACTCAATGTGAACAACTCATTCACTTACTGTCCACACTCTTATATAACACCATGACAATTACCAGAATGTTCTCATTCATGCTGGAACTGCAGTCTCAGCGATTTCTAGAAGCTTCGAGCAGAACCCAGAGTCAGTACTTGGAACTACACGTGTACGGTTACTGCTGTCTCTGCGTGACCTTGGAACCCGCGCGAACAGATGACGTCTGTCACAGTACACAAACACATTCACGAACAGTGGGCTAGTGATTCTGGTGA